>JAVHNQ010000011.1:1200000-1740738 GCA_036872635.1 Orbilia brochopaga | reverse complement strand
TTAATTATAGTAATACTTATATTTTTATATAAAAGATATTTTATTATATTATATATATTTTAAAGAAACTTATAGATTTATATTATTTTTTTATTAATATAATTATTTATAATAACTTCTCTTTTTATATTAAAAATAATTATTATTAATTATAATTTATTTAACTATAATATTATTACTCTATAAAAATTAAATATATATTTTAATATAGATTTTTAATATATTTTTTTAAATTTTATTATTTAGACTTAATTTATATTAAAATTATTTTTTAATATTTTTTTTTTAAAAAATATTTAAATATTAATTTAATTTAATAGTAGTATATATTATATTAAATTTTATATTTTATATAATATAATTAATATTATTTAGTATATTTTTATAAAAAATAGTTTTTTTTTTTAAAAAAAAAACTTTTAATTATATATTTTTAAATAAGATTATTTCAAACTTTATAAATATAAATTTTATTTTTATTTTTAAAAAGATTATATTTTTTTAATATAAAATATATATAATCTTTTTAATTTATATATAATTTTTTTTTTATTATAAATTATTTTTATTAGAGCTTAACATTGGTTTAGTTTTTACTCTAAACTATGGTTTATATTATAGTAAAAACTGAAAACTGAACTAAACTAAAAATTAAAATCTATATATTTTAATTTAAAAATATCAAACTAAAAACTGGTTTTTGGTTTGGGTTATATGGATTTTAGTTTTTAGTTTATTTATTTTTAAAATAAAAAATATAGTTAGTATTTTTTAGTATATTAAATTAATTTTAATATATTATTTTATTTAGAAAATTCTACTAGTGGAGTAATATTATTTTATTTATATAAAAGAAAATTAAGAAAGGAAAAGTAATTAAAAAATTCTAAAAATAACTAATAATATAGAATTTAATTTAAAAAGATATTAATTAAAAAGTTAAAATATCTTATTTAAAAAATTAACTGGAATAAATAAAGTATTTAGTATTATATTATTTAAAAAAAATAGTAGAACTTTCTTTTCTTTTTTTATTATTAATAAAGTTAATATTTTTTTATTTTTTATTATTAATAAAATTAATATTTCTTTTATAATTGACTTTATAAAAATAAGTAGTATTATTTTTGTAATCTTCTTATTTATTATTATAAATAGAGGGGGTGTTATTTTTTTAGTTATTATTATATTTAATAAAGTTATAAATATTATTAATAAATTATAGTTTAATAATCTAAAACCAAATTTAATTATTAGAAAAAATAAAAAAAAAGAAATAATAATAACTAATAATATTTTAACAATAATATTAGAATTAGATTTTTTATTTGGGTTTATAAAAAATATTAGTTTGTTAGGGATAGATAATATAAAAATCTTATTACTATTAAAGTTTTTAATATAATTAGGATTATTAAGTCTAGATAAAAGAATATTATTATTACTATTATAATTATTATTATAATTATTATAATTATTTTTATTATTACTATTATAATTATCATTTTTGTTAATATTCTTTTTTATTTTATATTAATAATAGTGTTTTTCTAGCCTTTTATCTTAATAAATTTATTATTCTTATATATTTTATCTAATTTTTTTATTTAATTAAATAAAAGGGTTATTTTTAAGATTATCTTTATATATTTTATTAAAATAAATCTTATAGCTGTAAATAAGTTTTAAGAATTAATAATAAAGTCTTATATTTTAAAATATAATAATTTACTTTTTAATATAAATAATTAAAAGATTTAATATTAATAGAATTAATTAAACTAAAACTAAAATTTTATTATATATAATAATAAAAAATTATATTTTTAAATTATATTATTAAAAATTACTTAATAATTTTTTAAAATATGGAAAGGGTACTAGTTTAGATATATATATCTAATATCTTTAATACTATACTAGTTAAAAGCTTATAAATAAGATAAAAAAATAAAAAGTAAAAAAAAATTAGATTTATTAGTTTTTATTATTTATAAATCTTTTTTAAAGTTTTTATTAAAAAAAAGTGTTAGTATATAAGTGAAGTAATATAGATTAAATAATTAATATTAAAAATTTATTATTAAGTTTTGTTTTTTTAATTTTTATAAAACTTTAAAAAAAAAAAGGGGCTAGCTTTTTTTTTAGAACTTTCTTATTAATAGTTAGATAATTATTTAATTATTTAAATTAAATTATAGTTTTTTTATTATTTATTAAAATAAGATTTAAAAGAACTGTAGTTATAAGAAAAAATAATAAAATTAAGATAAATAATTTTAAAATTAAAATTTAATATTAATATTAAATTTTTTTATACTTTAGAAATTATTTCTTAAATATTATTATAAAAATTAAAAAAATATAGATTATTTTATTTTAAAAATATTATTATAATCTTATTCTTTAAGATTTAGAATAGAGGAATAATATGTATATATAAATAAAGATATATTCTTATTATTATTACAATTTAGAATAAATTATTAGTAAATTAATATTATATAATAAAATATAGTATTTTATACTTAAAATTTTATTTTAAAAAAACAAAGATAAATTAATAAAATAAATTATTATATTTTTATAATAATAATTAATATTATAAATTTTATTTAGAATAGAATTAATATTAATACTTCTCTATAAAAAAAATATAGAATTGAGTATAAAATATTTAATAAATAAAAAATTATATTAATAAATTAAATAATATTTAATTAAGATTAAAAATTATAAAAAAAAAACTTAAAATTTATAAATCTAGTTAGGATATTTATATAACAGACTACTAATATTACTATATTAATAATATAAATTTATAATTATTTATATTATAGAGTTTCTATTTAAAACGATTTTTATTATTTAAAGTAGTTATAGTTATAAAAATAATAAATTCTTTATTATATATTTTTAAAATTTTTTTATAAGTTTAATAAATTATTTTAAATTTAAAATCTTATATTTAAAGATTTATTATATATTATATAAAAATTTAGTAGTTTATAATTAATATTAATATAAATATTATTATTTATAATAATAGAGTTTTATAATTATACTATCTTTATTTATTTTTAAAAAATTAAATATATTATAAAACTCTATTTTTTTTAAAGTTTAGAATATATTTATTATATTATTTTTTTTTTAATAGCTTCTAAATTAGTTTAATATATTTATTATTTAAGTTTTTATATTATTTATTTATTAAGTTTTTTTAATTTATTATATATATAAGTAATTTATATTAAGTTATTATATTTTAAATAATATTTTATTAATAGAGTAATATTTTTTTTTTTATAAAATAAATATAGAAAAAATTAATATAATATCTAATATTATTTATTTTAGTTATAAGTTTTTTGTTGATAATTTTGTTAATTTTTAATTTAATAATAAAAATAAATATATTATTAAAAAAAAAATTTATATTTAATACTAATTAGTAAAAGAAGTTTAAATAATTTAAAATAAGTTAAATAAAAAAAAAACTAAATATATAATAAAGATTTTAGAGAAAAAAATCATAAGTAAAAATAAAAATAGAAGTAACTAAATCTTTTATAAATATAAATAATATTAGAAAAGAAGATTTTTATATAAAATAATAATAAAAATATTTTAATAAAGCTTTATTAAAAAAAATTAAAAAATAAAAAAAAAATAAAAAAAAAAAATAAATTAATATTAATAAATATGTTTATATAGACTGATATTAAATATTATATAAAATAAAAATTTAATATTAAAAAAGAATTTAATATTAATTATAAATTATTAATTTTATTACTGTTTCTAGATAAAATTGATAATAAAAAAGATTCTAAAAAAAATTAATAAATAAAATAGAAATTTAATAATATTGTAATAATATTATAATAATAATAAAAAAAATTTAAAATAAAATATAATTATATAGTTATAGATAAAGATCTTATTAATATTATTTTAAATAATTTAGGTTATATATTAATTAATTTTAAAAACAATAATAAAATTATAAAAAATATAGAAAAAAAAGAGTTTTTTAATGATAATAATAATAATAATAATAATAATAATAATAATAATAAAAATAATAAAATACCATTATTTAAATATTAAAAAATTAAGTATAAAAATATTTTTAATTTGGATAATATTAATAATAATATTAATATAAGTAATCTAGACTTTAATAAAATAAAGTTATATAATAAGAAAAAAAAATAAAAAGATAAAGTTAATAATATTATTAAATTAAATATTAAAAATCTAAATAATTTATTTGATAAAAATAGTAAGATTATTATAAATCTTTTTAATAATAACTTTAATAATAATCAAAAAAAAAAATATAGAAATTTTAAAAATTTTTAAATAATTTAAGAAAATATAGTTATACTTAAAAAAAATTTTAGAATTTTTTAACTGGATATATAAATATTTATAATAAATAAATAATATTTTTATTTTATTATTTAAATTTTATAAAATAAAAAAAAATATTATTTTATTAGTAGAATTTTAGTAAAAATAATTTTAAATAAAAAAATAAAAGAAAATTGGTTGTTTATATACTTAATATTAAATAAATAAATAAGAAAATATTAAAAAAATAAATATGAATAAGTATAAAGCATAAAATAAAAAAAATAAAATAAAAATAAAAAAAAATATAAGGTAAAAAGATATAAAGAAAAATAAATTTCTTAAATCTATTAAAAATATTTTAATAATAAAAAAAAAAGTTTAAAAATTATAATTAAACTAAATAATCTTATTCTATATTTTAAATAATAAAGATTAAGTATTAGTAATAATAATAGTAATAAAAATATTAATAGTATTATTTACTTATTAATTATTTAATAAATATTAATAACTATAAAAGATTATAAAAATTAGTATATTTTTAAGATTAAAGTATATTAGAAATTTTAAAAATTATTTATTATTATTATTTTTATTAAGTTTTTTATTTAATTATAAAATAATATTTTTATTTAAATTATTTAATTAATAATAATTTTAATATTTTTATAAAACTCTTAAACTTTATTATTAAGAATATTAATATATTTTAGAATTTTAATATTTTTATTAATAAAATAAAGAGCCTTTTATTTTTTAAAAAAGTTATTAAATATTTTATTATTTAAAAATAAAATAATTTTTTAAATAATTATAAAAATAAGCTAGTCTTTTATAAAACTTTTATTATTTTAATTATTTTTAAGTTAAAAATAAGCTATTAAGTATATAATAAATTTAATTTATAATTTTATATTAATAGAGAAGCTGTATTTATAGAAAAAAATAGTATAATAAATCATTAATATAATTAAAATTTAATTAAATTAAAAAAAGAAGACTAATAAATATAAATATCTAATAAAAATAAATTCAGTAGAATAAAATAATTAATAAAAAAAATATAATAAATATATTAAATATTATTAATAAATAACAACATATTAATATCTAGGTTTAAAAAATTATTAATAGAATAATAAAAAGGGTTAATATTAAATTAGTTATATAATAAAGCTAATATAATAATATTATAAATAAAATAATAATAAAAATCAAAACTAGATTTTAAATTAATTTTAAAATTATAATATTAAGTTTTTACTTCTTTATTAAAGTTTAAAATATAAAAATCTTATTTTAAAATTTAATTAATATTTTTTTATTTATTTCTACTATTAATTATTTATAATATTTTTAGAATAGAATACTGTATTTTTAAAAAATTTAATTTAAAAAAATTTAAAATTTAATAAAAATCTATACTTTAATATTATAATTAATTTTAAAATAAAGATAATAATTTAAATTTTTTTTAACTATTTTAAGAAATAAATTAATAGGTATCTTACTAAGTAAAGTTTTTAAAAATTATAGAATTATTATTAAGATTTTTAAAAATTATATATTTAAAATACAGATCTTCTTTTTTATATCTAATAATATAAGATAGTAGTATATTTTTAATAAATAACTATCTATAAAATATATAGTATTAAAAAATAGCTAGATAAAAAAATAAATATTTAGTATTATTAAATATTTAAAAAATAAAAATATTATTTATATAATTATTATTTTATATATAGAAAGAAATTAACCTATACTAATTTTTATTATAAATAAATCTAATAGTTTTATAATAATTAAGTTATTTAATAACTATTTTTTACTAATAATATTTTAAAATTTTATTATTATATAATACTTCTTTTAAATTTTAAGATAGTAAAAATTTATATAATATATTTAAATTACTAAAATTAAATATTAAGTTTCTTTTATTATATAAAATAAAATCTAACTTAAAAAATAAAATTAAATAAATTAAGAGTAAAATTTTATAATTTATTCTTTTTAATTATAAAATATTACTAGTATTTGATATATAAATCTCTTCTAATAAATTAATATTTTTTATAATTATAATATTTTTTATAATTATAATATTTTGGATAGATAATAATTAAATATTATAATTATATTTTATTAGATTTAAATAACTAATAAATAAATATATTAAAAATAATATTGCTATTGTTGTTTTTAATATTCTTAATTACTATAATTTTAAAGATTGTTTTTTTATAATTATTATAGATAATATAATAAATAATTACTTTATAATAATTTTTATTATAAAATAGATATTTAGAAATAATAATTAAAATAATAAAATATTAAATAAAATAATTTTTAATATACTAGTAAATAAAATATTTTAAAAAAATATTTTATTTATAATATAAAAGTTTTTATTAAATTAAAAAAAAATATAATTATATTTTTTTTATTTTATTTATATTATTTAACTAGTTATTAATATAATTATTAATATAATAAAAATTATAGTAGTTAATTATTATTATCTTAACTTTTCTATTAATATTAAAATTATAAAATTTCAAAATATAATTATATTTTTCTATAAAATATTTTTAATAATAAGATTAAGTATTAATCTATAAATAAAATAATATTAAATTAAATATAAATTTAAATTCTTATTAAAGCTGTTATATTTTTATTATAATAATTTAAATATTTTAAAAAAATTTAGCTATAATTTAAGTATATATATATTTTAAAATATAATAAATAAAAGTTATAATCTATTAATTTAATTTTTAATATTAAAATTTATTAGAATTTAATAGTGTAAATATTTTTTTGATTTATATAATTCTATAATATTATTTATAAGTAGGTTTTTTATAATTAAAATAATTAATATTAAAAAATATATTTTATATTTATAAAATAATTTTAAATAAAAAAGATAATTAGAATTTTATAATTATTTTATTAATATATATTACTTTTATCTAAATTAATATAACTAAATATTTATATTATTTAAAGATTTTATAATTAGTTTTTTAATTATATTAAAAACTCTATAACTTAATATTATAGATTTTGTATTAATTAGAAAAAAAACTTTTATAATATATTTAATACTAACTTTAATAAGTTTAAATAATATTATAGGAAAATAAAAAATAATAAAGATACTTTCTATAATTTTAATTTTATATTAATTTTAATTATTAAATTTAGTATATATACTTCTTTTAATTAAGATTTATAATATTATAAGTTTTATTATATAAAGTTTATAAAGTATTATTTAGCTTATTATAATAAAAAAGATAATATTACTATAAATAAATAAATTTAGTAATAATTTTTATTCTAAAAATAACTTTTATTTTAATCTATTAATAATAAATTATTTAATTTATAGTTTTATAAACTTAATAATTTTTCTATTAAAATATAAATTTTATAATAAAATATAAATTTCTTAAATAAAATCAAGTATTAAATTTAATTTAAAATTAAAATAAGATTTTTCTTAAATAAAATAATAATATACTAATTTTATATTTAGTAATTAAAATATTTTTTTAATTAGTAGAAATAGAATATTTAAACTTATCTTTATTTTTTAGAAATAATAAAAAATATATTTGTAATATTAATTATATTTATAAATATTAAATATATATTTAATAATATATAAGATATTATTATTTATTACTACTATAGCTTACTACTAGAAACTATATAATATAAATAATTTTATATATAAAATAATATTTTTAGAGTTTAGCTATATTCTAGAATTAATATCTTCTTATTTTTTAATAATATTAATAATTTATAAATTGTTTTATAGAATAAAAAGTTATTAAGAGTTTTTATAAAAAAAATAAGAGTTTTAAGCTAGTAAAAAATTCTATATTAAATATAATTACTTTTTTGGAAATAATAAGTATATTAAATAAAGAGGATTATAAAAAAAATTAAAAAAAAAATAAGTATTTAAATATTATAAATAGGGATTTATTGATTAATTAGTATTTTTTTTTTATATAAATATTATTTTTTAACTATAGATAATTTAGGTTGTTGTTTATTAAATTTATTTATTATATCTAGATTATAATCTAACTTAATCTAAGAATTTATTTATATATTATTTTATATATAAAATTTTAAAGAAGTAAATAAATTAAAAATTAAAATCTATATAATTTAAACTAAAAACTAGTTTTTAATTTAATACTTTTAAACTGAAATATATAAACTTTAGTTTTTAATTTAATTTAGTTTATATAATATAATAATCAGTTTTCGGTTTCGGTTAACCATTGTCAAGCTCTAATTTTTATATTAAGAAATTTTTTTATTTTTTTTAAATTTTTTATTTTAAATTTTTTTTAAAAATATTATTTTAGTATATTTTATTTTAAAAAAATTTTTTAAAAAAGAAAAATATTATCTATATAAATAATAATAATAAAATTATTTTTAATATAAAGATATTTATTTATTTAAAAATATTTTATTTTATAAAAAAAATTTTAAAATACTAAAAAATAATAAAACTTTTTATTTTATAAATATAATAAATATTATATCTCTATTTATATCCCTTAATAATAAATTTTGTTTTATAAAATATATTTTTATTTAACTAAATTTTTTTTAAAAAAATTTATCTAGTTTTTATCTTTTTAATTTTTAATAAAATTAAATTAATTTTTTAAAATATTTTATTTTTTTAAAAAAAATTAATCTTTTTATTAATAATTTTTTATTATTTAGTAATATTTAAAATTATTAAAATTCTTTTTATATTTTTAAATTCTAATTAATTTATTATTTTTATTATTTTTAGTATATAAATTTTAATTTTTTTTAAAAATTTCTTAAAACTTTACTCTATTATAAAAATCTTTAGTTAAATTAAAAAATTCTAATTTTTAAACTTAAATTTCTTTTTAATTTTTATATTTTTTAAGATAAAAAGTATATTTATTAAAATATATTCTAAAATCTCTTTAAATTTTAAAATAATTTTAAATTAAAATATTTTATTAATTTATTATTTTATTTTTTCAACTAAACTACCTTTATTTAAATAAATAATTATTTTTTTAATATTACTTTTTAATATATATTTTTTTTTAATAATTATAATTTTTTTTTATTTTATAAATTTTTTTTTTTTTTAGAAATAGCTTTTTAATAGATAATCTTTTTTAATTTTTAAAATAAAAATTATAGTTTTTTTTTATAAAAAAAAGTTTTTTTATAATATAAATATCTTTTACTATAAAGATTATTTTTCTAAAAAAATTTTATATTTTATATTAATTAATAATTTTTATATAATTTAATAAAAATCCCTTTTATATTTTTTTTTTAAAATAGTTATTTTAATAGTTTTTTTTTTAATATAATAATATAAATATAACATCTAAAAAAATAAAAGTTATTATATTTTAATAATAATTTTATTAATTTTTTATATAAAATTATAGTTTATATTACTTAAATATCTTTTATAAAAAGATTTTTTTAATTAATAAAATATCTATTTAAAATATAAATAATAATTTTTAGAATTTTACTTTAAAAGGTTTTTAATAAATCTATCTTAATTATTATAATATTATTTATTTTTTTTATAAAGTGGTTTATTTTTTTAATTTTTTTATTTTAAATATAAATATATAAAATATTTATTTTTAATTCTATATTAAAACTTATATAAAAGTTTTTTATATTTATAAAAATAAACTTAAATATATTATTTATTTTTATTTTAAATATTTTTTAATTTAAATATTATTTTTTTTATAATAATTAATTATATCAGCTTGTTTTTAAATTTTACTTTAAAAAAATAAAATTTAATTTATTTATATTTAAAATAATTATTTATTATTACTAAAGTATATTTTATTAAAAAAATAGTTAATTTATCTAAGTTTTTATTTTTATATTTATAATAAAAAGTAACTATTTATTATAGATCTATAAAATTTATATAAAAAAATTTTAATAATTTTATTATTTTTTAAAAAATTAATATTTTATTAAATATTATTATTTGTTTTTTATATATATATAATTTATAAATATAGTTTATTTTATTTAATAAAATAGAATTTTTTATTTTAAAAATTTAAATTTTTTTTTTAATTATTTCCAAATAAAAATATTCTAATTTATAATATTATATTTTTAATATTTTAAAAAATAGAAGTTTATTAATTTTAAGTATTTACTTTTTAATAACTAAGATTTTAATTTATAAAAAAGGTATAAAATCTAGTTTTAATTTAATATTAAAAATATACTATTTTAAATTAATAACTTTTTTTATTTTATAAAATCTTATTTTTATATTTTTTATATAGATTTTTATTAAATAACTATTATAAATTATAAAATAATTTTTTTAATTAAAGTTTATTTTAAAATTTTTATTAATAAATCTTTTAATTATTATTAAATTTAGAATTATTTTTAAAATATAAAAAACTTTATTTTTTTTATAATATATATAATTATTTTAATATATATAATCTTAATCTTAAATATCTTTATATAAAAATTATTTATTAAATAAATCCTTTTTTTAATAAAAAAAAGATATATATTAAAAAAATCTTTATTATTATAAATTTAATTATTAATTTTTAAATTTATATACTATTTTTTATAAAAAATTTAATTAAATAAAAAAATATTCTTATATATTTTATAATTTTATTAAAAAATTTTTTTTATAATATAATTATAAAAAATTATAAATTTATTATTAATTTTAAATAAAATTATATTAGTATTTTTTTTAAAATATTTTATCTTTATATAATTATAATAATAAGTATTTAGTAAATGACATAGATTGGTTTAAACCAAAAACTAAATTAATAGAAATTATTTTTAGTAGTTTAATTTAAAATAATTTAATATTTTGGTATATTGATTTAAAATAGTTTGATTTAAATTTTTATTTAATAATAATTTATATATATATAATTATTTTTTATTAATTTTTATAATAATTTTTAAAATTATTAATATTTATATATAATATAATAATTTAAATTTTATTATAATTTTAAAAATAAAATAATAAAATATATTTATATTTCTATCTATATTTATAAATAATTATATTTATAAATTTATAACTATATTTATATATTATTAATATTATAAAAGGTTTCTTTATCTTTAAAAACCTAATATATATTATATTATAAAATTAATTATTTTATAATAATATTTTTTATTTTGATTTATTTTTATTTATATTTAACTTATTATTTTTAAAATTTTTAAAAAAATATATTTTATAAAATATTAAAATATAAATAATATAAGATTAAAACTTTTTTTATTTCTAAATAATAATATTTTAAATTTAGTTGAAAATTTTTTTAATATTAATAAATATTATTAATATAATAAATATATTTTAAATTATTAATAATAATATTAAATATTTATAATTATATTTTATTTATTATTTATATAATAATAATTCTATTTTAATTTATTATAAATAAAATATTAATAGAAAATTATATATAAAATAATAATTATATAAAAATTAATAAAATTAATTTATTATATTTTAATAAATATAAAACTAAATTTTATTAAATTATTTAATATTAATAAAAAATAAAAAATAATTTATTTTATTAAAATAATTAAATTTAAAAATAAAAAATAAAAAACAATTTATTATTAAAATTAAAATAGCTAATATTTTAATAAGAATTATAAATTTTTTCAAATATTTTATAAATAATTCTAAAAGTTTTTTTTAAAATATAATTTTTTTAATAATATTTTAAAAACTTGTTATAGTATTTTATTTTATATATTTCTTTTTAATTTATTAAAATATAAAAATTTAATTTAATATAAAAATTTAAAATTATATTAAGATTATATAGAATCCTTTTTTTTTTTAATTTTATTATAATAAATATTAAGTTTTATAAAATTTTACTTTAATATAATTTTAAAATTATTTTTTTAAATATTAAATTAATTTTATAATTATTTAATATATATTTTTACATAATTAAAGAATTTATTATAGATATTTTAAATAGAATAAATAATAAATTATTTTAAAATTAAAAATAATAATATATATTTATAAAATAATTATAAAATTTTCATAATATATTTTATTTATTTAAATTTAATTATTATTAAAAAGTAATATTATTAATTTTTATTACTTTTAATTTATATTTATTTTTTAATAAATTTTTTAAAATAAATAAATTATATTAATATTAATAATATTAAATTTTATTTTATTTTTATATTAAATTTTAAATTAATTAATAATATTGCTTTATTTATTTTATATAGTTTTTAAAAATAAATTTAATTATAAGATTTTTATTAAAGTTTTTTAAATTGTTTTAAGTAATTTAATAAAGCTATAATAATTTTAAATAATAATTATATTTATTTATTATTAAAATATTAAAATATATTATTATCAAAAAATGTTATTTTATATATAAAAGTATTAATTTATTATAAAAAATATATAATAAAAAAAACTAGATATATTTTTAAATTTCTTAAGTTTTTTGATATATAGTAAAACTAAATAATTATTATTATCTAATATTTTTTTAATTTTATTAATAAAAATATTTATAATAAATTAAATAATATATATAAAATAAAATAAATAAAATTAATTTTTATTTTAAATAAAAAAAAATATAAATAATAACTATTTAGAGAATATTATATAAATTATTTTTATTTTTTTTATTATTTAAAATTTTAAAGATTTTAGTCTTTATATTACTAAAATATTATATTAAAAAATTTATTATAATAAAATTATTCTTAGTATTATTTATGATTATAATATATAAATAATATTTTAAATTATAAGTTTTAATAATTTTTAAAACTATTTTTATAATATATTATCTTATATATTTTTTTATTAAATATTTAAATTTAATAAGGAATTTTTATAGATTTTAGTTATTATTTATTTAATATATAATAATAATAATAAAGGTATATTTATTAAATAATATTTAAATATTAAAAATAATAAAGATTTTCTAATTTATTAATATCTATATTTTTATAATATTTTTAATATATTAAAATTTAATATTAAGAAATATTTATATTTTTTTAATAAAAAATATATTGGTATTTTATTAAAGTATTTAAAAAAGATATAAAATTTAAATTAATTAAAAAAGGAGAAAAAAAAATTGTTAGTAATTATAATTTAGAAAAGTTAAAATTAAAAGGTTTTTTATAAATATATTATTATATTTTAATATTATATTTTTAATTAAATAATAATATTATTAATATATATAAAATAATATACTTTATTAAATTATAAAAAATTAAATATTAAATATTCTTTTTTAAATTTTATTATTTAATAATATTAAATACTTTTTAAATAGTTTATTATAATAAAAATATTATTATTCTAAATATATAAATATATTAAAAAGATATTATATATTCAATAAAAAATTTTAAATTTATTAATATAAATATATATAATTTCAAAAAAAAAATTTTATATTAATAATAATTTATAAATTTTAAAAAATAATAATTTATATAACTTAATTTTTAAATCTATTTTTTTATATTTTAATATTTATTTTATATATTTTTATTAATATAAAAATTTATTTTTATTATTATTATTATAAAAATAATAACTATTATATAAAAATTTAATAAAAAATTAAATTTTAGATTTAGTCTGCTGTAACATTTTAAAAAAATAAATAATTAAAATAAAATAGATATTAAATAAATTATTAAAAATAATTTAAATTTATTTTTAAATAAATAATTTTAATATTTTTTTTTAGGAGTTATTTTATATATACTAATTAATATATAAATATTATAGAATTAATATTAAGAAATACAAGAATATTAAGTTTTTTATAAAATATATTATTTTTAATTAAAATCTAAAATTATTTTATTATATTTATTATTTTATTTTTATCATTAAAATACTTCTTTATTTTTTTTATTATAAAAAAAAATTTTTTCTAAATTTTTATTATTATTAATATTATTAATAAAAAATATTATATTTTAATATAAAAATTAGTATCTAATTAATAAATAATTAATATATATATAATAACTATTTTTAAAACTATTATATAATAAATTATATTAGAGTAGTAATAATAAATATTATAATACTATATACTTTTATAATAAATTTAAAAATATTATTAGTTATTATAATATATATAATAATTATATATTTAACTATTTCTTATATTATAAAAATAAAATTAAGTATATTAAAAATAAAATATAGATTTTTTTTATTAATAATAAAATTTAAAATCTTAATATTTAAAAACAATTAAATATTAATTATTAATTTTTTAAGTTAGGATTTTAATATAATATAAGATTAAAATAAAATTAAAGTTTTTTTATATTTTAAATTTTTTATTAAAATTTTTTTTATTTTAATTTTAAATTAATTATAAAAATAAAAATAGTAAGATATATATATTAAATATTATAAATATTTATTAAATATTAATATAAATTAAAATATCTTTCCCTTTTTTAAAAAAAAAATATTAATTTATAAAAAGAAGAAGAAGAAAAAAAAGAAATTAAAAATTTAAATTTTTTTTTTTTTTTTTTTTTTTTTATATTATAATTTATTTCTCTTTTTATTTTTATATAATTTATTTTTAATATAAATAAGATTCTATAAAAAAAATTATTATTCTTAAAAAAATAATCTTATCTATTTTTAAATTAATTTTATATTTTAAAAATAAAAAAAAAAATAAAGATATTATTTTATATATTATTTTATATAATATTAGAAATAATAAAAAATATATTAAATTATAAAAAAAAAATACAATTTAAAAAAAAATCTAAGATTAAATTAAAAAGTTAGTTTTATTTATTTTATTAAATAAATTAATTTTTAATATATTCTTATTTTTTTATTTTTTTTTTAAAAAAATCTTTTTTTTTTTAATTATTATTATCTATCTTATTTTTAGAATATTTTTTAATAAAGATATTAAATTATTTTTATTTTTTTTTTATAATTTCTTATTACTTTATTAATAAAAAAGGAAATAAGTTTATAAATATATTAAAAAATATTTTAAAATAATTAATTTTTTTATTAAAATTAAATTAATAATTTTAAATACATTTAATAATATTCTATTTACTATAATTTTTAATAAAGATTTTTTTTTTAAAAAATAATACTAATTAAAATAAAAAGAGAAAAGATTTTAAAATTAAAATTATATTATTTTTTTTAAATTATATAAGTATTTATAAATTTATTTTTAAATTTTTTTATTAAATATTTTTTATATTATTTAGCTATTTTTTTTTTTTTTTTTTTTTTTATAAATTTAATATTTTTATTTAAATAATTTTTTATTATTAATTTTTTTTAAAGAACTTGATTTTAATATTAAATTTAACTTTTTTTTATCCTTTTTTTAATTTTCTAAACTTTTATTATTTTAAAATATTTTTTAATTTAAAATATAATTATAACTTTCTAAAATATACTAATAAAAATATAATATATACTAAATAATAATATATACTAAACTAAAAATATATAAAATAATTAAAAAAATAAAATATTTAATTTTAATTTATATATTACTTTTTAATATTAATAATATAAATTTATATATTTAAAATAAATTTATATTATATATAATATAATATATTCTATAATCTTAACCTTATAATTTAATATTTATATTATTTATAAATTTTATAATAACTTTTTAAATATATTTATATTTTTTTTATTAAATTTTTTATATTTATTATTTACTTATTAGTTATTTTATAATATAAATTTAATAATATATAATTTATTTTTTTTATATTATTTATTAATAAAAGTTCTTTTTTAATATATACTATATATTTTTAAAATTATATCTAAAATATAATATATTTTTATTAATAAATAAAAAGATTTTGTAAATATATACTTATTAATATATAAATTATTATATTTATAATTAATATTCTTTATTTTAATTATATTATATATTATATATATCCTTTATTAAACAATTTTTAATATTTTATTTATAAAATTTTTTAAATTATATTAGATATTAAATAAAATTACTATAATAATAATTATATAATATATACTTAAATTTTTTCTTTTTTAATATTTTCTTTTATTTTAATATTATTTTCTATTATAAATATTATCCTTAAAAATAATTATTAATATTTTTAATATAATATATTATAAAAAAACTATTAAATATATTTATATAAGAAAATTTAAATTAAAAAAGATAAAATTAGTAAATATAATAAATATTAATTTAAATATTATATATAAAAAAAAATCTAGATATAAGATATCTTACTTTTTAATTTAAAATTATTTTATATATATATTAATTATAATTATTAATATAAAATAAAAACTATATTTTTAAAAATTTATTAATATTAAAAATTAATAAATTTTTTAATTTTATATATTTTTTTTATTAAGTTAATTAGGAAAATTATATTTAATATATCTTATATTAAAAATAAATATAATAAAATTATTAAATTTTTATTTCAATTTTTAAAAATTATTTAAAAAATAACAAAATATTTTATAATATAATATTTTAAATATAAATTATTATTTTATTTTTAATTTAAATTAATTAATCTAATTTAATATTTTTTTATTCTAAATAATATATAATACTTTTATAATTTATATAAAATATAAAATTATATAGCTTATTAATTTTTAATTATAATATAAAATAATATAAAAATTAAAACCTAAATCCAAGTTTAATAAATATATTCTAAAAATATTATTAAATTAAATTTAATTTTAATATTAAAAATAAAGAGAAAAAGCTATTAAATTTAACATTTTTATTTAAAAAAAATTAATATAATACTAAAAGATTTTTATTTTTATTTTTATATATTTTAATTTAAATTTTTTTATAATATAATAAAATAAATTAATTTAATATTAAAAATATAATTTATTTTATAAAAATTTAAATATTACTCTATATATAAAAATATATTATAATAATTATATAATACTATTTATTTAATAATTTCTTAACAAATAATTTTAAACCTTTTTTTATAATTTAATTTAGACTTTAGTTTCTACCCTAGAAATCAGAAATTATAATAAATAATTTCCTATATCTAAAAACCGAACCAAACCGACCTATGTCATTCACTATAAGTATTATTATATTCTTTGTAATAAATATATAAATTTTTTATAATAAATTTTTTTTTAAGAGTAATTATATTCTTTTTTTATTAAAAATTTATTTAAAATCTTTTTTTTAAAAGGTATTTATTTTTTAAATTTAATAGATATTTTTATTTTTTAAAATTATTTTTTATTTTTTTATTTAATCTTAATTTTAATCTTATTATATATATTAATATAATAGATTTTTTAATTTTAAAAAAAAATTTTTTTTTTTTATAACAAAAATATTTATTAAATATTAGTAGTAATTTTAATATATATATTATTTTAAATTAAAAAGATTATATATTTTTTAAATATATATAAATAAAGTAATAAATTTATTTTTTAATATTTTAAAAATAATTATAATTAAATATAAAAATATTTTATTAATAAAGTTTTTATTTATTAAAAATTTTTTTTTTTTAAAATTATTTATAATTTTAAAGAAGTTTATTATTATTTTATAAAAACTTTTTTATTTAATAACTTCTATATTTTATAATTTAGTTTTTAGAATAAAGATTAAATTTTTATTAAAAAATCTAAATTTTTAATATAAATACTTTATAATTTTTTTAAAAATCTTATTTAAAAAAAGATTCTTTAATTAAATATTTATAATATAAATAAAAAGGTTTATTATATATATTTTTATAAATTACTAATTTTTTATATTAAAAAATAATATAAATATATTAATTAAAAAAAATAATTTATTTTAATATATATATAAAATTTTACTTTTATAATATATTTAAAAATAAAATTATTTATTATATTAATATTAAATTTTTTTACAAAAATATTAAAATATAATCTTTTTTTATTAAATATATATATATATAAGAATATATTTAATTTCTAAAAAAAATAATTTATTTTTTTAAAATCTAGAAAATTAATCTTATAAAAAGGATTAAAATTAAAAAATGTTATATTTAATAATATAATTTCTATAATAAAAAATATATATATTAAAAAAAAGTTTTATTTTTATAATATATTATTATTAATAAAAATATAATAAATATATCTTTATTATAGAGATATATAAATCTTAATTAATAATATTATTAATATTTTTTTTAAGTTTTTATTAGAAAATATATTTTTAGAAAAATAAGTAAAAAGGGTAATAAGATTAAGATCTTATTATTACCTACCTCTCTAATAGAGCAGGTGACTTGGCAATAGCTGTCTCTTGTATATGGCTGTCTCTGCATCTGCAATAACATTAATAATAATAAATATATAGAATATATTTTAAAAAATAATATTTTATTATTTATTTAATAAATATAAATATAAAATAAATAGCTATTATTAATAAAAAATAATAATAATATATATAATAATTAAATTATTTAAGATTTTAAAATTATTAATAACTTGATATTTTTTAAATTCAACTAGCTTACTAGATTTCCTAATCTAAATTTTATTAAAAATTTATAATTTTATTTAAAGTATAAGTTTAATAATTATCTTAATAAATCTAAGATATATTATAAAATTAAATAAGTTATTAAAAAAGAATAAATAAACCTAAATCTTAGTTATTTATGTAATTTACTAAAAAGTATGTCTAAAAAGATAAAAACTATTATTGTAGTAAAGGAGGGGTATACTAAGTATTAAGGTTAAAAATTGATATTATATTTATTTATTTTTATTAATTTTGATGGTATTTCATGTTATTTTGCATGTAGCTAGCTGCTATCGTATGCAGAATTAATGCTAATACCTGTAGTGATCTACGTGCTAAGAAGTATCCAAGTCATGATCCAGATAAAACCTTCCCCAGACACTGTCCCAGCTGACAGCCGTGATAAACATTTCATCCATTCACTACTTAATTCCGCAAACTCCATGCCAATTGCAATTTACAGTCACGATATCCACCCGACATGCACACTGACAGCTATTATAAGCAGTACATACTACCCGTACGTCTGTTGTCTGTCTGTAAGTTGCAATTAACCGACCGACCGTTGCCGAGTTCCTCAAATAGCAGTGCAAAGATATCACGTCACGTTCACCCATCCATCCATCCATCCATCCAATCCAATCAACCGTCTTCCTCACAAAAAATTTCTTTCTTCACACGACTCGCCAATCACCGCGCTTACCGGCTGACGGTGGGGAACGTCCCAAAGCGGCGCTGATTGGTGGACCCGAGACACCACATCTACAAGTACGCTAATCATAGAATCGAATCCCCTACGTCTCAACTAGCACCGACCGTATCTCAGATACTTAGTACTTAGTACTGAGAGTACTTCTCGTATACTCAGTCTTAGACATCGATGTATGTAGAAGTTCAGACTATATCCATCAGGCGATAGAGTGGAGAATCCGACCCTACAGTATCAGACCCCGAGCAAACCATCATCCAACAGGCGCAAAGAAGGAGAAACTTACAAAAAAGCACCATCAAAACAGCTGCTAGTTACTGCCAAAGTGGATACGTCATCCCACCACCAGCCCGCGTTTCATCCACCGCCGCCCGCCAATTCTGGAAATCCCCAAACGACAAACAAGTAAACACCAAAACTAGTAGCACTCGGTGTGCTAGAGTTACACGGCTAACGGCCAACGTACTCCTCCGTTCCGCAACGCGTGGCGTGCGCGCCGATGGTTGATGCACCGCGGGATATGCACCGTCTTCAGGTCACCTGCCACCTTTGCCCTCGCGCTTCGCGATCTGTTACAGCTGACCGCTGCTTGCTGCATCGTATTCACCAGCCACATTGCATCTGCCTTAAGCACAGCTGTAACTGCCGGCTGTCATAGAAATATAGGAGTGTGGACTATACTTATATACTTGCGGTACCGATGGTACCTGAATCGAATATCGCATCTGCAATTACCTAAGTGAGTGATGATGCGGCTGCGAAATTGCGCTCCGGCCGCTGCATGCGTCTGCATCGTATGCATGGCGTACTGGGGATCAATCCCGTCAGATGTATCCCATGGAACTTGCCATAGTTTCTGAATCCTAGATTTACGCAATCTGTGGATGCACTGTGCAGGGCCGTTTTACGTAGCTATAAACGTCCAGCCTGTATCGGTGCCAGAATGGTATGGAAAATCATGGACGTCAACACCAGATTGCCTAGCCGGTGCTTGGATAATTCAACTGAACTCATAAATCAAGTTGACATATATTTCAAGACAGAAATGACACACTCCATACATCGTATACTAGCTATCTCGATGCTCAAATATAGGATTTTGTGGCTCGATATCGCGATCAGTGTATCCCCTAGTTCTTTCCTAGGAGATACAGACGTCCAATGGCATAGTCGAAGCTCCGTGGGCTGGTGGTTTCCGATACGGAGTAATTACACCTTGGCGAAAGACAAAATCGATGTGGTGGATTTATATGCAGTCTAGTGGCCATTGTGAATTACCAACACTTGCTTGCTATCTTGTACTTGATTGAACATACTAGTACCATTGAGTAAACACCATGCACATGTTGGAATTTGGCACATCAACTCACGGCGGCGGAATTAACACCTTTACATACGATAAATTTTCAAACAGTGTCTTCTCGCCATTTACTCCGTGAGTTTTCTAGACCGCCACCGTCTAAACGAAATTTGAATATGTATTTATATGTATGGATAATAACGACTGCCAGGCCACCGAGGAGGAACTGCGCATTTTCGCTCCGATGGCACTCGTCACAGGCTGCTATGGAAAGAAGGTATCCTAGGCCATAGACGACCTGATAGGTCGGCGACAGCATATCACTATCGTCAATTCGTGCTAGAAAGCGTCGGACCCGACCGAATGTTGAGCTTCGGGGTTCCAATTCGTTTGAAATTGGCGGTTGCGATAAATGCAGTTACGCAATCGGAGATATATGATACCTGCATTCGATCAATCTACGGACTCTCTGGATAATGTTTTGACTTCAGATTTTAGTTTTTAGTTTCACAACCTCTCACTGCAGCCGAAAAATACAGAGATATACCACGTAGGCACATTTGCATCGATGTCACGATCGCTTAAGAATGTACATATTGTGGTATTGCGTTGGGAAGTTTCCATTCTGTAGCTTCGAGCAGATAGTGAAAGCTCTTAGGATTTTAGCTCATATATCTCATCCTCGAGAGATTCAGGACCCTGTCAGGGTGGTGCTACCTTCCAATTCTGTGTTGCGCGAACGCAAGTCAAAATCAGCATCTGGAATCGAGACCAGTGCTACCTGTGCGACTGTAAAGAAACGTTTCTCTTGAGCATTTAGGATTTAGAGGAGATATATACATATATACAAATATACCAGGGGACAGCCAGGTTCAGACGTGCTCTTTCTAGACAGTACTCTGATATACGCTCCAGTTAGGCGCCACATAAACACAGACGAGACCATGATAACACAGCCTCTGGTTACCTGTTTAGATGTCGCTTTGCAGCCTCAAATTTCTTATATAAATATTGCTCCGTGGAGCACGATGATTTATCGAATTAATCTGGTCTAGACACTCTCGCTGTATTATGGTGAGCCAGTGCTCAGATTCTGTGATTTGGTCTGGTGACCTGTGTAGGAAACCAAATGTGAAGCTAGTGACTGCGTGCTCAGCGTGTTAATGAACTCATGAGCTAAATTAGAATTTTGGAACCAACCCACACCAAAAGGTAATTGATCCGACAATCTCCAGTCGGCCATTTATACCTCCCCTCCATCTGTTGCTTTTCTTCCTTCACGATCCTTCGTCCTCATCTATCTATCCGTCCATCCTGTGACATTCTCCGCCACTCTTCACTGATCACTACTACTAATCCTCCCACACTACCCTCCTCTCTCACCCCCTCGGCCTCCTCTACCCCGTCTTCCTCCCTCCCACGCCTATCTGTCCTTACCATAGCCCTCTCGGACACCATGGCAGTAGCATCCCGCAATCGTTGGAGTTGCTGGAACCTCAAAATACATAACGCTATTAAGGCAGAACCGACACTAGCTCACAATAAAATCATAGCAGGTTTCGTCTTACATCCGGATATTGGCATCTCTACCAAAGATGTATTCGACGATCTTCGTCTGCTCTATCCTGTTTTGAACCGCCCACCAGCCGGTTCAATTTTATCATTGTGGACCATGCTTGGACCGGACTCCAAGACATGGTTTTTATCCATGGATACGATTGGTACCGACGAGAAGATACCAGACCCAGGAATGTCAGAAATCTTTCTGGGGATAGTATTTCATAACCATGATACTTGCCCAGTGGAATACGACAGACCGATGGCCGACCATCTAGCTGGTAAGGCATCGAATCCTGCACACTACCATATATCTATATAACACACTCCTTTTTATCATTTCCATTAGGTTACTTATGTTAACGCACCTCAACAGCAGGCTGTGCAATGATACCAGCACTGAATTTTGACGCCCAAGCCAACGGATATCTACCAACAGATACGATATTTGGAATTCCATCCGCCCGAACGTCCAGACCCACTACTCCATCGAAAAAATCAGTCATCTCTGTAGAATCTTCTCGAAGAATGTCGACACCCTCGACAGAGCTCGCGAAGCAAGACCCGTTTACAAAAGCATTCGTCGAAAGCCTAACGGCTGATACAGGTGCCTTCGAGGGAGATGTGAAAAAGATGTACAGCGAGTGCGTCATAACGAAAACCCACACTAGGTTCGACAACCTTGTTTGCGGACCGGGTTATGTTGCCGCCCATATTGTCCCGCAGAAATTTTGGTACGCGTTCCCAAATCAATTCAACATCCATAGCCCTGAGATTTACCCTCAAAACGTCACTCCTTCCTCCGTCACTACTCAGGAAAGTGATCTTCGGACCAGGATGAGCAGCACCTGGATGGTATCGAATGGTCTATTATTGAGATCGGATATCCACGAAATGTTCGACCGCCGATTGATTGCGATTCATCCTGTAAGTCTCCAAATAGTAACATTCTAAGAGTGTCTACGCATACTAATGGTAACAAACCTCCAGGTAACCCACAAGGTCCGGCTTTTTGCAGCGATGCCAAGCGTAATACAGTACCACGGGAATATCATTCAATGGGAAGGCAGCAGCAAACCTTCTTTCGAGGCACTCAGCTTTCACTATGAACAGTGTGTGCTCGAAAATGTTGGCGCACACGCCACGGGATTAGTAAAACATGCAGTTCGAAACATTTGGTTGGACACGATCAATAATATCGCAAGAAAAGGTATCGTATTCGTCCTTTGCTCAAACTGTCACATATCTTGTTCTGACCTCCTACCATAGCTCAACTTCCCGTCTCATCCGCAACGGAGCGCTTGTCACTGGGAGTGGACGGCGGCGCAGACCTCGATGACGCCCGAGGCCATCGATCTACCAACAGAGAGAAAATCATCTCATGGCTGGAAAAATTCAATATATAGCATCGTACTGGTACAATGGGAGTGGCCGTGTATGCAACTCGATGTTTCCAAGTGAGAGCTAGAACATTCATGAGGATTCCCGACCCCACGGTCGATTTACCCCAGATTGCCATCCGACTACACACACCTCCTTCATAACCGTATGTACCGCACGTAAGATTAGCTTCGACTGCGTTTGAAATCGCACAATCAAAGTACGGGTGAGCAGGGGTATGGGCAATCCCGTGCTATAATTTAAACTTAGAATCATAAGAAAGAGAGGATGATTGGCAATTGTATAAGCTATTTCAGCGTCCAATACCAGCAGTTTCTGGTCAGTATCGTGGTATAAAATTAGACCTTGCTTGTCTTTTATACTACTGGTAGCAGTAGAAGGCGTGCGAAGGATATAGACCTCCTCGTTCAATCCAGAAATTTCTCTTTTGTTGACTGTAAGTCGTTTTCGAACCCCAAGATTTACCGTGACGCCACCGGCGCAGTAGTGCTATATTATCCTAGGCATGACCTAGGGATTGGCCATCAATTAATTCCTGATGACATGTAGCCTCTCTCTCCTACATAGGTACGCAAACATACATGAGCCAGATACCTTTTGAAGGGCGATCGTAGGCCTTATAGCTTAACGTTACGTAGCATGATGGCGAGCTATCAACCATGTATGCAGGTGGATATTGCAATTTTTATTGGTATCGTTCATTGACATTGCATCATCTGCTTGTAATGAAGTTACGTTAATGGCATGTTGGTATATCCATCCATGGTGGTGGCTAGGGTTTCCTGGAGCATGCAGATGCACCATATACTCCCACGTCTCAGAACCGACGCGATTAGAAGCACTGTTGAGCTGGAGTCTACTTCAGGTACAGAGTAGGGCCTGGCAGAAGAAGATAGGTTGATGCAGTGCAAAAGATGACTTAATGGTTTCGAACACAGTTTGGCTCCGTCCTCAGATGGAGGCCATTGTACTTTGTTGGAATTCATTAAATCAACTCACGCAGGCAAGAACTCCTAAAGTTAATGCATCTATGGAACAGTCTCCATTTGAGTTCATAAGCTTCGATACTTCCGAGCTTCCCTCTCCCATCTGAAAACACACTCACACTTCCTCCCTGCCTTTAATTTCTCCTCGACAGCCCCCCGCGTTTCACACACTTACATATGTCTACGAAAACTGCTGAGCAGCATCCCCAACACCATGGTGGATTTCGCTCACCGGATGATGGTGTCGAAAGTCATCGTTCATACAAGTGTTAGCACGCAACCAGTACCTGACTGGACGTTCAGGGTCGGCGATTTCTTCTGCGACAAGAACATACCCATCACTCGTCAAAGAATATTTGAAGATATGAAGATACTCTATCCTGAATTGAAGGTTCCACCGACCTCTTACAAGCTGTCGCTATGGACAGATAATACTGCGGGAATAGCCACTTTCACCCACGAAGGGGACCGAGGTGTCGATAGAGCGTTCCCAATGTCAATAGAATGGCTAGAGATATGCTTCCACGATGATACTAACCCGCAGTGTCCTCTGGGGAAGGGAAGCGGGATCACTGAGCACGTGAAAGGTATATTCAACGTGTGATTAACCATCAGCAGGCATACGATGCACCTTCCAGATAATTTACTGATCTGGAACGAACGCCTGATAGTTGGATGTGCCATCATCCCGAATCTAGAATTCGATCCAGATGCCAACGGCTACATGCCAATAGACACCACCTACGGCATCCCCACAGCACACCTCTCAAGACCAACCACTCCCACCAACCACCAAAGATCATTCAATACTTCCAGCCCAGATTCTTGGTCATCACCACCCCAACCGGCGGAAGTGGACCCCTACACCAGAGCCTTCGTCGAAAGCCTCGAGCAAGACACTCGTTCCTTCGAACGCGGCGTCAAATCACTACATACACACTGCCTCATCACGCAGACAAACAGCAGATTTGCCAACCTCGACTGTGGCCCCGGCTACACAGCCACACACATTGTTCCACAGCAACTGTGGTTCTCCTACCCTGACCGCCTAGACCAGCGCATCCATGACTATCCAATCAACGTCGTCCCAAGCTCGGATTCCTGCGACGAATCGACACTGCGAAGTAGGATGGCAAAAACGTGGCGCTTAGCCAACGGAATATTGTTAAGAGCCGACATACACGAAATCTTTAATCAACGGCTTCTAGCCATCCACCCGGTAGGTCTCCCTGCCTTCAATACAACAGAGGCCCGAGTTCGACCATGCATCTAACCGCAGCTTCAGGTCACCGATGAAATGCGAATCTTCGCTCCGATGGACGTCGTCGCCGGGTACCATGGAAAGAAAGTCATCTGGGAAGCCAGACCTGACCGGACGGCAATCGCATATCACTATCAGCAGTGTGTTTTGGAGAACGTCGGCGCTATGTTTACACCATATACTGAGATTGCGGTCACTCGCAAATGGCGGGAGAAGGTGAACGCTGTCGCACGAACAGGTATACACCGTGTCTTCAATTATGCGCGCTGTTATGAATCAATCCTAACACTGTCATAGTGCCAGAAGTAATCGAAACGATAGACCATTGTCAAGACGGTATAATGGATAAAGACGATGCTCGCTCATTGACCAAACAGCAGGAAATAGAAGGCTGGCTACAGAAATTCAACGCCGAGTAATATATAGATAGCTTGTACGAGTCGCATCATATTTTCTTAACCAGCCCTCGATCTTGGTCTGGTCAATATCTATTTACCTAGGTATACTCCTAGATATATAATCTCGTGCCGGCGCCATCAGGGAGGCATTCTGTGTATATAACTGCACGGATCAATCGCTCCATATATCTCTAACACAGCCAGCCTAACCTATTGCACAAAAGCCCGTCTATCTATCTACCTAGATATGGTCCCGGGCTAGATAAACTCCGTCCCTGGCCGTGAACGTCACGTTGCGTCAAGTTACACAAAGGTATATCCAATCCTCGCCGCATGCGGCCTCAGACTCACAGCATCCCAATCAGGGAATTTCGACTACATCGGCGCACTCAACGCCGTGTTGTCGTACAAACCATCATCCACCAACCTCGTAACCATGACTACGGACTCTACACGTCTATTGACCACGCGTATAAGTAAGTGCTTGTACACCGAGATACCGAGATACCGTGATACGTAAAACTAGCACGTACGGTATACAAGTGCACGAAACATACGTATATCATGCAGATATTACCATTGGGTCCCGTCTGTCTACGACCATACAAAAGAGTGCACGACAACGCACGCCACAAATCAAAACCACGAAATACGAAATAACGAAACGGAAACAGCACGTATGTGTAATTTAGAATAAAAAATGATAAGTGAGTAATTTCTTGGATTCAACAGCCAAGAATGTAATGAGGTAAAGCACTGTAGATAAAACAACGAACGAACGCCGTAAAGAAACAGAAAAAAGGAAAAGCAAGTTATACACTCGAAAAAGGAACAAGAGTAACAAAAAAAAAGGACAGAGGTAAGAAAAGTCAAGCAATCGCCGTCCGTCCGTCCGTCCGTTCATCATCGATGCAAACAAAACCAGCACGAAACACAAACGAGCCCGTACGACCCTCACCCAATGTAAAATCTCGAAGCTTTTTAAACAAAAAAGTACCTAAGAAGTAATCACGGAAGAGAGAAAAAAAAAGAAGTAATGGTTACCCTTGCAATTTTATCTTATCCCGTCTTCATCCCGCCTATGTATGTTTCTTTCACTTCATTCATTACGTCGTTTCATAGCAAAATGCGCGACACCGCGCGGAGGTAACCTCTCACAACATGAGTGCTTCCACCGCCACGACGTCATCGCACATGTACGTGTACGTGTACGTATCGCGCGCCGCTTAGCGACGCGCGATAAGGAACTGGATGGACGCGCGAGAAAGGAACTGTTGGGAAAAAAACCGTTAGCAGACCGTTCATGTGAGGTGATATGGTAATCGCAGGGTAAACTTACAAAGCAGCATCCAATGAACCGGAACAGCGCAAGGACAGCGTTCGACCAAAGCAACAGACGGAAGTAGAATGCCGTCCGAGAGTTGGCCTTGTTCGAGATACCAAAGCTGTCAAAGGCGGTATCCGTAACAACGAGGACGAGAATCGCGTTGGAGATCATCCAGAACAGAATCAACCGCGTCCGGAAGCTCTTGTACGAGTCGTCCAAGCTCTTCTTCTCCTTCGTCTCCACAGGCTTGTACGGCGTCAACGCACGCTTCACCGTGGCCTCAAACGCAGAATCGATATCGGCCTGCGGCTTGTCCGGTTCGTCAATGACCTGGGCTTTGCCCCCATCGGTGGTTTTGGACTGCGCGGAGGGGAGGACGTCGGCCTTGTCGGATCCCTTGGTACCCCACGAGACATCGTGCCAATTGCAGAAAGCGTAGACGTTGAGGATGTTGACGTACGACGACGCGATGAGCAGGTACTGTGGGAAGGAGTGGAACAAGTGCCATGGGTCGAGGTAGAGCAGCGAGGAGACAATGTAGAGACCGAAAGTGGCAGCGAGAGCGATCAAGATGACACCGCTGGTTCCCTGGAAGAAATTCTTGAAGAACTCGGCGCCACTGCCTGCTGTCAAGTCGAATGCCTGGAAGGCTTTGACGACGAGGTAGACAGAGAGGACGATGATGTAGAGCTGGATCAAGGCGAAGAAGATGAACGAAGCAATGTACGTGTGCTTCGAACCCTTAGGCCTGTTACCAAGCGCGAGGACGAATTGAATCATGACAAGACCGAGGTAGATGTACTGCAGGACGACGTTGATGATGGCGGTAGCGCCGCCAAAAGGCCACGGCTTCTGAGGCGGCGCCGGATCGGCAGTGAGACCCATGATGACGAAAGTAGTAAGCCAGAAGTTTGCAAGACCGAACCAGGAGAGGATGAGCGAGAAGATGTTGTAGAGGAGCTGGATGTGGAAGAAGAACATGCGGAGCGGGTTGTGGCTGGACCTGTAGAGACGACCAAAGTGGATCAACGAGTAGATACCGGCGGCGAACGAGCCGTTGAGCCAACGACGACGCTGACTGATGAACTCCGGCGCACCTTCCGGCACGTCGGTCTCGGCCTTGGACAGCTTGACGTAGGTCAAGTGCCACTTCTCGTTCTGCTTGGCGACCAGCTCGAAGCAGAGAATACGATCCTCGGCCAAGAACATGTTCTTCTTGAAGATATTCATGCCCTCGATACCCTTCGGACCGAGACGTGCCGAAAGAGTGTGGTCACCGTGGAAATACTGCTCCAGAGGCCGGCCGAGGATGGCGCGGAATCGATAAGCAGAGAAAGCACCGGGAAGCACAGAAACGTAACCGAACGAAGATTCCAACGGCTTGTCAAGAATGTTGGAAATCTTGTACTCAAAGTTCTGCGCCGCCACAAGCGGATTGATCAAGTTCTTGAGGCCTCTTCCCAACATGGCGTGGATTTCACCGCAGGCGCCACCCAGATTCTTGTCATTGTAGAAGGCCTCCCAGAGGTACAGGAGGGACTTGGGGCCGGGCTTGGTACCGGCGTCCAAGAGAATGCAGACCTCGGGGTTCAAGATCTTGCCGAAGGCGTTGAAGAGCCATCTGTGGGAATTGATCTTCTTGGAGTTCTTCTGCTTCAAGCAGAACATCATCTGGACGGGGGGGAGGCACTGCGGGTCGTCTTCCTTTGGTCGGACGAGCATCTGCGAGGAAGTGACGGACAGCTGGGTCGTGTACTCGAAGATATGCGCCACCGTCTCTTTGGTATCGATCTTCCTCTTCATGATACCGTCCTGGAAAATACCAATGGTGGCCAACACATCCAGAGTGTCCTTGTCACAGGGGTCGATACCGTCGAAAATCAAGCAGACAACAATCTTCTGCCAGGCTGGACCATCGCGGTTCCAAAAGTCGGACTTCTTGAGATTGACGATTTCCCGGATGTTCTGCATAACACCGTGCAGCGTTCTGGCGGTGAGGACCTTGTCTTCATTGTAGTAGGTGATGGCGACGAGCAACTCCGTGGATCGGTTGTACATCGCCGGACGAAGCGTATAACCGTTCTTCAGCGTGAAGTCATCGGGATCACAGGTAGCGGCGGTGTCTAGAAACGGTTACTGTTAATTCTCCACTTTTTAAAGAATGTCAATCGCGGCTAGCTCGGGTCCTTACATCTCAGATGCGTGAATTCTTCGGTTCCACCCTCGAGATCCTTGCTCTTATACTTTGGCAGGATGGCATTTTGGATGGCGGACGGGACTGGGTAGTCGGTAGCGAAGACTTGACCTTGGACAAGCTTGATCTTTCTGGTGGCGTACCGACGCATATTCGAAGGGGCCTGTCGTTCTCTCCAGGCCTCCGTAGACGACGCCTCGGATCGGTTGTAGGGAGAAGCAACACGGGTTGGAAGACCAGCAAAGCGAGTTCCGCTCTCCGGGTAGGGCTGATGGATCTCGCTATATTGGGTTGTCGGGCGTGCATTGGGGACATATGTTTCCTGCAGGGTGTGGTGCTGAACATCGCCAGAGTTGAAGGGATTGTTGTCATCGTATCCGGTGGCGCCAGCATGATGTTCAGGGTGAGCGCCCGGTGTATTGAGGAGGGTTCTCTGCTCCTCTCTCTGGTCGTACTCCTCATCTGCTGCCTGCTGTCCGTACGAAGAGCCTTGCTGCGGCGGGTACCCATAGCCGCCCGGCGGGCCACCGTAACCTCCTGGTTGTGCCATGTTTAAGGAGGTGTTATGAAAGTTATGTTAGGCGTCACGGTCTCGATGCTGACGTCGATTGTTTATTCCGTCGATGGGACAAGGACGCGGTAATTCTTGATTCTAACGATTGGTATTTGGTGATTGTGGTGTGTCTGTTCTGATATTTTCTACGCGGCAGGGCGTGTCAGCAGCTATTTTAGATACCCCTAAGCTCCTCGGGTGAAGCTCGACAAATACAGCCACAACGAATATTTCAAATAACCCCCTGTTTTCCTCGGAACCACGAAACAACAGCCACCGAACACGTAAAAGGCTTGCACTTGGGTTGGACATACCGGAAGCAGATCTGATTGCTGGTTCTCCTGTCTGTCGGGCGTATGGGTTTCAAATAATATGATATTGGCAAAATGCCGCTTCCCACGCAGCGGGACCGAGTGATCAGAATAAAAGAGAAAAGAAAAAAAGAAACGATTGGCTAGAGGTATAGAGCAGATGGTTAGATGAAGGGAAAAAACGCGAAGACGACGTCAACGACACTTGTTGCGGCAAGCGAAGGTGGTATAGGAAAGCCTGTCCAAGCAAGCTGAATGGAGGGGAGGCAGGGAGCAAGATGCAAAAAACACAGCTACTGTATTTTTCAGGCCGTGAAGGGAGGAGAATGCTGAGACGACAATCGACCGGTTGGAGAATGGGAGGAAGGGGAGTAGTATATATGCAGGGAAAGGACAGAGAGGCGAGTAAATACCTTCAGGGGCAGCAGGCCGGCCAAAAGAATGTTTATCGTGGGTGCTCTGGTTTGTTATTACTGCAGTGCGGTGCAGCTGCTACGACTGATTGGTGCTACCGCAGCGGGATGCTTTGTTAGCGTCTACGTCGACAGCGAGAGTGCTACTTGTATGTTTCTGGGCTGGCAGGCTGGCAGGCTTGCTTGTTCGGGGCAACTGGCTTGGGCAGCTGTGCGACGAAAACAAATTTCGGGGCGAGCGAGAGGGGAGGGTCGATGCGAGCTGCGGTGCGGCGCGGCGGGTGGTGGAGGACGAGGACGGACAGGACAGGACAGGAGAGTACATACCAGACGCGAGAAGGAGTATCGTCAAATGTATCGCGGGTGTAGCAACAACGAAGGTCGATGACGAAGAGAAGAGAAGAAGAAGGGAGAAGAAGAAGCAGAAGCACTGAATCTGGCGGCTGCGGTGTAGTAATAGTAATAGGAATAGTAACCCAACCCCAAGGAACGGGCGATGATGAAATAGTACTTTTAGAGAGAGGAAGGGCGAGGTGGGTTGAGAGGGCTGCTCAAAGGAGGGTGGGAGGGAGGAAAAGAAATGAAATCTCAGATCGCAGGAGCAGCTTGACGGCCGGGGGGACAGCTTCTGTTAAAACCACACCCTCTTGCGAAGCACTTCTCATCGCACACAAGCACACGCAAGCACACGCAGGCTCTCTCCGTTCTCCTTTTACAGACAGGAACGCCCGTCCCGAAGAAGCCTTTCGATCTGACGAAAGCTTCGTATTATCATTCTTGCTCTCTTTGTCATTCAGTACCTCCATCAGTCAGTCAGTCAGTCACTAGCACCCAGCACGCCCTCCGCCTTTTCCTTTTTCCACTACTGGTACATTTACATACCCCCCCGTTCTCGACTGCGCTGACCTATTTTTAAAAGGGCCTCAGGGGCAGCCATGCAAGCTGTCGAAGAAAGTAATGCAAATCCGTCGACCCAACCCTGGCTCGCTACTCGGCGCTGCCTCTTTTTCTCGCCAGACACTCCAAGGACAGGACACCCACCGGACGGTTTTGCCCTTCAAGACGTCGCGGAGAACGCCTGGCCTGCCTACGAAGCCACCCTCCTACCTGCCTGCCGGTTCGTCTACGCTGATTTTCTAGAACGTCGGCCGGGATTAGGCCGGTACTGCACTAGCTGAACAGTTCGAGCCGTCGAGCTGACCTCGCCATCATGACCTTTCGAGCTGGTCACGTCCGGATGTGCAGATATGTGCAAGCACGGTTCGATGCCACCACCCCATTCGCCGCTTGGCTGCATTGAGAGCATCTCCGTCAAGGGTAGGAGGCCGGCCAAGTCTCTCACGTTTGCGTTTTCCTGAGAGAGAGCCGGCAGCCGCAAATCGGATCTAAACGACCCAAACGAAGCTCTCTCGCTGGCACATGTCTCTGGAGCACGGAATACTTTAGGACAGGTCTGGGAGATTCCGTACCCAGCGAGCACGGTACCTCCCACCATCCACCCACCCATTCATCCATCTCAGCCCGTCAGAAAAAAGCGAAAGGGCTGAGCTTGGCCGCACTGACGCAGCTTGGTATAGATCCAACAGCTGCTAGCTTTACCCGAGAAAATGATGACCTTTGAAATATACGAGCTCACACTCTCACCCATTTTTTGCATCCTGTGCTCGCCCCAAGACCCGTATCGGAAGGGTAAGATGAGACCTTCTGACAAAAAGCAGATGGCATTCCGAGAAAGCATCTGGATACAGCTCCGAGCTACTTACATATAGTGACATGCTCGAAAACGTAATGTACCGTCGAGTGCCTGTACAAAAGTACCTGTACCTGGGGGTACAGGATCGCCGCAAAGCCAGCCGGGTTAGCCTCTTGGCACTTGGGCGGGCATCATTGGCACGGGGTGAACGACGGGAAAAGAGTTCGAAAAGGGCTGCAGCGCTGTCGACACCTTGCACAAATCAAACACGCTTGAAACAAAATGGGCCGTTGGGCCCTTTCTCCTTATTCCGTACATTTGCGTCCGAGTCCGCTCACCGACCTACCAATCGGCATGTGCTGCCCTGAGGTAGTTGAGTTTGAGAGCTGGCAGCCATGCTGCCGCATCGATGGAGAAGGTGTGGTGAGCGTGTGGTGGTATCGAGTCGCATCCACGCTCTCGATAGGTATGTCGACAATTCCCATGCCCGACGAAAAGAGATACCTGAGCATATTTTCTTTTCTCGCGTGGGTGGGTGTGTGGCCGGTGTGGCTTGGATGTCTTAAGATCTCGGCGAGAGAGACGGTCGCCCAACCACCAAAAATAACGGCAGGGGTGCTGTCAACCTCGCAGAGCTGCAGAAGTCATCCATCCATTCATTACTTGTAATTCGAGCACTTATTCATGTCACCAAGCAAGCAAGCAAGCCAGCTAGCCGAGCTAAAAATAATCCTGGCGCCACCATCCATTACAACCGTTAACCGCAAGAAACACGACATCGCTGTTAAATTCTCTGGGACGCTTGAAATCCGATCGGTATGAGAGCTAACTACAACTGGTGCGAGCGTGTAATGGACGTACGTACGTCCGTCGAGCGAGCAGCATCCATCCTTTGCCTCCAAGTACCGACTGGCGAGCGGCCTATCAACGCCCGAGATGCGCACCGTCGGACGGAGGATGCTTTTGTAAAAATAGTCTTGGCTTCATGCGACGATGTGATTACACATCTGAGCATGTCTTTCCAGATCGAGCTGGTCTCGTAAACGATCCAGCTAGCTTTCTCTTTTTCTTCAAAAGAAATAATAAAAAGTCCATTTATGGCACTGGAACAATAATACTAAATTTTATTTTATTTTTTATTTTTTATTTTTTATTTTTGGCAGAAATTTCTTGCAGTGCAACGTTGGATCGCAGCCCAGCATTCGACCGGGGCGGCAGTGGCGCGGCACTGACACAGCCACACCAACACAATGTGTCTCTGTGAGACAAAAACATGCTCGAAAAGGGTTTTCCCCAGCTTCCCGAAAAGGAGACACTGGACGAAAGAAACTTTTGCCGGAAAAAGTATGATCGATGGATGAACGGCATCTTCCAACGCATATTTCGTACCTACAAGCAGGTAGCTTGCGTGCTACCGCTTTCCTGTCGGACGTCGACGTTGCTGTTGCTGTTATCGTTGTTGTTGGAAGGCACAGCATACACATGCATCCAAGCTTCAGACGGTCGGTTGGCTGTCATGAACATACTAAGTATATGTGCAGGCGTCTATGAATATTGATTGATCCCAGCGCAGATGGCTCGTGGCCACAGTCGATGGTCGCATCCTCGCTGGCCTCCATCGGCCGTCCAACCGTCTGCCACGATCAGCAGATTTGCAAACCAGGGCATCGATGCATCGGCTACCTACCCTATCGATCGATGAATTCATGAAGCGCCGTCGCATGTGTCGACGATCTCTTTATAACCGACCTGCTGCATGTCGTCACGCTGCGCCATCCCGGCCCGATCACCATATGACGTTCGTCTGCATCTCTATTACCAGTATGCGTTATACATCAAGCGATATAACGGATGGCGAGAATTAAACGCTTGATTTCCGTCTATCTATCATTTATCTATCTAGCTGTAACGGCTAGCTGTGCCAGATAACATACCAAGTAGTACTTTATACATGCAGCTACTAGCAGTAAGGTGGCAGGTTATATTACTTGTAGTTACTAGGTACTTACTTATATTTGCGGTGAGTGCATGTCGTGTTACAACAGCGTTACCCGATATTATTAAGGAGCATCGATACCGTCGCGCCTGCATGCGTAACATGCATGATGGTATCAACCGAACGACCATCTGTCAACCAACGCTCTTTCTTACAATCAAGACGTAAGTAATTATAAGTCCAGTGAAATTGAAGTCAGATTCAATTGGCGTTGATGTGGTGTGAGTTTTGTACAACTCGAATCGAACGAGTGGATCCATCCTATAGGAAGTTCTCCAGCTTCTCAAGTATTGCTATTGCTATTATTATTATATCCGGCAGGCAGTACTTTCTCCACCAGCAACCCCCAGCTCGCTTCTTACTCAAGTAAAGCTGTGAACTCGTCGCGCAGATCGAGTATGTCTGATGGCGCTAGATGTGCGAAAGACATGGATGTCTTCTTGGACCTTCCGAGCGCGATATCCAGATGCTTCCTACATGCGAGGGCTACATCGATAACTTCAGCTGACCAGCCGTACATTGGCTAGCACAGCTATCTGAACACGCGTCGCGATAGACCAAATTCTGGGTAAATACCATACCTACTTAGCGTCAGCGGGAAAATAAAATAAAAATACTCGAGCGATTGCGCTGGATAAGATTTAATTACCTGCTTGCTTGCCGAGTTTTAAATTTCCACCCGTGCTTGCATATTTACATACGCACGCACGCACACACAACAATGCAATGCATGCCATGCCCCGGCCGGCTGGCTGTAGTTAGTGCAACCAGACGCCCGTTTTTAGCAGGTCATTGCGCAAGCTTCAGGTCCGAGGACTGGAATTCAATTCGGCGCGCAGGGTCTACGTAACCCGCGCGAGGGGTTTTTCGAATTCGCGCTACCCCCGGACCGGTTGTGTACCCGCACCAGTCCTGTAGGTGTATTGTCTGGTATGTATACACTCAGCGGCTAGAATATAGTATGGTAGATACCCTTAACGACGAGAATAAGGAGAGAGCTGTTAGTATGAGAGGAGGGAAACATGTTGCGAAATGATCGCGTGTTTGCAAAGGTGGCCGGATGGTGGTGTTATAATTATACAACAATACCTTGGGGATATGTGTATATTTGCAACGGAATGTAACAAGACCAGACATCTCAGGCAGGGCTCTAGGGCCGGTCTGGCTGGCTGGCGGGCGGCACCACCGCGGGTAATTGCAGGCTTCCCAACATTGAACACACTAGCTGCGAACCTGTAACACTTCGATCGGTTCGGCTTGTTACAGGGTGAGAGAAGCAAGTAGGTGGTCGCGATATACGCGATCAGGTGCTGATGGTGCTATTATTGTGCGTGTGGATGAATCCGAACGAACATGCGTGCATGCATGCACCTGGAGGCGACTTTTAACATCAATTATACCAAGTAATCAATTGATGGATTGTTCGAAAGAAGGCATGCTGGATGGTGCATCGCGGTCTGGACTGGGTAATTTCGCGGGAGGTGCAGGCAGGCCAATCAGCGGAAGTGTCTTGTGGTTAGCATGCTGCAGGCCTTAATTAGCTTGGGCTGCAGTTCCTCTTTTCCGCAGCCCTGCAGAGCCGTGTTCCTGCGCGAGACAGCGATGCCCCCGTCACCAAACCGGCCAGTAGCGAGGGGTGGCTGCAAGCCATTTTACGTGGGCAATACGATACAGCAACCGCTAGTAAGAAGTAAAAGTATGGATGTTGGTTGGGTTGGGGTGGTGAGCATGCGGTGTGATTGATTGAATGATTCCTTCCTCTTATTACTATTATTCATCCTATTCTATTCACTCACTTCTCCCTCGCTCTCTCTTTCCCCCTTCCTTCTTTCCCCTTCTCGTCTGGACGATTTGCCCGCTGCTTTCCTTCCTCAGCCCGCTGCTCTCGCCCTTATCCGACCATATCGACGCTCGTTTACCAGAACTCTTTGCTTTGACCTGCACTTTCCCCTTCCTTCTCCATCGCCCACTCCGCCCTTTCTCCACCCTCCAACTCGTAGGGCTGTAGGACTAGTATATTCACATACACCCACTCTCTCTCCCTCTCACCTTCGTCTGTCTCTTTCTCCTTCTCATCACTCACGTTCTGCCTTCCTTTTTGTTCTTTGTTTCGGTCCGCGACGCTGTTACATGTGAGAAGAAGGGGCTGGTTGGTTTGAAAGCGACGAGAAAGAAGACCGAGAAAGGGGGCACTGCTGCACGCACAACACCGTCCCGTCAGCCAATCGCTACGCACCCGCCCAACTGCAACAACGTTCACCGTCGTCAGCCTCGCCCGACCCCGTCGACAATCAACAATCGCATCTCGTCCCTCCCGACAAAACCACCGACATTCGATCAACCAATAGCTCTCGACTGATGCAGCTGCCTGCCGACCGCTCTTAACGAACTTTCTTTTCACAAAAACTCTCTGTGTGGACGAGCGCGACGATTGCGACGAACCCGACATCAATTCTCCTCACGAAACCCTTTGCCCTCCCTCCCTTCCTCGATTCGAGCACTTCAAACACCCTCCGACTCACGCATTGCCCTAACAGTGCCTTCCCATCCGACAGCCTCTGGTCTCGTGTCGACCACAGCCGCATTGCCGCAAATTTTTCTTTAGCACCTCTCAACGCTCCTGCGACCGAGCTGCTGCGGTCCGACCTAGGATTGGGATTTTGAGCCGAGCATCATCGAATCGATTCGACCTTAGCGGGTGGTGGAAAGATCGTCGAGTTCCAGAGTAGCGGGGACCAATACACATACTCTTTTTTTCTTCTACCCTCTTGATATATATCAAATATGGCTGGACGACCCGCTTCAGCCATGAATGAGCGTATGTATTACTCTTTCATCCTCATCCTTCAGTAATGCCCGCGCTTGGAGACGATGGACTAACGGGGGACGCTGTAGTGGCTCAATTATTCAAGAGACAAACCAACTGCATATCATGCCCCGACACCGCGCCCAGCTGCAAAACACACATCTGCGAGGCCGGCTTGACCTGCGTTCTGACAGTCCAATCGTGCGATGCCTGCGCCAAAGTCGAATGTCAGCGACTGATAACGAAGAGTCAGGCCACCGCGCTGCCCGAGGCTGGCAACGGCGGTAGCAAGGGGGCGCCGGTGGGAGCCATCGTGGGAGGCGTCTTCGGCTTCCTGGTCGTCGTGTTCATCGTCGCTTTCTTCATCATCAGGCGGAACAAGAAGAAGCAGAAGGAGGCTTACGAAGCCAGCGTTGCGACCTGGGCCGTCGAGAAGGATGGAAGCTCGTTCGGTGGGCTCAGGGACGCAAGAGCCTCCACGCACTCTGTCGGATCCATTGCCTCGACCGTCCTCACGAGAGCCTCGAACGTCATCCAGATTGCATACATCCCCGGCGTCACGAACAGATCCAACCCGAACTCTCCCGGCTTCCTCGGTGTCCCTCCCGTCCCTGCGATCCCCGGCCAGCATCTATCCCCAGCGTCCGAGGAACACTTCTTCTCAGCCAACGACATTGCCCGACAGTCCGTTTGGTCCACCAACTCCGGCTTCACCGTTGGTACCGCCGACCCGCGGGCCTCCGTCGCGACCACGATCTACCGCAACAATGCAATTGTCTCACCGCTTGCCGCCACGGCAACCGTCGTCCGCGCTAAGGTTGCCGTCGTCAACGTCAAGAGCTCGCCGGCTGCTAGTAGCACCTCGTCCTCGCCCAAGCATTCTCCCGCCGGCACTCCGCCAGTCCCAGCCCTGGACATGCTCAAGTTCCCAGCCCAGAAGACCGGCGACGGCATGCTCTCGCCGCGACCGCCGCAATCACCCGCCTTCTCCGTCGGTTCAACGTTTCTGAACAGCAACAACAAAGGACACATGTCGACCGTCGAGGAAGAGCGGGAAGACAGACGGTCGATGCTCTCGACAAGGACGGCCGATGATGGCCGGTCGCCGTTTTCCGACCGTGCATCCGTCATGACTGATACGGTTGCGCCGCTGAACATCAAGAACCCCGGCCGCACATCGCCCGCCAGACATATGGAGGGTGACATCAGGATGAGTTTCCGCCCTGTCTCTGAATTCAACAGCGACGAGAACACATCCTCGCCATCGAGCAGAGAGAAGAGCCCGTTCGGCGACGAGAACCGACTCAAGCCGTAGAAGACGAATAGAAAGAAATAAAATGAAAGAAACAACAATCTAATATTTGGGAATTTGGGAAGCCTTTATTTTTTTTCGTTTTCGATGGCTGGGTTTTGCGTTTGGTTTCTCGGGCGGTGTCACTTTTATTATACGGAGTTCTCTACTTTTATTCTCGTCTTTCGATATCTGTTTGTGGTATTCATCCCTCCTTCCAGCGTTCTTTTACGTCCTGTCCGGGCGATGGACACGGCCTGTCCCACACTGTCGCTGGTCTGTCGTCCGATCGATGCATGCACGCACGCACGTCTTTCATCCACTTATATCCGTCTACTCATCCATCATCTTCCTCGTGACCGCGAGCTGTCGTTTCCTTTGTTACAAACGGCCGTCCGCCGCTTTATCCCATCTTCACAATATACATACACATGTCACCACCATACTTTTCTTAATCTTTCTTCTCATTTGTGGATTCGATAAGATTCTTCCTTACTATTTTTGCTGTTCGTTGCTTCTGGTTGGCAGTCGGGCGTTTTTCTTTTACTTTTTACTTTTATACTATACTTCGATTCGATTAAAAGCTTTCGTCGAGCGGTTGGCTTTTCTTTTTACTTTACTACATTAGATATATTCTATTCGTGTATGTAGTCTTTGGCGGCGGGTAGCTTCGTACGTAGCAGAAATGACAGGTTGCCGTGATCATTTTCATATCCTATAGTAGTAAATTTTTGATATTTTGTGGTAGCTGATAGTGCTGTAGGTTGATAATTAATGCATGTTCAGCTTGGTAGTTAGTCTGGGCTGCATGTTTACGAGACCAGGCTGCATGCTCGCTAGCTAGCTGAAGCTGCTTGCTTGGAGAGAGATGACAAGATATTAGCGCTTACATATCGCGCAGGATTGTCCGTGTAGATACACATCCACAGTCGACAGTCACACGGGCATGTAGATACATGCTGGCCCAGAGACCAAGATACATGTATATACAGGTACCTGTACCTCTGGACGACGCTGACTTCTAATCAATTACGGAATTGATATGGCAGTTTGATAGTGTAGCCCGGCTCATACCATCCGATAATCATCGGACGAGACATTTTGCAAGGTGGAGATGCTGAAGTCGATGCGGGGTGTCGACCTTATCGATTAGTTTTCAAGGCCGCTCGAGCACATGTTCAGCTTATGCATAATGTCAGATACAGCCGTACAATGCCAACGCTTGACTTTATGCTAGCAACACGCTATTACCTAGCTTTAGCTTGGGCTTCGAACTGGGTGTAAGAGGAACTCATCATGAGGCTGAGATTATATCAACATGGTTCGGATACCGGATTACTCGCCTGGCTCACCTTACTGCTCGCCAACCCACTTTACGCACCACTCGGCACAGACCTTCCGGCGACATCTTCTTCAGTTCAGCTGATCTATGAGAAAATACACCAACGCCGTGACTAGAGGTGGACAAACAGACACGCCGATATCACCCCGGAAGTAATATGATATAAGTGAAAGTACTATCTGGGAACTATATGCACATGCCAACTTTTACAGCTGCCGGTCTAATGCTGCGCCCGCGTCCGCTCAACCTCGTACATGAAATCAAAGTAGGCCTTGTCGAAATGGTGCAGTCTCACGTATCCGTCCTCGCCGCCTGTCTACTGTTAGCATTCATCCACGGATACAGACATTCCACACTGATGTACTGCATGGTGTGGTCGAGAGGGGGGTATTGATGGGACTCACCAGAGGCGTAGGCGGTGCCGGCGGGGTGTACCGCAATCGTATTGAGCGGTCCAAAGTGTCCTCTCACACGCCCGATATCGTCCTCAAAAATCTTATGATGAAACCTCGCCTCGAACTTGCCCTGCCGCGCCGCCGTCGTCGTCACATCCCGCGCCTCCTGCCCGCCGCCTAGGATCACAAAGTCCTTCTTCGGCGTCATCGCCGCCGAGTTGAGCGGGGTGTCCGTGACAAACTGCTTCATGACCTTGAGGTTGTCTACGTCGAGGATCTTGGCCGTCTTGTCTTTTGAGGAGGTGATGAAGTACGTTTTGTCGGGCGACATCTGCATGTCTGTGATTAGGGTGCCGCGCTCGTGCACGGGGACGTTGAGCAGCTGCTCGCCGGTCTTCGCGTCGTACTGGGATATCGTGCCGTCTTCGTGGCCCGCGATGATGTATTTGGATAGGTAGCTCCAGGCTGCGACGGTGGCTTTGCTGGTGGTGCAGGTGATCCGGAGGGAGGGTTCGGCGGCTTGCTCGCCGTTGACGTCGGGGTTGATGGGGAAGACGACGATGGTGCCCAGGTGGCCCATGCGCTGCTCGGTCGTGGCGAGGAGGTATTCGCCGTCTTCGGAGAATTCGACGCGTTTGACGGCTGTGGGAAACTCCCAGGTCTTGATTAGTCGGCCGGTTTTGATTTCCCACAGGCGGATGGTGTTGTCGGCGGCGCCGCTGGCCAGGATTGAGGTTGAGGGGTTCGAGTCGATGGTCCACACGGCACCCTGGTGGCCGTGGTATGTGCCTAGCCGTTCGCCATTCTACAAGAAAGATGTTAGAGCCGTGGCGATGATGGCGGGGTGTATCGTATGTATCGTACCTGTGAGAACCACACGCAGATGACGTGGTCTTTCGATACGGAGAAGAGGAGGTCGCCGTCCTTGTTGAACTTGACTTGCGTCAAGGCACGTTCCTACACGATAGATACAGCGTCAGCCGCCGGCCAATGACGTGCGGGTGGCCGGGTGGGTATATATCGCAAAGTGGGAGGCGGCGACGCACATGGCCTGTGGTTGGAAGGAAGCGAAGTTAGCGTGGTGAAGCTGCACGGTAGCTAGTTGGCCATGACGGGGAGGAGCTTGCCTTGTAGTAATATCGGTCTCATGATGAGCTGTGTGTATATGGATGAAGGGGGGTGGGAAGGGCGGTAGGGTCGTGGGGGTTGTATATAAGATCCGGGGTGATGGCGATGATAAGGTAGCTTGCAAAGCTCGATATGTGTAATGAGCGGTAGCTGTGGTGTGCGTGCGCATTAAGCTTTTTTGGTGGGCGATTTTTTTTATTTTTGGGCGGTGCTAAATTGCAACATCGACAACACAACCTGCCCTACGCTGCTGGCAACTGGCGAATAGCAGCGCGAACGGCCTCAGAAACTTGCGTGGTGTTGGCCTCGTGTTCTCATGTGAAGCCAAGTAAATCTACGGATACTGCAATGGTTTTCGAGCAATAGAGTATACATGCGCACAGGAGTGCATATTTTGCACGGCTATCGACGACTCGAGCTCTCGCAATTCGCGAGCGGGCAACAGTGGATAGAATCGGATCTTGTTTGACATTTGTGCCTGACATCGTTCGAATGCCCAACGCTGGAGTCTGGAAATCTGACCAGCTCTGACTCACCGCAACATCGTCGTCGGCAAATACTCCGAATTATTTTAATTTTAATTTCGCGGAGCCGACATCGCGAGTTCGATCCCAGCAACACAAACTAATCATATTGGTAAATCGAATCGAAACGACCCTTACTAAGATTTATTATGAGGCTAAATATGACGGCTCGTGGGTCAATTGGTGGAGCAGTCGTGACTTGTTGACCGGAACCGAAAACCGATGCACCGTTTCAAGAGTGCTGGGCGGTGACAGTTAAAATGACACATATATGCATACTTAGTATGTATACATATGTAGAGGGAGATCGAAGCAGGTTCAAACACAGCCAGCCGCACGTCGGCGATACTGGTCGCAAGCAGGAAAATTTTCACCATTTGGCTGCTTCTTATGTATTTGTGCATGCATGGAATTCTACCCGCTCCCCAATCGAGCGTTAAGCTTAAACCTCGATCCGGCGGCCGTGGCTGTGGGATTTGGGATGCGTAAAATGCCCTGAACCGGTGCGCACGAGTGCCTACGCGGAGGTAAAACACAATCCCTTGCAAGCGTGGGTGCTCCATGGAATCGGCGGCGACGTCGGAGTTTCTGTGCGCTCCCCGCGCGAGCCTGCTGCTGCGGTGCATTATTGTGTCCGTCTTAGCAGCATTAATAGCGATCGAGATGGCCACATATCGCGAGTGGACTTTCTGTTTGCAAACATCAAAGCCCAATGCGATCGATCGATATCATTGCAAATATTATATTATTCCGCTTTGTTCGCGAGCGCTCCCTAGCTTTGCAGGAGTAACCACCGAGTACGCGAGCAAGAATAGACGGTACGGTGCAACCTAAACGCCAGGAGAAGCAACCAACAACCACAAACCAATTCGCATTGGCCAATGCCCGTTGACTCAACCTGTCTTGTTAACGTTATCTAGAGCATATTACTATACCGTAATATTCTTCACACGGTGGCACGAATATTTTCCTTTCCTCCCTGCCGTTGATTCCTGTGCGACATCGGACTGACTGGCTTCAGCAACGCGGTAGAATTGGATTCGATTGCGCGAAGCAAGCTCAAGGTAGCACGAGCGCAACACCAGAAAACTCTTTGAGTCAATTCGCAAAGTTGCAAGGGATAAGCTTTTGGCCAGCTGCGCGTGTTGCTGCTGAGAGGGATACGTATCACCGCGCGCCGTCACAGCAGCGTACCATCGTACCATCGTACCACCGGTCGGAGCCAGAGATTAGCAGCTCGAAGGCCGTGGACAGGCAGACAGATCAGCGTGTAGACACATGCCGGCCTTGGCTCGGATCTCCCGCTCTGGCGTGGGCGCGTGTGCAGCACGGATACACATCGGCGCTGGCGGTCTGGTCCGCCGACGGGCATGGATACCCACCAGCACCGGCGCCGGTAGCAGCAGCAGCTGGGCGGCCGACCATGGCCGTTTGTCGAGCGTCGTATTTCTGCGGCGGCAGTCAGCGCTACCCCACCAAAACACCGACCCGTTCCTCCACCAACCCGCGATACAACCAGCAGTCCCGCCATTTGGCCTCGACCGTCGCTCGCTCCCGACATCCGCTGTAGCCATGGTTGCCCAGAAGATCGATGGAGCTGCCATCGCCAAGGCAATTCGCGAACGGCTGCATGACCAAATCAAAAAGAAGCAGGAGACCTCGCCGAGGTTCAAACCTGCGTTGACCATCATCCAAGGTGAGACTGCGCAAAATCCAACATGCATGACAAACGGCAGCGCTAATAGGATCGAACAGTCGGTGACAGGTCGGACTCGAGTGAGTGCCCGTTATCGTTGACCATCATGTTGTATAAGCAGCACCTAACAGCTGGGAACAAGGCACATATGTTCGCATGAAGCTCAAGGCCGCAGAAGAGGTTTGTGCCAAGTTTTTTTTTATATCAACCAACTTTCAATATGCGCGAAAGCTAACACTGGTCAAAAGGCAAACGTCAAATGTGAACTGAAAAAATTCCCTGAAGACATCTCGGAGGCAGAGGTTAGTCAGGCCGCTAATTGATAGATAGAGACCAAAGAATTGCAGTAAATTCTAACTCGAGCTTCTAGCTTCTCGAGCAAATTCACAGCCTCAACAACAACACCGTAGTCCATGGCATCCTTGTCCAGCTCCCGCTTCCAAAGCACCTGTCCGAGCACACTATCACATCGGCTGTTGACGCTGAGAAGGACGTCGATGGCTTCGGCACCGTCAACATTGGCGAACTCGCCAAGCGTGGCGGACGGCCATTGTTCACACCATGCACACCGAAAGGTGTAATGACGCTGCTAGAGGAATCTGGCGTCGAGCTGAAGGGCAAAAACGCTGTCGTCCTTGGACGAAGTGATATTGTCGGCAGCCCCGTCTCCTACCTTTTGAAGAATGCGGACGCCACAGTGACCGTTTGCCATTCCAAGACCGAGAACCTCGAGTCCATCATCAAGCAAGCTGATATACTTGTTGCTGCCATTGGGAAACCACAGTTTGTCAAAGGAGACTGGCTGAAGCCAGGAGCTGTTGTGATTGACGTGGGCACAAACTATATTCCGGACAGCACAAGGAAATCTGGCGAGAGACTTGTCGGTGACGTCGACTATGAATCTGCAGTAGAGGTGGCGTCGATGATTACACCTGTTCCCGGTGGCGTCGGGCCGATGACGGTGTGCATGCTGCTGCAGAATGTCGTCAATTCCGCCACTCGCTTCTACGAGGCGACAGCGGCTCGCAGAGTTACGCCGATTCCGCTGAAGCTTCTCTCTCCGGTTCCCAGTGATATCGCAATCTCCAGGGCTCAGCACCCTAGACATATCAAGTCCGTGGCGAACGAACTCGGTATCATGGATACGGAGTGCGAGCAGTATGGCGCTCATAAAGCCAAAGTCAAACTTGAGCTGCTTGGCAGATTGGCCCATCGCAGAAATGGCAAGTACATCTTGGTTGCTGGTATCACACCGACGCCGCTCGGCGAAGGCAAGTCCACTACAACCGTTGGTCTTGCGCAAGCGCTCGCCGGTCACCTTGATAAAGTTGCGTTCGCCAACGTCAGACAGCCGAGTCAAGGACCGACTTTTGGTATCAAGGGCGGTGCTGCTGGCGGTGGATACAGCCAGGTCATCCCCATGGATGAATTCAATCTCCACTTGACAGGTGACATTCATGCTATCACTGCAGCCAACAACTTGCTAGCTGCTGCCATCGAGACCAGAATGTTCCATGAGAACACCCAGAAAGATAAGGCGTTGTACGGCCGATTGGTCCCGAAGAAGAAGGGCAAGAGAGAGTTCGCCCCAGTTATGTTCCGTCGCTTGAAGAAGCTCGGAATCGACAAGACAAACCCGGACGAGCTCACCGACGAAGAGATCACCAGATTCGCCAGGCTCGACATCGACCCTGACACGATCACATGGCGTCGTGTCCTGGATATCAACGACAGACACTTGCGCCAGATCACTATCGGCCAGGCTCCGACGGAGAAAGGGCAAACAAGAGTCACTGGCTTTGATATATCTGTTGCTAGCGAGTGCATGGCTATCCTGGCGCTGTCCAACAGCCTTAGTGATATGAGAGAACGGCTTGGCCGGATGGTGATCGGAACTAGCAGGTCTGGAGATCCGGTTACTTGCGATGATATCGGCGCAGGTGGTGCACTTACGGCTTTGATGAAGGATGCTATCAAGCCCAACCTTATGCAAACTCTGGAGGGCACACCAGTCTTTGTCCATGCTGGCCCCTTTGCTAACATCAGGTTTGTCTCATGGCAATTTGCGCAAATTGATGGGGTTACTGGCTAACGACGAGACTTCTAGCATTGGAGCGAGCTCCATCCTGGCTGACAAGATTGCCCTGAAGCTGGCGGGTACCGAGGAAGATGAAGATTACGAAACCAAGGCCGGCTACGTGATTACGGAAGCTGGCTTCGATTTCACCATGGGTGGCGAGCGATTCTTCAACATCAAATGCCGGTCATCCGGTCTTGTTCCAGACGTTGTTGTAGTCGTTGCTACCGTCCGCGCGCTGAAGGTGCACGGCGGCGGTCCTGACATCACTCCTGGCGCGCCGATCCCAGAGGCGTACCGGACTGAGAACATTGACTTGCTCCGCGCGGGCTGCGTCAACCTCGCCAAGCACATTGCAAACGCGAAGAGCTACGGAGTTCCCGTCGTAGTCGCCATCAACAGATTCGAGTGAGTCTGTATAATGCCAACCGATCCAATGAATTGATACTGACTATGAGCAGGACTGATACTGATGCTGAACACGATGTGATCCGCGAGGAGGCTATCAAGGCCGGTGCGGAGGATGCTATCCCTGCTAACCACTGGGCAATGGGCGGCAGCGGCGCCATCGACCTTGCCAACGGCGTCATCAAGGCTTCCACGCAAGCTAAGGATTTCAAGCTCCTTTACAATACTGACGGCACGATCGAGGAGCGGATAGCCATAATTGCGAAGGAGATGTATGGTGCGGACGGCGTCGAGCTGAGCGAGCTGTCACGGAACAAGATCGAGACTTACTCACGACAAGGCTACTCCGACTTGCCTATCTGTATAGCCAAGGTAAATTTCTGTCTCCATCTGTCATTCACGCTAGCTATAGTTGTGGATGTATGTTGTGTATGGAGTTATGCTAACGTGGTCTTCGCAGACACAATACTCGCTATCCCATGATCCCAGCTTGAAGGGCGCGCCAACTGGTAGGTTTCATCCCTATACTATCTATCATAATATATCGTAGCCACACGGGAATTGGATGGTGGCTAATGCGTGTTATAGGATTTACTGTGCCTATTCGAGATGTGCGGTTGTCGGCCGGCGCAGGATATCTGTATGCCCTTGCAGCAGATATTCAAACGATCCCAGGTAAGTCAAATTGACTGGACATCGCGCCCGTATGAGTCTCTTGCTGATCATACTCTTTAACTAGGCTTGCCGACTGCGGCCAATTACATGATGGTGAGTTTGCAATCCACTGGTATCATTAAATTGCTGAGCATTGTTACTGACGGCCTCGATTCTAGATCGATGTGGATCCCGAGACTGGCGACGTTGATGGATTGTTCTAGGTTCTTAATATACATGATGACATATAGACACGAATATTTCAAAATCAGAGTAAAGATAATTGGAAGCTGTGTCTGTGAAGACGACGCGTATTCCATTGTTTCAACCATCAAATTCATGCATATTGAGATTTGAGTAAGTTGGCGACGGCACGGACAGATCGGGTCTCAACGAACGATACCCCGCTTCTTTTCCTTTGCATTTCAGTGTGCTGTTATCCATGACGTATGCATAGAATGATGTATTTGTACAATATATAAAATATATAGGGAGCGGCACGCGGTTGCACAAATCCGGTTGAGGAGGGGAGTAAGCTGCATAACATTCCACGGCTGAATTGGAGAGTTGAATCCTTTCGGAAATGAAATTCGTAGCTGACTGCTCCACTTCGCTGCCGTGTCACACACGCTTACACCATCACAAACGTTAGCTTGCATTTACGCTGACATTTTATGAGTTCACGTTCAGCTGCGTAGTACATGAGATATAGTATATACTTTCGCCGTCCGCACACCACTCTCCAGCCTCGCTTGCACCCCATAATAATCTATTTCTCGGTCCAAACTGTCCTCCATCGACCATTTATCTTGCCAATTGCCTCGCGTAAACTAGCGCCACATATATCCACAAATACAACATTGAGATATCCGTCTATATATCCACAATGGGTCAATACGGCTTCATTTACCAGCTCCTCTTCTTCTACATCGAACCCGTCCTCGCCCTCAGCGGCGCCTACCTAACACACTTCGAGCCACAAACCTACATTCACAAACTGGTCCCCACGGCGGCCAACGACCCGATCACGACGGCCACGCAGCTCGCGCTGACGAACCTGGCGGCGACGTATGTGCACTTTACGATCGTCGAGGGGCTGATGCTACGCTTTACGAATGACAAGATGGTGTGGCGGGTGACGGTTGCGGGGATGGTGTTTAGTGATGTTTTGCATTTGTGGGCGATATATCGGGCGCGGGGTGCTGTTGAGTGGGATTTTGGGAGGCGGGAGGATTGGGAGGTTTTTGCGTCGAGTTATGTGCCTTTGGGGCTTCGATTGGCATTTTTGGCGGGGTTTGACGGATGGACGGAGTAGTAATTTTGGTCATATGCGGTGCACTGGGGGCTTGACAATACGCGCGCCATAATTGGCTTCACTATGGGGGTCGACGATATGCATGTATACTATACGTTGATTTTAAATATATATCCATGCATGTCTACCGACTCAGGCGAGATGGATGCATAGATGGGGATCTACTTCAGGTCAATCAATTCTTAAAACAGAACTAGGTTGTGAATGAATATATGACTACCTAGCATTCGCGATATTCGTCTTCCGGGTAGATTTGATTCGATTGGTTGTTTTAAAGATCTCAATCAGTTAACTGCAGTTCATCGGCCATGTCACCTAAGTCATGCCATACCAATCGTTGAGATAATTGTTCGACTGGCCATTGAACTCTTTGGTTACGGGCAGTGAATTGCTGACGAGAATCCGAGACGAACGTGGGTACCCGGGTGACAATCCAGACGTCCACTGAACCACAGAGATTAACGTAAAATGATGGGTCAATCTAATGCTAAGTTCGTAGATATGCCAAAATATCGATGTGCAAAAATCGCCTATCTATACATTGAATCTACAATCCGAGTTAATAGGATCCACCATCCTCTGCCATAGGCTTGAATTCCACCTCTATCGCTTCCTCACCAATCCCTCGCTTCTTCGCCTCGTCCAGAATCGCAACGGTGGCTGTGGCGCCGATCCTCGTCACTCCCAGCGACATGACATGCAGCAGGTCGTCGAGCGTGCGCACCCCTCCAGCAGCTTTGATCTGTACTTCCGGTTTAGAATGCGCGCGCATGAGCTTAAGATGCGGTACCGTCGCGCCTTTATACGTGTACGCTCCAGCCGGGCGTTTGACAAACCCATAGCCAGTCGACGTCTTGACGAAAGCGACACCTATCTCCGAACATATCTTGCATAATTTGACGATGTGCTCATCTTTCAGGTAATCGTTCTCGAAGATTACTTTCAGTATGGCGCCATGTGCTGTGACGGCGGAGTTTACGCGGCGGATCTCATCTGCAACGTATGTCCAGTCCCCACCGAGTGCTTTGCCAATGTTGATTACCATGTCGATTTCCTTGCCGCCGGCTTGTGCTGCTGCTGTAGCTTCGTAGACTTTGACTTCCGTTGTGCTATTGCCGTGCGGGAAGCCTATGACGGGACAGACGAGGACGGAGGTGCCGGCGAGAGTCTCCTTTGCAAGAGGGATGTGATAGGGTTTGATGCAGGCGGTGGCGACATTGTAAGTGCGCGCCAGTTGGAGGCCGGCGAGGACATCCGCGTCCGTGAGGGTCGGATGGAGGAGGGAGTGGTCTATCATTTTGGCTAGCTGAGTGTAGGTTACCGTGATTGTATTTGGAGACATTGTGGCTTTTTGAGGAGTAAACTTTACGATTCAATGGGGTCAAGGAGGAATATGGAGCTGTGGAGCAAGTCTTCAGGATGTGTATCCCAGGTCTGAATGAAGCTTGATAATTAACCGGTGCGAAGCAGAAACACCCGAAGAGTGTGTTGACTATGTTGTATCCCCGCAGTGCAGTTGAGTCCCACGCCGCCTATCTGCAGGTATTTACGCTATCTCGACGTCGACACTGCGATGGCGAGTAAAAATGAACGCTAAAAATGGAATGAAAAACAAAGTAAATAAAAATGAAGCGAGAACTCAGACCCACTATATGTACTACCTCAATTTACTTTACTCCAATTTCGACAAGATATGAGAATCCATGCGCACATATCTAGAGCTATCCAACCTTCGTAAAATTCCACCAAGTGTCTGCATCCTCTCTCTTCCCAAGAAGCGCACCATCATACCTATGTCCAACAGGCTGCATTCCCAACCAATGCCTCATCAGAATCTCGAACCCGCCGGCTGCCCTTTTCCTGACGCAAAAGTGCTCCCATGGGAGGTGCCAGGTTGCTGTGCAAATCAACACTCCCCGAATATCATGCCCGAGATACACTGTAGCGTCGCCAGCGTCATTCGTGAAGCCTAGCCAGCCTCCAGAGCGACAGCAAACCCATTTTTGTGATTTTTTAGGCACTCCCCCAAATTCTGACAAATTTATCCGACCGCTCTCGTTGGTGATGACATTCGAAGTATCGGATTCACTGATAATGTATACGGATCCAGGTTCCGGAGGATCTTCCCCGCGGAGCTCAAGAGTTTCTTCGGAAATTGGCTCTGTGGATTGTTCGTCTCCGTTCGAAAGACAGCTTTCTTCTGAATCGAATTCCTCTCGAAATACAGCAACTGTGCTATTTTCAAGCTCCGATGGGTCGAATACAGGGTTCTTGGTCATGTTGTTGGCTAAAAGGCATTATGCATTAGCACTCAACTAACACGTCCCTGCGATGCGTGTTGAGAGAATTGATTAAGGAAAGAAATACCTACCTGTGAATGCTTCTGTCCCACTTAATGTTCTGATTCAAATGTCTTTGCAATAGTAAAGTATGAAATTCAAATGAAATATCTTATTGACGCCGATCAATATAAAAATTCGTGTCTCAAGAGCTGCGCCGCGCCGCCAATGCTACGCGTACGTAACCATCCTCTCACGTGCATGACCCCGGAGGAATACGGAAGACGGCAATGCGCTGTATGCTTTTCCATTGAATTTGCTTCAATTCGCCCTACGAATATTTCCATTGGTTACGGTATCCTGGCAGTGCTATCTGTATCTATGGTTGGCCAACTCGAAAGGCAAATGCACATGGTCATATTATATTGCGTTGAGAGTACCTTTCAAGAACTTATCACAAGGCCTAGTCGAACCAGCAAACGAGGGAGTAGATCTCCCCTCGATTTTGACTTTTCCAAGTCACTCTTTGACGGAGCTCTCTACTCTGACCAGTCACGGGCCTGAAATGACACTCCAATCTCGAGCCATTTTCAATGGGTTTCAATCTTGTCGGATGAAGTTTTATAAAAAGCTTATATAACACAATCAGTGGACCTCGGCTATTGTCTAGGTCGCGTGGCCTAATGGCAAGGCGTCAGTTTTCGGTATCCGCTTTGGATGTCATACACTGAAGATTGCGAGTTCGATCCTCGTCGCGATCAATGATTTCTTTTTGATTTCTTTTTGCCTCATTCGTTCTCTGGATGGGTCTCTTTTTGGCCTGTTCTTAGGGGAGTTTGACTTTTTGTGAAGACCAACTGTTGTCAAACGTGTGTTGTGTGGAATAGCTCGTCAAGGGAATTGGGAGGGGTGTGAGAACGGTGGAGGCTTCGGGCTGATCGATACCAATAAAATGGGCTTGATATTGGTCAATTGGGGTAGAAAATGGGTGCACAATCGATGGCGTAAGAAGGTTGCTTTGAGTGACAGTTCGGGATAATCTCGGGGCGCTGAGTCGGACGGAGACGAGCCGGGGCAAGGCCCAGCTTGCACTTCAATTCGATGTATTGACATCATATATTGGCGAACGCAGACATTGAATGATCAATGAAAACACCCCTCAGCACGAAAGCACGTTTCCAGGACCATTTTTCGGTCAGTAACCTGCTCACTCGCAGCCTAACGATACTCATTGGAAATAGGCTGATACCGACGACTCTCACAATTTTTTTGAACATGTAAAGACTCGAGAGTCGCATTGGCTAAAAGACGGCATGGGATTAGGCAAAACGGAAACTGAACCACGGAACTCCCCACCGATGCACCATGGTCGAATACGGTTCGTTTCCTGAAAACATCTCCATCATACAAAAAGCTAAGAGGGCTTCGCTCTGGAAGAGGCACCCTCGGCTAGTTAGTTCCTGAACCTATCTCGCGGGACGAGTTGATCCGAGCTAACCAGCCCACTTTGATAATACCCGGGGTAACTGACATGGTAATTTACGAAGCCCACAGCTATACACACTGCTCGTCAAAATCCAACAGGGATTATAGCGTTGGGACTGCGACTCACGGAATAATATATCTCAGTTTCCACGAATCCGCATGCCCTTAATGTTGACAATATAAACGACCTACGGCGCAATACAACGATACAAAACCGGGTTAATGATGCTGGCAATCTACCAGGGCGGTATTCCATGTCGGTATTTCATTGACGCAGGATCCCAGATATTTGCATTTGCTCTGCTCTCCGAAGATACTTTGGCTGTCTCAGTCGCATATATATCAAGAGGGAGATGATCTACAAGGTACAATGACCCTGCGTATTCACCGGCTCTGTACCTGCACCTCTCGGATATTGCTGTTATCCCACGGTACTGTTCGGCCTTCGATCAATTGTATCGATATCGGCTGAATGGCTAAAGAAACATAACTTCCCCGCAGCAAATGCCGATGTCGTCAGGGACTGGGAATTTGGTTGCTCACCTGGTCGCTGCATACGATGGGGTAAACCCGGGATCCGGTATGGAGAGTATAGATATATGGGATCGATTGCGCAGAGTATAAAGGAAGGATTGAGCCTGCTTTGGAGCCTGGAACGTCCGTGAGATCTTCAGCGCAGCTAGCTACGCGTAACAAAGCGACTATCGGACATACGCGTCGATTGTCTCTCAGAATGCGCGTTTCGACTCTCGCCGGTGGCCTGCTCGTTGTAGCAGGCCGATTGGCCCTTGCAGCCCCTCAAGGTTCCACATCATTAGAGAATGCGGTGTACAAGGACCCGAAAGCAAGTATCGACGACAGAGTTGCAGACCTGTTGGGAAGGATGACGATTGAGGAGAAGCTCGGTCAATTGATGCAGGGTAAGTTCAAAGATGTCCCAAAAAGCTCCTGCATTAGTTATCCATAAGGATAGTAGCTAATGGCAGCATGATAGGTGACATGTCGAACTGGCTCAATATCAACACTGGAGTCTACAACAGAACCGCGCTGGAAGCCAACTTCGAGTACAAACAGGGCTCTTTCTACGTCGGCTTTCCAATTCCGTGGGACTGGGCAGCCCGGGGCATTACCCTTGGACAGAAGTACCTCGTCGAGGAGACTCGTCTGGGTATTCCGGCCTTTGTCCAGACCGAGGGTCTGCACGGGTTCTTGCTGCCAAATGCCACAATCTTCAATTCTCCCATAGGTTTCGGATGCTCCTTCAACCCGGACCTCGTCCAGAAGATGGCGGATGTCATTGCGAAGGAAGCCATTGCCTTTGGGGTCAACCAGCTTTTTGCTCCGCTTTCAGATCTTGCCCGCGAGCTCCGGTTCGGACGAGTCGAGGAATGCAATTCTGAGGACCCGTTCTTAGCAGGCGAAATCTCCACAGCCATCGTCAAGGGCTTTCAAAACCGCCACGTCTCCTCTATGCTTAAGCATTTTGTTGGCGCTAGTAACCCTGAAGGTGGTGTGAATACGGCACCAGTCCACGGAGGGGAGCGAGAACTTCGGACAACTTGGCTCCCTCCGTTCAAGAAACCGATAGAGGAAGGCGGTGCCTTGGCCATCATGGCTGGCTACACAGCGTACGATGGAATACCAACTGTCGCCGATCGTCACATCCTGGCGGACATTCTTAAGGGCGAATGGGGGTACGAGTACTATGTCATGAGTGACGCTGGTGGCACTGACCGTCTTTCGGATGCGTTCAAGACTTGCCCTGATAAGACCACTCAAGCTGGCCGCGAATGTATTACTAAGACGATCCTGGAAGCTGGCACGGACGTCGAGATGGGCGGCGGTTCTTTCAATTTCCGTTCGATTGCAAATTTGACGCAGAGCGGGCAACTGGACATCAGTGTCGTCGACGAGGCTGTGGCTCGGCAGCTCAAGTCGAAGTTCAAGATCGGGTTGTTCGAGAATCCGTATGCGTCTGTGAAAAATACATCAATCAAGTATGAAGTCCACACCGACAGGAACGTTGCTGTTGCAAGGGAGTTGGACCGTGAATCCATTGTCCTCTTGGAGAACCACGATAACACTCTTCCGATATCCAAGACCGCAAAGGTTGCCGTCATCGGGCCGATGGCCCACGGTTTTGTGAACGTAAGACCACCTAGCCCCCCAAGCTGCTAGGGAAGCTTCCGCTAACGTAAGATATTGCAGTACGGTGACTATGTTCCTTACAAGTCATCGCAGCGTGGTGTGACACCTTACGACGGTATCAAGGCTGCTATTGGTGACGATAATGTCATCTATGCCAAGGGCTGCGAGCGCTGGTCAAACGATGACTCCGGTTTCCCAGAGGCTATCGCTGCTGCCGAGGCCGCTGACGTCGCCGTAGTCGTTGTGGGCACCTGGTCTCGCGATCAGAACGAGCTCTGGCAAGGACTTAACGCTACTACTGGCGAGCATGTCGACGTCCATTCTCTCAATCTCGTCGGCGCGCAAAGCAAGCTCGTCCGTGCTATCGCTGACACCAAGAAGCCCACCGTTGTCGTTTTCTCCTCTGGCAAGCCGATAACTGAAGATTGGATTGCAAACTACACCTCTGCGCTTGTCCAGCAGTTCTACCCATCTGAGCAAGGCGGCAATGCCCTCGCGGATATCCTATTCGGCGACTACAGCCCCTCTGGCAAGCTCTCCGTTTCCTTCCCTCATGATGTCGGCACGACCCCTGCCTACTACGACTACCTTAACTCGGCGCGCTCCTGGCCTGATCCCGGCAAGGAGTACGATAACGGTACGATTGTATTCGGACACAACTATGTTCTGAATAACCCGGTGCCATGGTACGCATTCGGCTTCGGACGGTCGTACACGACGTTCAAATTCGCCAATATCAAGCTGTCGAAGAGCTCGGTTGGATATGCGGAGGCGCAGACCACCGCTACCGTCACTGTCATCGTCGACGTGACTAATACCGGCGACCGCGATGGGCAGGAGGTCGTGCAGGTTTACGTGCGGGACCTGGTCAGTAGTGTTACCACGCCTAACCAGCTGTTGAAGGGGTTCAAGAAGGTTTCGTTGAAAGCTGGGGAAACTAAGAATGTTCGAATTGTGATCAAGGTGGCTGATTTGGGGCTGTGGAATTTGGCGATGAAGTATGAGGTCGAGAGGGGCCAATTCCAGTTCGCCGTTGGCAGTAGCTCGATAGATATTCACGGCACCGCTACCTTTGAGGTTGTATAAGGTTACAGATTATCGGGGACATTAATTTCATCTATGTATATATACCTACAATACTTGAGCTCTTGATATTTTGTACTATATAAAAGAATTTGCCTTGTGGCCAGCGAAGCTGGTCGTTGTCGGTAATGAACAGCAAAGTATTGTATCGACACTGGTAGAACGAAGTATGAAGAAGAGCCGTGATGGGGCTATACCTTTGCGTACATGCGTCCAGCGTCCTGTTCACGAGACAAGGCTGTAGTCGGTCTCGCAAACTAGACTGCCGCGACATTAACCGATACTGCAAGTCAGTTTGTTAGTAGGGCTAGGCCTTTAGGTGCTTTGTCGACGACGTACCGTGTTGTAAAGGGTATATTGTGTTAAGGCGTGTTGATGATTGGAAGGCATCTCGTACACCTTCGGAATCTTGGTCTACACCTTCCAGATCGAAGTCGCATTTAGAGAGAAGTGGCAATGATTGATGCAAGAATTTTGCCTAGAATATTGCAAATGGATCGTACTGCATCGACTCCCTCATTTCTGCTGCTTGTTGACGGCGCTTCTCGCGGCGAGCGTCTGTCAATTCGGAGGATCTGAACGATCTGGCGACTTCTTCAGGAACTTCCTGACGTCCAGGCTGGTTGTCGGCAGGTCCAGAGGCCAAGCCTGCTCGTAGATGTTCCATTTCTTCGAGGGCAAGTTTCCGAAGTCTCAAATGACGCGGAGTTCCAATTTTCGAGACCTGTGGAATCTTAACGGGAAGTGATTGGGGAACATTCGAGCATTCTTCAGTTTGAGAGGTTCGCCCGATTTTTGCATTTCCAGCCGTGATCATGCGAAGCTCTTGCTGGTGGGCGTTTTCGATTTCTGAGGATTGTGGAACCTCGGAATTTTGGGGTGCAGCTGGTGAGTCGGCGGCCAGGCATTGTTCGGATGGTGAAGCCAAAGAAGCCAGGAGGGCTTGTGTTTCTGGCTTTTGAGCGTTGAACAGAACCATATGTTCTAATCCCCTGCATTGTTCTGCAATTTCTTCTAGAGCTTGACCGATGGTTGCGAAACGCGTCAGATGTACAGTAGTGGTTTTGTCGACGCATGCGAGTATCTCTTCGAGGGCGTTGACGAGGTTGATATCTAACCCTGCCTGGGCCTCGGCCTGCAGGGGTGAAGCATCTTCCGGACTAGTCCTGGTTTCGGACATGGCGATGGTTGAGAAGTGCTTCTCAGATGCCGCATGTTCTCTTGTAAACCAAATGCTGACTGCGAAGCGGGAAGCTCTTGGGTGAGTATAAGTATAAAGAACTCAGCCTTGACGTATCTCTTGCTGGCAATCTGGGACTTTGGTCAAGTTTCTTGTCGAGTTTATCGTCAAATTTCGTGTAGTCTCGAGCTGCAGGGACAAACAATATGGAAATATATTTGGTTAAGTTAACTCGTTGGTGCTGATTGCCCAAAAGGATATGTGGAAGGCTATCAATTGAGCGCAATACTTAGTATGCTTAAAGTGGAAGGTTTGTCTTGTTGGAATTTGGCAGGCAACACCAGCCGCAGAACGCGAAAGCGCGTCGATCTGTTCGTGGTTGTTTACGCGGTTAGACGCTGTGAATTGCCGTTCTCCTGCAGCGCTGATTCTGAAGCCAGCCCCCTTCTACCTCAACGACCACTCAACATGATATTTCTCCGATTGAACTAAGCTTACACCTCCAGAACAGCTTTACTGACCGTCTCTCACCGATAAGTTATATTTGTGGATTATAACTGTTCGCCATGTCGTCGCCCGAGTCCCCCTCCTCGGGGGCCTATGCCTCTCCTTCTCCGCCAGGCAGCCCGAAAATCGACCTGACGATGACACCGAAATCCAAGATTGCAGCTCTACTCGCGCAGTTCGACTCGGACTCGGACGAACAAACTCCTAAACCACGAACAAAGTCACCCTCGAAGAAACAGAATTCCCCGCCTAGAAACGCTGCTGCGGCGGACGACGATGGGGACGACGACGATGACATGCCAGTCGCTCGGCACAGAACACGGCCGACGAAAAAGGCCTCAATTGAGTCGGAGGATGACGATGTGGAAATGGCTGATGCTGATGCCTCGAGTCCTCAAAAAATGACAGCTGCGGACAGGCTGCGGCAGGGTCTTTTCGGCAACAAGGGGAGGGCCGCCGAACAAGATTCCGATGACAATGCAGACAGCGACGATACACCGCAACAACCACGAAGGCGAATCTTGAAGAAGAAATCATCGCCGATACAGTCTACAAGGAGCTCGCCAGCTCGTTCCATTGCAAAATATCTATCACCCGGGCCAACAACCACAAATCCAGCTGGTCAGGATGGAGTTACGGCTAAATCTAAGATGGCAAAGAAGACCAAGAAGAGAGGCGATAAACTGGCGAAAAAGAAGGGAAGCAAGAAGTCGAAGAAGCCATCCGGGCAAGAAAACGGCAGCGGGTCAGAAGTGAACTCGCAAGGCTCGGGCTCCGATGATGGCTCACTTTCCGGCGTGGATTCGGACGTATCCGTAGGAGCTTTGATTGAAGAATCGAAACTCGTCCAGCTTGTCAACCAGAAGAGACAGGCGAACAAGGAGAAAGAGGCAATCGAGGAAGCCAAACGAAGAGCCCGTCTGGAAGCATCTCAGTCAGCAGACAACGAAGGGCCTATAACGTTCAGCGATTCGGATAACGATGGGAAACGGTCCAAGAAGACGAAACAGCCCTCCGTCAGGAAAGCCTCGAAGAAGGCTATATTTGAAATGCGGGCTGAAACACAGAGAATGGCCAGAAATATGAACCTGCAGCTCACGGCCCCTCCGAGGAAGAAGTTCCCCGTGGCGGATCTATGGGCAAAATTTGGCCTCAAGGATCCAAACGCACCAAGGGTACAGCATGCGGAGAAGTCGCAACCGGATGCATTGTCGAGCTCGATACCAAATACATCCGAAGTCGAACAGTCCAGCCCACCGTCATCATCTTCAACATCGCCGAAGAAAACCACAGCATTCCCTGAACCGACTACTACCGAGATAACTGTGGAAAAAGTCGACAGCATAATCACGGAAGGCGACGACCTCCCTTCGTTGGAACAGCTCATGCAAGAGAGCTATGCTCCGAAGGATATGGCGTCTCTTGATAAAGGGAAGGGGAAAGCTATCGAACAAGATGTTGAGATGCTCGATGTTCCCGCTGATCGGAAATTGGGCTTTCAGAGCATTCCTAAAAACAAGCTGGCAAAACCTTTTCCCACTATTGTACCAAAATTGAGTGCTCAGGCAAACGATGATTCGGATTCAGACGACCTCGAGATAATGCCACCTCCAACGGTGCCCGCGGCGAAACCCGTTCCGAAGAGCGACCCAATCAAAGATTTAAGACGGCTTTCCAAACTCAATTCCCCAGAATCCAAGCGAAAAGGTCGTTTTGGAAAGAATGTCGGTGCGCCGACTGACTGGCTGGCGGACTTGCAGAGGAAAGCCAGAGAGCAAATCAAAGCCGATGAAGAAGAAAGGATCAATGAGCTTCGTGCGCAGGGTATCGAGGTTCTTACAGCTGCGGACAAAGAGAAAGAGATGTTTGGGGAAGACCACGTCGAAAAAGCCCGACAAGAAGCAAGAGAATTGAAAGAACGCGAAAGGAGAGAAGAAGCACGCCGGCGAGGCGTTCATCTAGCGGACCTAACGGACGACAGCGAAAACGACAGCGATTGGCAAGAAGATGGAGATGACGACGACCTTTCTGGTAGCGACAGCGAAGGTTCGGGGTCTGGAGAAGAGGATATCGAGTCTGAAGCTGAAGACAAGGAAGAAAAGGCGGGCTCTCCAACGCCTGGTCAACGGGAGCCAACTCCGGTCCGACTTTCAGATATGCCAAAGATGATCGAGTCGGACGATGAAGATTCCGTTGAGCGTGCACCAGCTACTGCTCCCCGACGACAGCGTGCTAGGGCCGTTGTGGAAGATGACGAGGACGAGAAGGAAGACCAGGTGGAAGGTCAGGAACCCACCACCCAGGTTCCGTCAACCATGGAAAGCCCACAGAAACCGGTGCCATTTGCAAGCATGCAAGCATCACTGCCTCTGGGTCTTACGCAGATGTTTAATTCATCTGCCGAGGAGGAAGGCGTAGCTTCCAGCATGGCGGAATCAAAGGAGGACGCCCCTGGTCTATTTGCAGGCATCAAGGCTCAAGCTCCAGTGATGGGATTGACTCAGATGTTTGAATCGTCAATGGATTCTCAGGCAAGCGACTTGGGTGCTCAGGATCGCATGGATATGCTTCGGGGAGATGTTCCAGATGATCTTGGTATCTCACAAATTCCCCTGGAGCCTCTCAAGGCAAATACACAAGCCCAGACGCAAGGGTCAATGCTCGATCTAGCCTACTCGCAGAGCCAGATCCAGTATGAGCCCGAATCAATGCTTCAGCCGATGGATATCTCTACGCAAATGTCCGATTATCCTGATCCAACGCCGGATATGGGCTTCCAGTACAACCCTGACCAGGCGCCGCCACGGTTCTCCATGGGTACTCAAGCAATGGATTCTGAGAGTGTCGGAGGAAAGCAGAGAGTTCCATCTGGACTTACTGAGTCCACGGTCATCGTCTCTCCTGAGACCACTCCGAAGCCCAAGAAGGGTCGGCTAATTCGTCGGAACCGTGCTGCGTCTGGAGACGAGGCAAGCGAGAGAGCTGATAGCGACAGCGAAACAGCCTTGTCCAGATCGGAAAAGACAGCGCCCAATGCGTTTGATATCCTCGGGAAGAAGTCCAAGAAGGCAGCGGAAACCTACGATAAAAAAGCAAGTGAAGCAAAGAATTTGTTCCAGGAGGCCGCCGAGGAATCTGAGGACGAATACGCTGGTCTCGGTGGCGCGAGCGACGAAGACTCGAATGACGAAGACCAATCTGAGCTGGAAGACCTGATTGATAACGAAACTATGGATACAGATGACCGAGGGCACGCGGAACTCGATCTCAAGCGGAATGTCGCCGAAGATGAGAAGAACGTTCAGAAGCTCATGAAGGATATCACGCATGGCAACCTGCGCAAGCGGCGCGGTGCGGGCTTTGATCTCGATGACTCTGACGAGGAAGAATATCGTCGTGAGAGGCGACGTCTCAAGAACGCCGCTGAGCGGAGGAGGTTACTGATGCAGCACGAGAACATCTCGAAGATAGGTGAGTTTCTATCCTCTCAGCTACGGGTCAATTGTCAATGACATAAATACTAACCAGCCTACGATAACAGCGGACAACCCGAAGCGACAGGCGTTCTTGAGCATTATCGAAGGAGACAGAGAAGGCGAGAGAAGCTTCTTGGACGAGGAAGAGGATTACGACTTTGGCATTCACGCAGACACACAAACCACAGACTCCCAGTCCGCAGAAAAGCCAGCCACCGACAACCAAACCGCGTCCCCACCAACTGATCTCGACCCCGAGAACAACAGCCAGGACGACAAGGAGAAGAAAGAAACCAGCGGCAACCCACGCCGCACCAACAAAAAGCGCAAACCAAAGACTCTTCTTGAAGTCCAGCGCAGCGTCTCTTCTCTCCTAGACGACGGTACTGACAAGCCTTCTCTCGACGACCTCTCGTCTTCGGATCTGGAAATCGAAGACTTCGACGCCATGAGCAAGCGGCGCAAGGTCGCCGTCGTCGACCGCGTCGCGATGAAACGCAGTGCTACTACCACTAGCGAAACCACAAAGCTCGCCTACTACCGCGGCAGCACCGACGCTACGGGACAGTTCAAGATCCCCGCGCTCGTCCGCCGGGCCACGACGCAGGTGACTAGCGAAACGACGACGGTGGCGCCCAAGGCTGCGATCGCGGAGACGACGACGACGATGAAGCGCGTCAAGGCCGTTGGCGCGAGTATCAATTTCCAGTATCGCGAGGCGGCGAAGCAGAAGAATATCGAGAAGGCGGTGGGTGTGAAGAAGAAGGAGGAGAAGAAGGTGATGGGTGCGCGGAGGGCGAATGCCGCGAATGTTTTCAACGCCGGTGGATTTTCGTAGCCCCGAGCGACCTCTTTTTAATATATTTTTTACCATGACACGAGCGCGTGCTTTTGTTTGCAATGCATGACTTGATATTGGCGTGGTGCATTTGGCGTTCACGGCGGAATTCGATTTGGGTATCATCTTGTCTATATGTTATTACTCTTACGTATAGCGTTTATAAACCTGTAGCCAACTAAGGGAAATTCAAGATGCTATGATCCGTGTATATATACCTTCCATATATGAAATAAATCAACAACGAATCTCGATAGATCCATCGCCAGCTCTACTGATGTACTTGACACCTTTATACGGTTTCATCGACTCCGCTATCCCTTTACCGCCGACAATATTCAGAGAATCAACCTTCAGCCCGCTCAGTAATGCGCCTCTAATCGTGAAATCGAGCAGTACGCTCCTCGGCATCGATGCAATCGCCTGCGCTGACGGCGGCGGCTTTTTATCCTTTTCCTTCTCTTTCTCCTTCGCAGGCGTTGCAGCCTCTGAACTTGAAGCCTTGCTGCTGCTACCGTCGTTGTAATTATTATCGTAATTCGACAGCAGTTTGCCACCTTGACTTTCCTCATCGCCCCCTTCATCCTCGTACCCGCTCTTCACGACAACTTCGGCTTTGAACGTATAGCTGCCGCCGGGGACGATGGCCGTGTTCGGCAGGCGCCAGTGGATGTGGTTCCGCTCTGTGTCGTGGAGGAAATCGCCCTTGGATACCCTCGTATTCAAGACGGTCCGCACGTGTGACGGTAATGGGATCCGCACGCTAACGTCCTCCATGACGGGATTGGCGCTACTACCCGTTGTTGCACCACCCTGTAGAAATTGCGACGGTATGCCGGCGCCTGCGCCTTGCGCTGCTATCCGCGCAAAGGCCGACGGGCCCACAGACTGCGAGGGCGAGACGGAGCAGTAGGGCGACGACCCGGGGATCGTTATGCGGACTTCGAATTCATTCGAGTTGGGACCTTGCAGGAGCTTTGTGGTCACGGACACCGGCGGATTGAAGCCGTGCGAGGCGGTCGACGGGGTGAAGTTTGGCAGCATGTCGACTTCGTAGGAGGCCAAGACGCATTTGCCGTCCGGAGGGACGAAGGAAAGCTGGCCGGGCTGCGCGTTCCATTTTGACAGGCGCACGCATGGGTGGAACACAGGTGCTTCGAGGACGACGCCACCGCCACCGCGGGCGCTGGGGGTACGGATCGAGAGTAGCATGTCGGGGATGCCAGAGATCTTGGAGGTGAAGAGCATGGTGCCCGTGACACGGGCGGCGATGGGGCGGCCGGACGGGGCGATTGTGCAGTGCAGGGTTTCGAGGAGATCGAGGTACATTTCGTTGGAGGTGTATTTGACGTTGGCTCGCCGCCATGGTATCGTGGAGATGGTGCTTGGTGCCGCTCGAAAGGGATCCAAAGAACCGCTGTGTATGAAAGGAGAGAAAAACGCTAGTGTCAGAAAGCAGCTGGTAGAGCATGGTATCGTGGGCGTCGGGCTGGCTACCTTGGTAATGTGACGTTCGCGAGTAGCTTCTTCATGATACTCGGTGGGAGGACAACATCTCTGAGACCGTTCGGCTCCGTATTGAACGGTAGCCCGTCATCACACATCTCCCCGAGTAGCTCTGCAACGATATCATAGTTGCCTTCGATCTTGGAGGGTATCAGCGGCGGGCCAAAGTAGTCCTCCAGCACATCCGCTATTCGGTGCAAGAATTCCAGCACTAGTAGCGGCTCGATTTCTGATGTTGCCGGCGATAGGAAGGTCAGGTTGTTATGGACTATGTTGAAAAGCAGAGTCGGCGGGGAGAGGTGGGATAAGTGGATCAGCGGCGGCCGTGGGGTCGGATGCGAGAGGTAGGAGGTGATGTACTCCTGGGGCGAGGCGGTAGGGCGGTGTCGCCAGTTGTGCTGGAGGATAGGAGAGCTACATCAGATGTTAGCGGGGTGTAGCAGGAAGCGGATGAGTAGAAAGATGCAGGGAGGGGGCGCCGGGGCTACTTCTGACTATCGTAAATGTAGAGGGCTTCGATTGTCCCCGCCATGTTGTCGTAAGTCGACGTCGGCCAACCGCCGGATCAGACTTGAACGGATAGGAAGCTTCGAGCCTGTCTGAGTACGTGGTCTCTGGATCTCTCTGGCTTCCGGGTATCGCGACGGGTCTACGCAACGAGGCCTGAGAGCTGAGATGGAGAGTGGTGATGTCAAGGTTGGTGGTGACGACCCGGCCGCATGCGTTGTCGGGTGTTGGCTTCTTCCCCAGCCTGCACACTGCGCAACTCCAGCTAACATTCATTCATATATCTACATGAAAGCGAGACGACAAATCTACAAATAATCCCCCCGACCCTGTTGAATTGCTCACATCGATGTCGACACCCCCTGCAACTAACGGTCCAGACTCGCATCCGTTGTCGGAAGAAGAGGCCGAGAGGCAGCGGCTGGCCAAGTACGATTGCTGGCCATGCCGCATCACTGGTATGTTTTTGCTCTTTATGCTTGATACCGATGTTCTTACAACAACGACTCGATACTCACGGAACCCACGGCTGTGTGAGTGACTAGGCGCGGCTGCTTTCACTGGCTTGGGGGGATACATGCTGGTCGCAGGCCGACGGCAGCTAGCAGCGGAAATGCACGACTTGACGAGATGGCAGTTGGTGGCGAGAAAAGGCAGCATCCATGGCATCGGTATCGGGTTGATTGCCGCCGGACTCTACAGGTTGATCAACTGACGAATTGGGAGTCTCTATACGGCTCTACGCGTGCATGGTGATACGAGATATAGATGACAAGAGCGCATTCGCGAGCTCACTGGCGGTGTAAGATAAGAGGATCGGGCGAGTAAATTATCGATCGCTTTATGTAAATATGTACAATCCAGAAACACATGATGATATGCCAGGTAGCCGCTTGAACAACAGACAGCAAGCATGCGTGCATGTCACAAAGGCATTCGGCGCAGACGTCAAAGTGCCAGTGGACCGACCGTACATGAGGAATTAGCAGAGGGCGCTTTGCAGATATAGAGAGGGTAGTATGGGAGGCGGGTCCGGATGCACGGGTTTCGGGAGCGATCATCCACTTGCTAAAGTTGCAGCAAAACTCGCAATGAAAATGGATATTACAAGGGAGAGATTGGAGGACACAGGCAAGAAGCGGGCATCTGTAAGATCTGATGCGTCCTCGTTGCGTGGCTCTCATGTCAAACTCAAAGTAGGAATGATGGAAGATGGTCTCCTGCTGTAGCTTCGTCCTGTCGCCTTCAAGGCGGGATCAAGCTACAGCATGGAGAGGTTGTGGTGATGCTGGTGGTGGTGATCTTGGTGGATATAAGAACTCGCATTCAATTTAAATTTCCTATACAAAGATCATCTATGCCTTGGCTTTCTTTTGCGAGCCAACGGTGGGTATCGAGGGTGGAGTGCGGTCACGGATTCTGGGTGGCGGTGGCGGTTGACCGTTCTTCGCGGCCTTCTTCGCAGCTGCCGTGTTGATGATATCGTCTGCCCACTTCTCAAGGTCTACGGGGAGGTCCATCTCAATCAAGGGCGCTTTCTATATTGACAAGGAGAGCCAAGTTAGCATTATGATACCCACAGGGGGCCTGAGTACATGGGAAGCCACATACCAGTAGATCAGCCGGCGAAGGACGTTGCTCTGGATCCTTGAGCAGGCATTTGTCGCAGAATTCGGCCAGCTCTGCAGGGTATTTACCCTCTGGCAGTTTTGGTGCAGGCTCGTTGACAATGGACTGGAGCAGATCCAGGATGCCCATGGGGCCGGAAGATGCACGCTTGTCGCCAGACGCCCCATCGCTTCCGAATGGGAATCTTCCAAGCGCGAGTTCCATCATTGTCAATCCGAAGGACCAGACGTCGCTCTTCACGGTGTATTTGCCTCCCTGTATACGTTCCGGAGACATGTACGTGGAAGTGCCAACAAAAGTATCCGCGATGGAGTTAACCAGCTCTCCGGAGACGCCAAAGTCACAGAGTTTGATCTGTCCGTTGCCGTTTACAAGGATGTTCGACGGTTTGATGTCTCTGTGCATGATCTTGTGGACATCGTAGAGATAGACCAAACCCCGAAGGACCGATTCTGCGATGACACGAAGATATCCGATCTCCAGAGACCCCATGACATTCGAGATATGATCCAAAGAGCTAAATGGAGCATCGAGCAGTCAGTTTATAAACTCAGATGTAGGACTGGACAATGGAGCTTCAGAACGCACCCAGTTTCCATGAATTCCATGCACATGATAACATCGGACCCGTTTAGAAAGGCGCCATAGAACGAGACGATATATGGCGAGTGACATTCGTACATAATCTGGAGCTCGCGGACGATTTGTTTTCGGACGGCCTGCTTCGCTTCGACGTGTATAACCTGGGTGATCGGTTAGATAATCGTGATTAAAACAGAGGCTGAATCTTGTGTAGCAGTACCTTTCTCGCCATGGTCGTTTTCGTGGCCTTGTGGACGACTTTGCTGACGGTTCCACCATTTCCAGAGCCCAGTTCGTGCAGCACCTCCAAGTCCTCTGCTCGCAATTCGACCCGGTACTCCAGACCGAGTTCAAGGTTGCTCAACTGGGTAGCGAGAGTATCCCTTTTGCGTGTTTTGATCTCGATGCCGCCATTGCTGCGAGAAATACTGGGTTCGGAAAGGGTAAGGGAGCCGATGTTGGGAGCGCTCTCGCCGCCACCTCCCCCTCTTCCACCGAGAGTTAGACCCTTCTTGTTCTTCTTTGCCAGCGTCCGCGGTGCAAACTGATCGGCGGCCATGTTGACAAACGGGGGTCTGTCCGGTGGAAGGAAAAGAAATCCCCTCTTGGTTCTATCGTCGAAATATTCCGGGCAGCCGAGTTATCTGCCGGTGTCGAGGTCCAAAGGGGTGTGTCGTGGAGGTGAGATTCCTGGACGAGGGGTAGCTGAGGAATCCAAGTTTTGGGGGGTTGAAGCTAAGCTCGGTGAATTAATCCGCAGGGACGACAGGCCTCACGTGTGTTGCCGAAGGGGGGAAGGAAGTCTAGATGGGCAATGCAGCCGACAGCAATTCAAAGGAGCGCGGTGGGGAAATGTCACAAGACGGCTGATGGAAGGAAAGGCAAACGGGCCGGATGGGAGCGCTGGCGGGCTGCTGAAGCTATCGTCGATGGGGACCTCGAAGGAGATCGATAATGGAGAGAAGGAGGGAGAGGCAAAGGCGGAGGATGAAGGGGTTTTATTGTCTTGCGGGAGAGAAATTAACTGGTGAGGACTGGCGATTAGCAGGCAGCAAAATAGGAATTCGCTGCAGCAGCGCGCTGCACTTGTCCCGGCGGCGTGCTTGAGATTATAATTAGCAGCTTGCTGGCTGGTGTGTACGAGCCCAGCATCAGCGTTCATCCATCCACACGGGCTCGCTCGTCTGGCATGTTTCAACAGTTCGTCAGGGACGGGGGGTCCGGTCCATCTGGTCACAGAATGATTATTGTTTCGCCGCCGACGCTGGACAGCAGCAGGAACAGCCTCCAGCTTGGCTGTCTCCAAACGGGCGGGAACCTGTCCCTGAGTCTATGCACATATGTATACCGAAGGGGCAATGGGAGGCGGGTATACTACTAACTCTTCGTTAGATCATGTTCCCTGCTCTGCGGAGTGGTTAGGGTTCACGCACGTGGGATCGGGATATTCCTCTGGCTATCTCAGCTCAGTGTTATATCCACGCGCGGACCGCCTGGCTGGACGGCTGGCGAGCAGTACTGCAGTTTCACTTGCAGCGAGTAGTGGAGGCATACGTAGTCGTTCTCATATATGCTTCCCGTCGCAATATCAAGCCCCCCCTCGGGTCCCATCTTCTAGAAGCCGTAGAGATTGCGACTGCTGCAATGCATTCTTGGCCGGACTATACTTATGCAATTTGCTCGTTTGTGATAGCAAGACCAGGGCAGTGTGCATGTATCGTGACTCGACCAGAGCACACTGGCCAGGATGCAGGAGCGCATTAATATAATCTTCGGCGCAAGCTGCCTAGACGTACTATCCCATCCGGTTCTCTCATCAAACAAAGCCAACTGACTCGGTCGCTTGGAATGCCCGTTACCACTCAGTCCATCCGGCGGAGCATGCAGCTATCCAAAGCGAGATCACACGGGTGCCCGACAGACAGACATCTTTGCCGTTGCCCAGCGGATGGGCATGGTCCTGGCATGATTTTCGATCGACCAGCTCCAGCGATAAGCTGTGCGATATCTTGTGAGCTTCCCATGCAGGCGCACTTGCTCGCCCTGGAGTGGTTGAATGAATGGGCCATTTTGTCTTTGAGGCGATCCGAAAGGTTTCGAAACGTCTCTTTGGAGACAGAACGGCCCACACGATGTCCTGCTTCCAAACATCTTGGGTTTCTGCCGCAGTTTGGGGCACACGCCACGATCGTAAGCGCCCGAGGCCGGAAGCATCGTCGCGGACGGCAAAACCAAGGGGTTCCGCAATCGCTGGGTCCGATTGGGATAGTCAGGCGTCGATTCAACTGCCATGTAATTCCGCTATAAACCTAAAATGTGATTGCAGATTTTGAATGCTGGAAGAATGTGGTTCGCGTTCGAGTCGTTTGGTCCAGGCACAATGAATGCGGCATCTCGTGGTATCATCGCGCTAGTTAGATCGAGAATAGCCAATGCGGCAATGGGTCTTCGTATCTGTGGAAGCGGGTTCTCTCACGTCATTATATGCGCCTCGTCTCAAAATGCTACCATCTCCAATGAAAATCTGGTGAAGGAGAGTTTCATCATTGCCGTTGAATAATCGAGTCGATATCTGTCAATCGATAGGACGGTGATGCCGCTTGGAGGCGGAACGGTGCCGTTGTTGCGGCGTGTGTTGAGACGGGTTGTGGCGTGTGGCGAACGTCGGATGTGTGGCGCGGCTCGGCAAGGGAAACACCTCGTCTTCTTCTTCCTCTTCATCTAAGCTACTCTCCTCTTCCCCTTGCCCATCAGCAGGATCCGACGGCCCCCACCGATCAATCTATCCCTCGCGACTCCTTCTCCGGCGCTTTATCGGACTTGCCGTCGCAATCGCGTATCCATCGACCGACGCGTCCGCTCACTCCTACCCATCGCGCAACATCCCACATCGCCCATCATGAGCGGTTACTTTGATCGAGAGGCCGAGGACGAGTCGGAGGATGAGAGCATGGATGAGATGACCGGCGAGATCAAGAAGAAGAAGAAGGCAGTCAGCGGCAAGAAGTCCAAGAAATCTCGCGACAACGACATCAACATGGACTCGAGTGAGGAAGAGAACACGGAAGATGAAGAAGAGGGCCTCGCGAAGGTTTGTAGTTCCCGGTGGATAGCGATTTCGCGCAGAGACTGACAGACGCGTTGCAGGTGCGAGAGAACTTCATTGTCGACGACGATGAAGAAGAGGAGGAAGAGGAAGAGAGCCCTAGCGAATCAGACGGTCGATCGGGAAAGAAGCGAAAGCGCCGAAGGTCAGCTCGCGAGGAACCAGACGACGATGAGATGGACGAAGATGACTTGGAACTCATCGCCGAAAATACAGGCCAGGATCGGTCGAGGGGCAATGTACGCCACTGGCTCATCTCGACATCCTTAATTGCGTATACTTGCTAACACACCGCGTCGCTGTAGAAGCTCAAACGATTCAAGCGTGGCCGAGTCGACGAGCGAGCCTCAAACGAAGACCGCGCCCTCTCTGAGATATTCTCCGAAGACGAAGCTGATGACCTTGAGGACCTGGAGGATCTGGAAGACGATACCGGTCGTCGGCGGCGTGACGACGGACGCGGCTTTGCCCCCGTCGACGAGTTTGAAGGTTTCATCGAAGACGACGATTTTTCGGAAGATGGAGAAGAGGAGCGACCGCGGAAGCCCAACCGCCGAGACCATAAGGGGGGCACGCAAATGAGCACAGCGGGTGATGGCGCGCTCAACATTGAAGCGATGGAGAAGATGGAGGAAATCTTTGGAGATGGATACGAATACGAATGGGCCCTGACGACTGCCGAGGACATCGAGGATGAGAACCGAGACCAGGTCATGGCCCTTGAAGATGTCTTTGAACCCAGTGAGCTGAAGGAACGCATGCTTACGGATGAAGACAACGAAATTCGATCCACCGACATTCCAGAACGCTTCCAGCTTGCGCGAAAGCCATACGCCCATGTCAAGATCACGGATGAGGAGTACGCCGAAGAAGGGAACTGGATAGCGACGATGATGTTCGGTACGAAGCGTAATCTGCTTCCGCATCATCGCGAGCCCTTCTTCCGTGCCGTCAATCGAGTTTTGGATTTCATCGTAAAGGATAATATGGAAATTCCTTTCATCTACCAGAATAGGAAGGACTATATCATCCACAACGAAGCTCGCGGTGGTGACCGTCTTCTAAGTCAGGATGAGCTTTGGAATGTGTTTGAGCTTGAGCTCAAGTACCGCGCCCTTATCGACAAGAAGAATGCCGTGAAGCGGACATATCAGTCCCTGGGCATCCACGATGAGATCTATACAAGCAGGATCGGGGATATGGAGAACATCGAAGAGATTCAAGATCTCCAAGAATATCTCCAATTCCAATATTCCGAGGAGATAAAGGACTTGTCGGCGATGCAGTCCAATGGAGCCAACGGAGTCCACAAGAAGCGGCCTGGTGCTACCCGGACGATTTTCGACAAGATCCGAAAATCTCGTGTATACAGCTTGGTCAAAGCTTTCGGTATCTCTGCTGCTGAATTTGCTCTGAACGTCAGCCTCGATCAGAAGCGCAAGTTCCCGGACGAGCCGGCAGAATTTCCCAATGAAATGGCGGACGCATGTGTGGACGGCCGCGATTTCAAGACTGGGTCGGAGGTACTGAAAGCTGCGAAGATGATGCTTGCAGAGGAGTTTTTCATGAATCCAGTTCTACGGCGTGTCGTCCGACAAAAGCTGTTTATCAACGGTCAACTTGACGTCAAGACGACCGATAAGGGGCTGAAGAAAATTGACGAGTTACATCCGTACTACGTAAGTCATTTTGGAGAACCGATATCTTAACCCGGAAATTCTAACAGCGAAATTGTAGGAATTCAAATATCTGAAAAATCAGTCCACAATGGCTCTTTTAGCCAATCCTTCGCGTTTCCTGAAGATGCTGGCGGCGGAAAATGAAGGCTTGGTGACCCTCCAGATTGAGATGGCCACGAAAACACGCTTCCTTCGCCAGCTCTATGACCTCATCTCGTCCGAAAACTACAGCGATCAAGCAGACGCTTGGAACGAAGAGAGAAAGGATGTCGTAGACATTGCCATGGAGAAGCTTCTTCACTTGATGGCTAAGAACTACAAGGAGAACCTCAAGACCGTCTGTGAAGACGAATTGGCGAAACAAGTTCGGAAAAACTATCTTGAAAGACTGGATCAAGCACCGTATCTGGCTAAGGGCCTTAAACTGGGCGAGATTCCCCGCGTTCTTGCACTCTCGGCTGGACAGGCCAACGATTTGAGAGATGGAATCCTTGCTTTGTTTATGGATGAAGAAGGGAAAGTTCTCGAGACTCTCAAGTTGGTAGGCCTGCGCGACTCGGAGGAAGTCAAGAAGCTGGTTGAGCTCATTAACCGTCGCAAACCCGACGTGGTAGCAATCGGCGGATTCACGGTGGCGACACATAATCTTTACGAGAGTTTACGCAAAGTCATTGAGGAGGAGTCCTTGCTTGTAGCCGGAATGGACGACGACCACAACGAGAGAGCTCTCTTGGATATCTGGTATATACAGGACGAGGTTGCCCGTCTATACATGGGTAGCGAGCGCGCCGTCGCAGACTTCCCCAGTCTTAGTCAGTTGGGTCGGTACTGTGCAGCATTAGCTCGCTACATGCAGAACCCGCTCCTAGAATACGCCGCCCTTGGCGAGGACGTGTACTCCATCAACTTCCATCCCGACCAGCAGCTTCTCCCTCCAGAGAAACTCAAGGCCAACCTGGAAAGCGCTATGGTTGATATGGTCAATCTATGCGGTGTTGATATCAACGATGTCGTCAAGAGCCAATACGTGGCGAATCTGCTGCCTTATCTGTGCGGTCTTGGGCCAAGAAAAGCAGGTCATATACTCAAGATGATCGGGCAAAACGGCGGTCAGGTACAGAGCCGGAGTTCCATGGTTGGTGACCCTGACAAGAACATCAAGCCTTTGATGGGACCTTGTGTCTGGACCAACTGTGCAAGCTTTGCGATCATTCAATATGAGGCATCTGAGTCAGAGTCGGAGTACCTGGATAGCACGAGAGTTCATCCGCAGGACTACGAGCTTGGGCGAAAGATGGCCGCTGATGCTCTCGAGCTGGACGAAGAAGATGTTGCAGTTATCACGAACCACGGAGATGACCCGGGAGCTGTTGTTCGTCAGCTGATAGAACAGGACGATCAAGACAAAGTGAACGAGCTCATCTTGGAGGAATACGCTGATGAACTGGAAAAGAACTTCAACCAGAGAAAACGAGCAACCCTGGAGACAATCAGAGCCGAGCTCCAGGTTCCCTTTGAAGAACTGCGGAACCCATTCAGGCGGCTACAGGCTGAGGAAATCTTTACAAAACTGACGGGAGAGACTGCCGAGTCACTTGGCCCTGGCATGATAGTTCCAGTTAACATTCGACGGATTACTGACCGTTTCCTGATTACAAAACTGGACTGTGGTGTCAGCGGCAATGTCGCTTCTGAAGAAATGTCGGACAAATTTGGTGTCTCCCCTCACAGCTTGTTCCACGTATCCCAAACCGTCCAAGCCAAGATCAAGACCCTAAACATCCGATCTTTCTACGCAGAACTGACGTTGAAAGAATCCGAGCTTCGCATCCCGTTCAGGAGAACTTACGACCGTGAGCCAGGCGAGTGGGATGAGGACCAGGAAGAGAAGGACCGAGTCGCTCTAACGGTGAAGCAAGAGGAACAACATCGCGCTGCACGTGTCATCAAGCATCCGCTGTTCCGTGCTTTCAATAGCCGGCAAGCGGAAGAATACCTGGCCCAACATTCCCGAGGAGACGTGGTCATTCGTCCTTCTTCCAAGGGGCAGGATCATATCGCCATAACATGGAAAGTTGGCGATGGCCTCTACCAGCACATCGACGTCCTCGAACTCGAGAAGGAGAATGAGTTCTCTATCGGCCGAACGCTAAAGGTTGGAGGCAAATACACCTATAGCGATCTTGACGACCTTATCTTCAACCACATCAAGCCAATGGCCAAGAAGGTCGGCGAGATTGAGCGCCACGACAAGTTCAAGAACTGCACACGCGAGCAGGCTGGTATGCGCACCACCATCTATCCAACCTTTTTTATGACTGAAGCTAATTACTGACCGTCACATCTAGAACAATGGCTGACGACGTACGCCGAGGCTTTCCCCGGGCGTACGGTCTACATTTTCTGCCCGGATCCGAAGCGGCCTGGACACTTTGATCTGTGCTTCAAGACTGGCCTGAATAAGCCCTGTCATTCTTGGAAGGTCACAGTCGTCCCCCAGGCCTTCTCGCTCGCTAACAACTTGTATGGCGACGTGAATGCTCTTTGCAATGTGAGTAGTCGGACTAGGTCCTGTCGTACACTTTCCATATTTCACCACGATTCTAATGCATTTTTTCAATTTTGTAGGGTTTCAAGATCTTGTTCACGAATCAACAGCAGCAGTATCAAGGGCGGATGGAGCAGCAGATGCGACAGCAACGTTACGGTGGGCCGCCGCCGCCTATGAGGAGGTAGAGTTTGAAAGTTGATGTGGTTTTGTAAATTATAAACTGGGGTGCATGTCTAAGAATTTCTGGCATTGTGCTTGCGCGTGGGGTGTTTTCTCTGGGTCAGGAAGGATTTCTTTTCTGCGGTTCACTTTCAGATTATATCTTACCCTTTTTATTCATTCTATTTCTTTGTGCATTATTTTTTATTTCGTTGTCATTGTTGTTCTGAAAAAAGGAAGTCGACGTCCTGATTGCTTGTCACGTTTTACTTTGCGCTGCTTAAGTGTCCAGAGCGTCTTTCAATCAATTTCGAATTCGTGGTGGCGGAGACAACATTAGGCCAAAGTTGCAGCATATCTCGCGTTCTCTATATGAAATTGGTTCCGGGTCTACGATTTGCCAATACACTATAGGATTACCTTAGTGAAACGCTCCTTTGATTCCTGCGAGGACGCTGTGGGATTCTTGCGTATATTGCTGTACCGCAATCTATAAATCTCTTTCCCATTATATTGGATGAGTAAATTTCCATCAGTAACTATCGTACATGGCTGTGTCTGTGACCCCCAATCTACAACTTCGCAGCTGCCACGCTTCCGCCACTGTTAGGAGTCTAGGTTAGCAAGTGTACGTAATAGCGTTGAACGTCAAAATGCAACTTACTCTAGCGTGATTGTGGCTCCATTGACATAGGAACCCGCCCGACTGCTCAGGAAGAGAACGGTACCGGCGACGTCTTCCGGTGTGCCTATCCGGTTTAACGGGATTGCGGACTCGATCTCGCTCTTGAACCGCTTCAATGTCTCGGCCATCATCTTGGACTCGAAGGGACCACATGCGATTGTGTTTGACCTGCAACAAATCTATTAGCATCTCAAGCAATCTGAGTGGTGTCAGAACTGGGTTCACCGTACGTGATGTTGCGCTGACCGAGGTGATGGGCGAGGACTTCGGACATATGATGGAGGGCAGCTTTGCTGGCAGAGTAGGCACTATTATTCGGTAGATTGTTAGGGTGGTGAGAACTACAATCAGTATTGAAAAAGTGATGAGCGTACTATGTCTCTAGCTTGGGTGTTCTGATTCCGTCGACGCTGCCAATGTTGATGATACGTGCCGGATCGTATTGTGTGGCGGCGGCCTCTAGAAGAGGTGTCACCAGCTGGGTGATGGTGAAGACGCGCTGGACGTTCAATGTCAAGACCCGGACCCAGGCTTTATCAGGGTAATTATCGTATGTTTCGCCCCAATTGCTGCCGCTGTTGTTGACGAGGATGTGCAATTCTGTGAGGCGGTTGAAATTAGCAGACGGTATCTTCACGCAGTGCTACTGGGGTTCGACAGACTTGTCTCCTTCTTCTTCAACTCATCTGCGAGCGCCTGGCACGACTCGAGCTTGTAAAAGTCGGCGACAATGTAGTGAGCTGAGCCGCCACCGGGTAGGGCGTTTAGCTCCTCCACAGCTTTCTGACAAGCCTTCTCATCGCGACTGGAAATGTAGACTTTGGCTCCGTTGGCGACTAGCCCCTCGGAGATCATGCGGCCGATGCCTAAACATAGACGTTTATAGTCAGTTCGGTGCGATTCGAGGCTATCGCATCTGGTTGCGTGTCGTACCTTTGGCGCCGCCAGTCACTAGGGCGACTTTGCCCTGAACGCGACACGTTAACAGATCGCTCTAGTTCAGATCTAACAGAGTCAGGGCGGGCGACAGTACCTTTACGTCGAAGAGGCTCTTGCTATCCATTTTTCTGTTACTTGTCAGGTCTTTACGGCGGTATGAGATGCTATCTGCGCATAAATGCCATGCGTCGGGCCTTTTGTAGTCGCGGAACGCAGGCGGGTTTGTCCTCTTTATGTCATCCGCGATGCTCTTACCCCGGCAAAGGATACCGAGGTCCATTTTAACCCGCCGGGCCCCCCAACACATCGGCGGTACCTTAGCACGGTACCTAGCATTCCAGCACGACGTCGCTGCGAATGATCCACTTGACGCCAGCCATCACCTCCTTGCCTTCGTGGAGCAGACATTCGTCTCCGTGCCGATGCAACAGCGCCATGCCCTTCTCCGGTTGTACTTCTATCACATGCGGCTCGCCCGACGCGGCTAGGTCCTTCAGTTCCTTCTTCGATAGTGGGATGTAGGGCTCGGTTCGGTAGAATGCAGTTTCGCCGCCGACGACACCGTCGGCCGGCCCGGTCAGGTACAGGAGGAGCGTATATATCGTTCGGTGCGGCGACGGAGGCGACCCGAGCATCAGTGTATTTGAGTCGTCATCTGTAGAGGCACATATCAGGTTTCCCGCCTCGTATTTCAATTTTATATGCATCCGTATCTAAACCACCGCCGCCAACGGAACTTACAATGCTTATCAAAGAATTGGCCTGTGCGACTCCCATGTCAGCGGAATCCCAGCTCAAAGTCTAAAGTGGATAGATTGATACCTTTGGTATATCTGTATATTCTGATGTTGGGATTCAAGCCCCAAGCTTTGACACTTGCATCCAGCTCTTCCTGATTCCATAGCTGCTGTCTGCTTTCTTCCCTCTCCAGAAGCTCCTTAAGGCCGGTCTCCAACCAGAGTCTTTTTGCAAAAGCCGGATCCTGCACTTGAAACCGATCATTCACCCGCACCGCCTCCCCGCGTTTCGGCTTGCTTGGAGTCGTTGTCAGCGGCAAAGAGGAGAGGAATTGAATATAAGTGTTGCATAGAGATGATGTGAAGAATCGAGGTATGGTCACGATCTGGTGATCGAGCGTCGTCTCAAGCTGGAGGAGTTCTGGGGGCAGCAGACCCTTGAAGGCTGGCCATTGCGGCGGCTCTGCGATCGCAGGATTGCTTGCGCTGCTGCCTATCCCTTTGCCTGGAGCAGCCTCCTTGCCCTTTTTCAAGGCGGTCTTGGTAGGCTTTGGCATTTACCGCGTAGTTGCTTCTTCGGTATCTACTTGTATTCGTATCTGTGATCTGCGTGTAGTGCGCCGGGTAGATTGCCCCAGGGCAATATCGATATCGAGATACGCGGGAATCTCGATAGTTACCGTGCAAATTGATAAATTACACCGTCGGTTTCCCCCTCGAGGTCGCCGATGATTTCAGTTCGGAATATTTAAGCCCAAGGGATGTGAGCCGCATGAAGAGGTCGTCAGCAGTCCCCGCCGAGATGGAGCTTTCTAAGGTTTTGGCGGTCTGGACGTGCGGATGTGGTACAAGTTCCAGGACATCGTTTGCGCAGCCAAAAGGGAAGGGTCTCATGCTCATCTTGTCGACTGCCATCACCCGCCAACGTCACCCAAAACTTCTCTCCTTCCTCCTTACGACAGCCCCGAAGCCAACCTCAACAGCTAGCTGCCTCCGCTTTCCGATATAGTTTACAAAGCTCACCCCCGATAGACTGCCCCATATATCCTCCTAAGAGCCTTTCGTAGCTCCGATCCTCGCAGCCCCACGCCGGCTCCCTCCCCTCCTATCTCTCGTCGACCTCCGAAACCGTTACAGCCGCTTGGTTCGCCCGCCACCGACGCCATGAGCGGATGGTTCAACAGCGCTTGGTTCGGCGGTGGCCAGTCCCGCAGCGACGGCCCGAAGACAGCCATCTTGAAATTACGGGAGCAGAAAGAAACACTAGAGAAGAAAGAGCTATATCTCGAGAACCAGATAAAGGAGCTGGACGATAAGGCTAGGAAGAATGTCAATACGAACAAGAGCGGTACCGTTCCCCTCAACAACAAGACACAACCACGTCCGCCGAGTTATACTCGGACATTCCGCCAGCATGCATGGGCCTTAGCTAATCTCTCTTTGATATGACTATAGTGGCGAAGGCTGCGCTGGTGAAGAAGAAGCAGCGGGAGACTGAGCTCGAGACGACACAGAAACACATCGCCACTCTAGAAACACAGGTACATCCACGACACATACGCAGTATTTCTACCCGTTGTATAAACTAACCCATAACTATGTCCACAGATATCATCCATCGAGGCTGCGAATATAAACTTCAAGACACTCGAGGCCATGAACGAGGCCAACAAAGCCATGGCGAAGATCAGCACGAAATACCAGCCCGATAAGATCGATAAGGTCATCGACGAAATACAGGAGAACACATCGGCGATCAACTACATGAGCGAGCGGCTCACGGAAGTCGGCCAGCAGAATAACCAGATCGATGACGATGAGTTAGCGAGGGAGCTGGAGAGCATGCAACAAGAAGAGCTCGACAAGAAGATGGTAGATATGGTGGCGCCGCCGATCGGGAACCTGAACACGCCTGGTAAGTTCTTCAAACATGCTGGATCCTTCGGACAGAGTGCTGACATCAATATGTCCGATTCACAGAGAAGCAAAAGCAGCCGGCAAAGGAGGAAGAGGACGAGGAAGAGGAGCTCCGGAAGTTGCAGGCGGAGATGGCGATGTGATATCCTTTCGTACAAATTTGGTTTTACTCTCCGCTTGGTTACAAGTTTCCTGGACAAAGAATACCGTCGTTTTCTACGAGATATCCTCCGTTGTGGCGCATCTAGTTTCCTCCGCGACGCTGCTGCTGGACCGATGGCCAAGATTGCGCTTGTGCCAGCTGTTCCCTTCAAACCTTTACATGAGCGAATTTGAGGCGACCGTTGGTTCGAACATGTCGGGATTGTTGTTGATGTTTTGCTTGTCAGGTTCATGCATCCCATATATATCGGTCACATACACCCTCCCCACCAGACGCATCGATCCGTGGGTAGCCAGTTTTCTGGTCGTATATCTGCTGTTAGTTTGTTGTATGTACGGCTGTTGTAGGCGCTTCTGGTTCCCTTTATTCTGAGCTTTACCTTTTTTTGACTGATGGGTATGTGACTTAATACCTGCTGAGTTCGTCGCTGTTCGTCGCTGTTGGTTTACAATGTTTGCATGTTCCTGCCCTGATTCCCTCTACGCAGTGAGAATAGAATGATTGATCAGTAACTTTATCTCGAGTGAATCCAAGCCACGGTTTTTGAGATGTGCTTGAGGAGCGCTTTCAAATCATTCATGGATTCCAAGGTATCTCCTTCGACAATTTCAGAGTATAACACGCTAAATCCACCTTCAAAACATTAAAAACGTTCTGCACAACGAGTGCAATACGTTCAGCTGGGCGTCTCATCCCCTTTACCCGTCTGCGCGCTCCGTCTTTCTACGACTGTCTTCCCCTTTCCCCTCTTGATTATGTAGAAATCGTTAAATGAGAACATGACACCCAGAAACCTCATATCCATATCCGATTGACTTGCCAGATCGCCCAGCAGCACACCGGTCCTAGCTTGAAAGTCGGCCGTCAGCTTCTTCAGCCGCGCCCGAATCACGGGTAGCTGTTCGTCAGTTTCGTCGTCTGAATCGTCCGAGTCGCTGTCGGAATCACCGAGAGTCGGCCGGCCTCCGTGCTTTTTGAGCTGGCCAGCAAGTTCGTACGGCGAGTCGGCCTCGGTTACGCCCCATTTGCCGGCGGCCGTGCGGGCTTGGATGAGGGCAGATGCCGCCTGCCGCCGAGTGAATTCCGCTACAGAGCAACTGTACAGTCCATCCATAGCATCCTTGTACGACAGCATAGTCTTCAGAATCTCGTGCAATTGGGCTAGGAAGGAGGTCTCCGGCTGACGAGATCTAGCCGCGCCACCCAGGAGACCCTTGCGGGTAATGCTGGTGAGATATAGCTTGTGGGCATCGATCAGGTCGTCGAGTGTGGAATTCGGCTTGTTGATCGATGCTATCAGCTTCTCCCACGAGGGCTCGATAACCTGGAAGAGAATGTAGTATTGCAGCTGCGCGACAAAGTGGATCATCTCCGCAATGCAGCATCGGGCGACCTTCCAATCATTCCCAACTTTATCAGCGACGCTTCCTAACACCCCTCTGGCACCAGTCATGTACTTCTTCCAGGCGCTGCCCAGCGCGAATTCCACTCTCTTGATCCTCCAGAGGAAGTTGAATACCTTGAGGTACTCTCGACTGCTATACGGCGTGACGACAACGTCGACGGGAGCGTCGATTTTATACTCCAGCGTGAAGACGTCCCATCCGATCTCGCCATGGCTCAGCTCCAGCATTCTGGCATCCAGACGGCGCAGAACCTCTTGGGATTCGTACTGTGCGTTCGACCCGCGAATAGCATGCTCAAGCTGTGCAGTCAGATTATGTCTGTACAGTGTATTCGCGGGGCGATCCAGGTTCGAAGAAAGCGATTCCATCAGCAATGCGATGAAGTCACCCTGCCCGAGCAAGAGGAACTTCTTCAGCGCGCACAGATGCTCGAATAAGTTGAATTTCTTGTTCATAAGGTGCATCAGTCGCTCCATAGTCGTCTTGTACGCCTCGTCGATGTTCTGCTCGAGCGATGCATAGTCGTCATGGCTCAGTTCTTTGCTAGCCGTCTTGGAGTACTTTTCCACCCATTCCGAGTCGTCGCAACCGTATCTAATAAAGTTCAAGCTCTTGCCAATGAGGAATACTTTGTTTGCGAATTCTGGTGTCATGATAGTGGGTATCATGTCGCTGTCTAGTTTGTATTTATCTTGCCATACGCTGGAAGCATAGCCTCGTCTGTCGTTGTTGGCTTCGGCGATTGCCTCTTCCGACTGCTCTATGACGAAGAATTCGAGATACGGGTCCGTGAGCTCCCCGTCATACACCCATCTTCGGAGTAGGTCGTAAAATGGTCGTGTAACTGACGTTAACAGTCGTTTGGCAAAGTTGAATACGAATGGATCTCCGTGAGATGTTGAGAATGCATGAATGATTGATATTAACTGTCCACCCTTCTTCTCCTTCGATGCTTCGACAATGGCGGACATTAGACGTAAACCCATCGTGGCTTCCCGTGTCCAGATAACGCATCTTCGAAGGGTAACTCCTGCTTTTCTCATAGCCAATCCATGCTCGTCGTCGTCGTTAAGCACAGAAGAGGCTCTTCTGATTTCGCCTTCGAGACCAGCTACCAGACTAAGATAGGCCTTGAGCTCATTTCCGATAGCTGCACTCAGGCTCTGGTTGACGAGTCCGCTCTTACCCTCGGCCGAGTCAGATTCTTCAACAAAAGCTGATAACGACCGGTATAGAAGCGCAGGCTCTGCTAGAGTATGGAGAAGTGATATCAAGGGTATCGGAAGGTTAGGCGGAAGCTTGAGCGTGTTCTCGTTCGTGAAAGTTAGGTTTTTGGAGGACACGCCTTGGAGAGTGAACGGTAGATCTTTGAGAAGTGCCACCTCTGAGGGTTCTATGCATTGGCACGAAGTTTAGAACTGACCCACTGAAGAAAGACACGGAGGAACGCCAAACTCACCCGTAGGTTGGTTGATGTTGGCTAACAGGGCAGCTTTCGTCATCTCATTCTTCCCGTCTCCCCGGTCTGCCGCCAAGAACGGCTTCGGGGGCGCAACCGCGTCGAACTCATCGTTACTCTCCACTGTAACTTTTGATGGCCGTCTGCTCGTGTCCGGGTTTATATCTGCTCTGGATGGCGCTCGCGAATCGATTGCGGTGCTTTGAACTCCATTCGATGCCCTGCTGATCGTCTCCCTCTCCGCATCGGAGTCGGATAGCTCGTGTAAGAGATGCAGTATCGCCCCCTTCTGCTTGATGAGTGGCAGCGTCAATAGTCGAGAGTAGAGGTTGGCGAATCGAAGGGCCCTGTCGGAGGTACGGTTGTCTCGTATTACTTCAAGTCCGTACCAAAGCTCTTGTCAGCAAACCAGTCCTCGTTCCGCTGACTAGCTTCCCCGCGCAGCAAGGGAATGCACGCCCGGAGCTGAGCGTGGCTTGGACGGAGGCGAGAGGTGGAGTACATTTGTTCCTGATAATGTTCGCGATATGCGCCGGGTCGTCTGAACAGCCAGGTGCTACATGGCTGCGCTGGAGGCATTAGCAGTAGGCCGGCTATACCACCTGGCGTGCAGGCCTGGTGGGGGGACTTAGGGTGTACCTATCAATCATGCCCTGAGCCAGCTCAAGGGCGTTTTCTTTGAGAGCTTCATCCTCGTCCTCGTCTTCCAATTCAGGGAGGATGTATTCGATGAGCTTCGACAGACCCTCGTCTATCCTCTCGTTCCTGTGCGTGGACATCTGCGCGCAAGTCGCAACAGGGTCGCGTTACATTCAAGCTTAGGCTGAAGTGACTGGGATTAGGTCGTCACGCGCAAGATCCGAGTCTTCGTAGTCGGTCAGAAGATCTGGAGATGGCAGGTTCGAGCGTGGAGGAAGGTTGATAGTGGAAGAGTACGTTGGTGTTTTGCACTTCACGCGTCAACAACGCAGAAGCCGAGGCTTCAATTCCTTGCGGTCTGGATGCCTAGGCTGCCACGATGCTCTATATCGATCTCGTCATACATACGCATGGTATCAAAACATGCTAATTCGCATTACTCGTGGTGTGTTCTAGGGGACGGGCTATTAGCTATTTGCGCAACGTTAGATTGCTATACCTCTAGGCATTGACCAAAGCTTCTATTATGACTAAACAAGACTGCAGAGGTATAAGACTATAGACATGGCAGATCTAAACGTCGACATCAGGTGGAACAAAAGGGTGAATCAACATCTCGCTAAACTTCTCCAGCTTCTCTTTCCCGCGGACCTCCTCCGTCAGCAAAGGCATCTTGACGACGTTGAAGTCCTCATATAGCTCAAGCATCTGATCTAGATATTTCTTCTGCATCTTCCGTCTAGCATTGCATTGCTCGCATTCGGAGCCCTTCTTCGGATACAAAAGCTGGTTTACAACAATGCAGTGGGTGTCGATCTCGTAAGATGTTAACTCTTGGATCATCCGCTCGGTTTCGTAGAGTGAAAGGAACTCGGCGATGCAGACACAGACGAAGCTTGAGGCGGAAAGTTAGCTCTATTGCAGACGCTGGTTTGAGTGTGAGGACTTACGTTGTCATATCCGGATTCTTGAACTGCGTGTTAACCTCGCTGATGGTTTCCCTCATGCTCTCCATCTTCTGGAGCATCTCGTCCACGTTACCGCCGCCGCCGAGGCCTTGTGCGCCCATGATGCCGTTCAGCATAGGGCCGAATTTGCCAGATAGCTGCGAGAGCTTCCCGAGAGCCTTCTCGAGGACGGTTGGGAACTGCAGGAATCTTAGGGTGTGTCCAGTTGGAGCGGTATCGAAGATGATTGTTTCGTAGGACATGGATTTCACTTGTTTCAGGACTTCAGCAAAGGACATCGCTTCGTCGACACCAGGTATCTACTAGACTGTCAGCTGGTTCCAACCAGGCGTATGTATTAGATCACAGAGGGGCCGTACGCTAAATGCTAAGTCCTGCATCATGCCTCCAAGAGGGTTGCCTTGGCCTGATTCGCCTATCGCAGGGTTTAGTATCTGTATAGTTTTCCATGACCAGCTTCACAGGGACGTACTTGACTCCAAAAGCTCCTGCATAGACCCAGATGGATCAATTTCCATAGCGCTCAGGTTATCAAAACCCTCGATCTTGCGTGCCTCCTTTCCGAACTTCTGGCCAAAGGCATCGGATAAGTTGTGGGCGGGGTCTATAGACTCTGTCAGCATCAAGCTCAGGAACAATAGTGAAGCTAGGCAAGCAGACCTGTAGATATGATGAGGACGCTTTTCCGCGCTTTAGCCAGCTGTATCGCGAGCGAGCATGACGTTGTAGTCTTGCCAACGCCACCTTTCCCACCGACAAAGATCCATCGTAGCGACCTCTGGTCGATGATGTTCTGCAGGGAAGGTTCCAGATCTTCGAGTTCGGCCATCTTGCTGTCTGTCTTGTAACGTCGTAACGTCGCTGTCTGAGAGTTCTATAGCTAGGTCGATCTGCGGACGTTGTATCTAAATCTCTTTGTCTGAACAGCTCACCAGGATGGTGGGGTGTCTTCGTGGCTTGTTCGAGCGCAAATGAGGCTCTATGACGGAGGAGCCACAGAAACCTTGCCCGTTCGGGTTTAGACGCAACTCAAGCTTCCAGAGAGCTACGACGCCGACTGTTCAACCTCCCCCCACAACCGCCAACGACGCGTAACCTCCTCCTCACCATCATCGAAACCAACACCGCCCCGTTACCACGCATCTCGAGCAGGCTATCCAAACGGTATCCTGCAACTGCAGCTGGAGCTTATCCATTTCGAATCCTCGCCATAACCTGTAGCAGCTGAGGGGCACGCAACCGCAACCATGTCGGGTACGTGGGCTGTCAGAGCTGCTGTCTCCAGCAACCCTAATGACATCGCGATTGGGAGATCTAGATTGGCTAATGCGTTACGGCTATAATAGGAAGCGCTGGTTTCGACCGTCACATCACCATCTTCTCCGAGCAAGGACGGCTGTATCAAGTTGGTGGGAAACCCTTCTCCCGTCCAACCGTGGATATCACAGGCCGTGCCTCCATCGCCGTGTCAGCATGGTCAACCGCGTATCAGATGTGATATACCGGACGATGGATAAAACGCTTCAGCAATTGTCGCTGACGCATGAGTCAATCTACTGTAGAATATGCCTTCAAGGCTATAACGGCCGCAAACATCACGACGGTCGGGATCAGAGGCAAATCATGTGCGGTGGTCATCTCCCAGAAGAAGGTTCCGGTAAGTGGACATTGGAACAGCCGTGATAGAAGCTTCCATATAAGGATCATCGCAACCTGCCGATGCCCGCAGACGCGTATCGCGGAACCCCGTCATGCAGGGCAGCTGGCTAATGACTTTTGGTATATTGCCGTGGCTTCACAGGATAAATTGATGGACCCAGCATCCGTCACCTACATATTCTCGCTCTCCCCATCTCTGGGATGCGTGATGACCGGGTCGATTGCGGATGCGCGGGCATCCGTCACACGGGCTCGGGGTGAGGCGGCAGAGTTCAGATACAAGTATGGTTACGAAATGCCTTGCGACGTCTTGGCCAAGAGGTTGGCAAATATCAACCAGGTCTATACTCAACGGGTACGTACGGTGTTTGATCAACTTGCTCAGCCTGGGTCATTATCACGACATACAGTGGCGTCGCGGACCCGCAGGATCCCGCCGATGCTACATGGAGCTCTCAGCACGCGCTTCGATGGTGCAATCGCATTCGCTGTTTGCGATGGGATGGGATTTTCATGGCAAATGAGATGCTTAGATGAATCAAGGGGCTGTGGCTGATCAACGCTTATCCGTGGTAACCGCTCATAGGCATACATGCGTCCGCTGGGTGTTTCGATGAGTCTGATATCTTTGGACGACGAGCACGGACCTTCGCTGTATAAGGTCGATCCGGCAGGATACTACACCGGCTACAAAGCGACAGCTTCCGGACCGAAGCAGCAGGAAGCCATCAACTTTCTTGAGAAGAAGCTGAAGAACAAGGACGCCGCACCGGGTTCATGGGAAGAGGTGGTGGAGCTGGCAATCACGACGCTGTCCACGGTCTTGAGCCAGGATTTCAAACCAACCGAGATCGAGATTGGCGTTGTCGGAGCGCCAAAGGAAGGCCAAGATGAGGGGGAGCCACAGCCATTTTTCCGGAAATTAACGGTTGAGGAAATCGACAAGCGCTTGCAGAGCATTGCGGAAAAGGATTAGACTTTTTTTTTCTCGGCCTGTGATTTCGTCCAATGCTGTTTATCTTTCTTCCCCCCCGGGGATGTCAACGATAGATTAATTTCCACATGTGAGCAACTACGCCATTGGATGAAATCGATATCCGTTTTTCCTTCTTGCCTGCCGCACCTGCATCATGTGTAGCACTCGAAACATTGCATTTGATCTTTCTTATTCCCATGATCATGTGGTTGACGGTGATGGAGGGTTGAATCCTGGGCTTTGTTCGCTGAATTTATGCCTTCCCGGATGTCGCTCGAAGCAGAACAGGGAAGTGAGCTGCAAGCCTTGCTGATAGCAAGTTTGGACGACGAGACAAGGCGGTATAAAACGCTGAAACTGTTATGTCGCACAAGTTATGCATGTGATAGAGTCTAGGATATCATGGGTGTACGTATGGAGAGTTCCGCCTGCTGGTCGAAAGCTCCACGGTGAGTAACTACAGTAAGTTCAGTAGGTACTCGGCTGGGTCCGTGCTTCGGCGCGGGCTGCTGATATCGGCCGTCGTAATCTATATTATGCACGGCAGAGCTAGTATCGACAGATACGGAATATTGCGAGCCCCTTCGAGACCGTGGCTTGGTAATCAGCAGATACACGATCACACGTAGCACATTGTAGCTCGGCCGCCCTCGAGAGATACGAACAGAAAAAAGAAATTGGAACGAAAGCAAGAAAGAAAGAAAGATGAAGCTACTACAGCACAAGAAGCAAAAGCCGAGGTGCCACCCCATGCGCAAAAAAAAGCAGGGAGTGCCGATGGCGGCAGCCTCATTTTGACGTCGGATGCATGTTTTGGATCCGGTCCATAATTAGCAAATTGGTTCTCAGATAACCCGGCCTGCCACGATAAACAGGATCCGCACTGTTCCCGGCTGTTTCGAGCTGGCAGATATTGATCATTCACCCAAGCTACCCATCGCCTAGAGCTTGGGAATGCAACTAGCAACTAGGTAAGTAAGTAACTACATCCAACCAATTCCAGCTGCAGCGCTCGCATTTCCATCTGGGAAATTTAACCAGCGGAGCAGCAAGCAGCAAGCAGCAGCAGCAGTACTCCTGCCAACCCGCCTTGCTTGCGCTTAATGAAGACGGGATATAGGAGCCAGCGCAGAGATTCCTCTCCCAAACCAATGGAATGGGACTGTCGAGCCCGTCTGATGGGCCGGCCGCCAAAGCGTGCCTGTGGACGGACCAACGTTATCGCCAAACGAAAGGACGAGAACTGCATGTGCGTGCTCAACGGTGACTGGGTGCAGGCTGGTATACTATAGACAGCTCGCATCGATATGCACGCAGGGATGCACCGTTGGAATCGAATCGAAAGTCTCATGCCGGCCCATGCACGTCCGTCCATACATATTCATACATCCTTGGAATCCAATATCATATATATAGCGAATCTGCAATCCGGCGACCACAGAATTCCGCAAATCCACTGTCAGGTCTGCAACGATCTGTCCAAGCCGTCAGAATCCATGGCAATGATACGTAAGTAAGAAGTATGTATGATAGGAACGAACTGGGTGTATGGACATGCCCATGCATGGTGAATTGAACAGGACAGCCGCTGCGGCGGCGGCGGTGAGGGTGTCATAATATCAAGGACTAAGACATTTCGATAATATGTTATTGCATGGCGAGGCGGCAAGGAAGCCGTGACGATGGCTAAAAGGCCCTTCCATCCACCACGCACCGCTGAACTTTAAATTGCAGCCGTTGGCGGTCGTGCATGTCTGCATGCAGGCATGGACAAGCATCCATACGTACGTACGTTCGTGTGAATCGACACACGTCGCGGTCAGTGTGTGTATATTAATATAACATATCTGTATCTGTATCTGTATGTTTGTATGTATATGCATGCACTGTTTGATGCACACCCACCATCTAGATCGATAATATACCCTATAGGCCTCTAGCTGAGAGACTCCACGAGCTGTCAATATTATAATTCGCGACGGCCAGACAAAACTTGGAAGTCGCAGTCGCCGCCTTGAATATTGTCCTGCACGCAGAAACTTGAAAAATATGATGGTGGTGATGTTTTGTCGATACATTGAGATATACGTATGCACGGCCGACTGGCTGGTCTTTGCATATGTATGCCCAGGCTGGAAGTGCTTGCGGAACCGACCCTGCCGAGCGCCGACGTTAGGTCTTCGGCTTGGGAGCTGGCTGACCCGCGCCGTCAACTTGTCCTCAACCACCATGCAAGCGGCCGAGGCCGGCTCCTAATCGATAAAAGATAAGCGTGCGATCAGCCGTATTATTCTCATGTCATAGAAACTCGATCCGATCGATAATACGTAGTGGTTTCATATATAATCGAGGTGATACAGGCAGAATAGACCAGCTCAACAACGCCGACTTCGATAAGAGGATTCGACTCGATGGACGAATTGGTCGACGCGGCGCTCCTTCAATTTCGACTGTATATATGTAAGCAGTACAGTATGTGCGTACGCATCCACACGCACGATCCAGGCGTCGGTAGCATATCTTTTCAACAGCATTTCGAAACTTCAGGCATCCTTTGCAATGGAGCTGCAGAGCCGGCGCCCCACAATAGTATGACAGGACACCCTCAGAGGGAATAATTACTGAAAATTTAGCGAGCGAGCAGGCATTGTCCTGCAATATCGAATGCGGATGCAGATTGTGATATTACACAATTACAAAATGGAGGCACGTCCACACGTACATACACATACGTACACATCCGGAGTACAAAGCTGCGCAGAACAGAATTTTTTCGCAACTAGTGTGGACGGATTTGACCACCGAGAGTCAGCCACATCAATGAAGCTGCGCAGTCTGCATGAGCGTCTGTCAATCCTGTTCGTGGATTGGGTCTTTGAGACAAAATACCGGTTTCCGTATGCATGAGGACGCGCGATATTTGACATAATTGTGATGCAAAATTAAGGCAAAGCTTACTGTACATATTACTATTACTATTATTCGTGATCTCACAATTTTATATCAATTATTTTGCAGATATTACTACTAGTTTTTACTTCATATTTTTTTGTTTCTCGAGATACCCTGCGCTGCTTCGATCTGTCAACCAACCCTCCATGAACGAATGAAGGCTCCCCGAAACTACTTAGTTTCCTGTCCCGCTCGGCGTGCTGACGAATCACAGGCCGAACCTGGTCGCCCGTCCCACCCTCCCTGGAGCGGGCGAGAGGTCGAGACATGCAAGAAATCGCGAAATGTCTGCCGTTTGTCTGCTATATCTGCAATAGTATATGCACAATATCATATCAAGAAGGGAAGATTCGAATCCACCGCCCCATCAATCACCGCGGTTTTTCGAGGCAAAAAGAAAAGCCCCGTCCTTTCAAACGGACAAACCCTTTCGAGGGTTTGTTTTGCGAGGGAGATCTTGGCTCGAGAGATCTCTGCAGCCAGCGGGCCCAGCGGTTTTGCGAGTACCTAGTTTTGTTCGTCGAATGAGCTCTCGCCGCTTGCGTTTTCCATTGAATCGAGGTTGGAGAATCGGGGTTTCAATTTTACCCTCTCTCGGGCCCTCCCCCTCGCATGCGAAGGTATGCTGGCTGGCTTATCCTGCATCATCGCCACGCCATGAAGCGAAATTAATGACAGCTGGAATTAACTGCACGGCGGTGGAGAACCAGCTGATGCCACCGTCGTATCGAGAGGAGCTTTGTTGATTGAACACGACATGTGCAGACAGTGCAGACAGACACACCCCTGACGCGACGACCGGCAGGAAGCTCTACCGACAGCCCAGATCAAGAGGGTACCTTACAGACCTGCCTGTCTGTTGAGGCCGTGCTGCAGAGCGCTTAGACTACTGGTGCAGATGCATTCTGTGTTGTTGCTGTTGTGGGATCAGGTCAATTGACGACGATCCGCACAGATATTGTGCATTGCAGGCAGGCTAGCATCGATACGTACAGCAGCTGTATACATAGCGGTATGTAGTAAGCTCGTAGCTCATGCTGGTTCGAGTTACGTTGCTCGACTGCTCGTTCCAAGACAGGACAAAGAGCGCCGTCGGGTCAGCACGGCCGCTCGTGCTGCCTTCCTTCCCCTTCCGCAATCGTCTGATCATCCTGCCCCGCCGGTAAGTAAATCAACTGGCAGCACAGAGCTGACGATCAGGTGGTAGCGAGCGAGCGAGCGAAGGCGCGAGGAGGTCATGTCGGGTCCCAGGAAGCGGAAGAAGGAAAAATTGCAAGACATGGCGAGCCTTCATGCTCCCTACGGAGGAGCAAATTGTGCTTTTGCTTTGAAGGGGGATGATGGATGGCTGAGCTGAGGCGAGCTCCTAGCCCCAATTTAAGGTCAGCAGCTGCTCCAAGCGGATTAACTTTCGACGACTTGGCCCGCGGGCTTCACGTGGCCCCGGTTACGTTTCGAGGGCGAGCTGGAATCGAAGATCGTGGAATCTCGCACACCATCTGCATCTCCGTCGCCCAGTCCATTGTGGCACCGAAAGCGTCCGTCCGCGTCCCAGGCCGTGTCCCCATGAATACTATATGTGCGTCTATGTATGCTAAGTAGTATATTCCACTCAATGCATCATATCATCCCTCGTCCATGCACAGCTGTTCACATTCCACCCATCCATCCGCCCATTCATCCCGGGTGCACACACACACACACACACACACACATGCACATGCTCTCGCTCACAGACCCCGACTAAGCTGGGACGGGATTCTAATCCTTCTGTCAGCATGCCACGCGGTGAGGCGGCGGCAAGTCGTCGCTCGGCGGACGGCACATTAGTGGCGTAGGAAGGCGGGAAGCAGCCGATAAAGACAGGCGGCCGATAAACAGACCAGTGCGGACAAACCTCGTCCAATACAGACGTACGGACAGACATCCTTCAGGCCAGTGCCTGCTGCCATGGATGGATGGGTGGATACACAGATACTGCAATCAAAGCCAAGGTATCCCTCAGGTACCGTCGATTCGACGAAGGGGGTGTGGTAGGTGGGCGCAATGACAGTGCTATCCGCAACTCGATACGAAGGCGAACGGCACGGCCCCTTGGAGCCAGCGCCAGCCCTAACCTCCAAACATATTAACATAGAAAGACGGACAAGCCATACCTGCATGATCCTGCCTGCCCCGACAGGCTGTCCAAGCTCGAAATTTGGGTTTTACATGTCCGTACATGTATGTACAGGATGACCAACCGACCTATCGTGAGCCCTGCCGGCGGAGGAGGAGGAACCTTTCATGTAATGCAATGTAATGCAATGTGGCTGCGAGGGTACGTACCTAGGTAACCACCTGCTGTGCACACGCACACTCACATATGCACGGAGTGTGTACAGATTCATGGATGTAGGTAAGCAAGCAAGCAAGCAAGCAAGCAGGTACCTTGGCAAGAATGCGGTATGTGCGTGCTACCAAAGTATACTAGTCGTATGGAGAGGATGCATGCAGCGAGCGATAGCTAGCAGGGAGCGATAGTAAGATTCGAGCAATTGAACTCGACTCGAATCGTCGTCAATTGCTGCTTAGCGTCCGTAAGGAACTTGCATCCTCCAATCGCAGCGGTCGATGTGGCCCGGGTAATTTTGCTGTGTGCGATGTAGGCATGGCATGTAATGTACGGCCGGCAAACACCATATGGTACCATCAACCCAGTGCACCACCATCAGAATTCAAATTCGACTTTGATCCTTGACGTTCGTTCCCACAGCTGGCCTGTCTGCCTGCCTGCCTGCGCATGCCTGCCGCCGCCCCAAGACCATCTTGCAGATGATAGCCTGTCAAGGGTTCGGATTTGATTTTGATTTGATTTTCAACATTTCGCGATGAATACAGTATAGTATGCAATACTATTCAGTAGTGGACTCGACTAGTGTCAAGCGGATGCATCGATCGATGGGCTGGAAGCATTACACGTACGTACTCGAGCGTACAATGCATCACGCATGTCAGAAATTGAATAACCGTCGACAAACGCAAATCGATGGTGCAAGCATGAAACCCTCGCACGTATGTATGTACGCCCACCGTATGTATGTATCTACTAGTTTTTTACGGTGCTGACGGTCTTGGATGCTTGCTTGCTTGCTCGCACTGTTTGGCTAATAGGCAAGTAGCTAGCTAAGTAGCTAACCTATCCGAATCCTCGTCATGTCTAAAGCAACCTCGAGGCTTTGATGTCTTATGAACCAGATCCTTGCACGCAGGCGAGCAGTTATCGGTTTCTTCACACCATCTTTCGCGCTGCGGAGGCCGAGGGCTGGGCTCCCCTCGCTCGGTCTTGCAACTCGAGTTGGACAACGTGCGTGCGTGCGTGCGTGCGTGCATTCGCATTCGCAGTTGAAGAGCTACGGAGTCGAGGCTATCCGGTGCCATGCTTACTGATTGATTGCGCTGATAGCAGCGCGGGCGATATCATATTCGTAGCTATAGCTGTGACGGTCGAAACGAGGGCGTACCAGGCCGGATTGATCCTAGGGTGCTTTTTTTTCTTCTCTTTGTACAATTGTGAGAATGTTTCCAGCGACGGAATGCACTGGCTGAGTGACTACTAGTCTAGTCTGAAAGTTGGGATAAAAGATAGTATGTACGGAGTATGTATACTAGCTCGAGGGTCGAACGAACGGTTCCACGAAGGAGAGAAACAAGAAGCTGCGGAAGGGTGAGGACTAAGAAGGAAGAGAGGACGAAAAGGTTTCCGCGAGTGTATGATATCGTCGGTTCTTTTGCTTGTCTTTTCTTTTTCCAAAAGCCTCCCATCTTTTCTTCTTTTGGAGAGAAAATTTTCAGAGGAAAAACGCCCGTAGGGAGCGAGCGAGTGGGTGGAAAACTCTGGAAATCGGGGAATGGGGAATCGTGGAATTCGCTCGCCGGAATTGGCTATTCATATGTCGGGTCAGTGGGCTTTTGCTTTCTGGCGCAGTCAGATATAGCATGGCATGGCATACATACATAGGGAATATGCGACATCTGCACATCCTCGGATATCATACGCCTTGGGATATTATGAAGTCTCCCAGAAAATCGAACAGGCAGGCAGTTGCTTTTTCCCCTTGCTACATACAAGTAAACTTGCTCCCAGACATATTATCGCTTGCTTAACCTTCCCGGGCAGGTGGATTTAGATAGATATGATACGATACGTACGATACGGTGCGTCGATAAACAAAACAAACGTTAACGTGATCATACGTCGGAGAATCGATTTGAGAGAGGGAGCCAGTGAGGGAGGGAAAAGGCCGGCTGGACAGGTCAGGCGATAAGTGGGTGTCGAGAACGGTACCGAGATGCGGATGCGGATCAGCATTTTTTTGGGGCGCTGGACGCAAAGGTACCTCGCAGAATCCAGCCTTCCCATTCGCGCCCGGGGCGTTAAGTACGTGCGTCTGCATGAATGAGGGGAATATGTAATGTACGGTTCGTTACGGCTGTACAGATCATATGTATCACCTGTGGCCTACTGTAGCTTAGTCCGAGTACGTGCGTACGTATGTGCACATGTACCTTATACATTAAATGCATGTACAGAGTTACGTATGTACATGTACTGTACTTACACATGTACAGGCTAGAGACGTCTAGAGAGACGAGATGTAAGTAGTCGACGAGTTATACCCTCGACATGCCAGTCATGGCTGAATCGTCGTCGCTGTCTCCGACGAAAATAGCAACCATCAACAGGTTGGGCCGCGGCCGGGCTGGTTAGTCGAGGTCTAGTCTCGAATTTTCAGATTTCAAGGGTAAGGAACTTCATTGATGGTGGGGAAAGCTAGCGGTAGATTGTCTGAAGTCTGGGAAGCGATCCTACTTGGCTTCTAGCTCTTTTGTTTTTTGGCTGATTGCGATACGCTACGTTCCGCTCTTGATAAGGCAAGCAGGGAAGGAAGCACAGAGAAAGCTAAGCGATGGTGATCACAGTCTTCCTTGGGTTTTGGTGTTTAATCTTCAGACCTTGGAGGGGGAGGGAAAGGAATAAAGTGTAGGTAGGCACTTTCTTCAACCGTCACGGCTTGCACCTTGAGATGCAGGAATGGTGGAGGGAAGGGAGGAAACGAACGTGCATCTAGCGCACCCCGGTCGACGTCGGCAGAGCCTGTTCTGCAATTTAGTATCCGTAGCTGGTTTTTTCCCCGAACGTGCAAGACATAGCGCTGAGGACACATATCGATACGTTCATACTACTATATATTACTTCTTCTATGTGAATACTTACATGCATACAACCTACGGCTGGAGGGGGTCCGTACGAAGTCAGAGACAAAGACCGTAGACGAGACTTCGGACTGACTGACAGTCGACTGACTGACTTGCATTTCAATGCTATGTATGTCTGTATGTATGCTTGCCCCGGCTACCCGAGGAAAAGTCGCCCGGGACCCTGGTCGAAGAATTCTCATCAGATGTAACCGCCTCGAAAGAGCCCACTGCTCCAGAAGCAAGTGGGGCTGTCCGCTGAGAGATGTTCGCGGAAGCTGGCAACCACCACGCCTGCAAGAGGTCGTCGCTAGCTGCTGTGCGCAACGGGGTTCCAGGGGCGCCAACCTTGCCGGCGCTCAAGCAGAAAAAGAAAGGAAACACGCCGGCTGGCTGGCTGGGCGATACCCCGGCCAAAGTACCCATTGCATCCCGCAGCATTCTTGCTCTCTGTCTCTCACACTCACTCGTACGCACACGCACTTGGCCAGCAGGTGAGCAGTGTGGTCGTGGGTGTGGATGTGGGTGTGGGTGTGTGAATCCCTCATCCGATCTAAGGATATGCCGCTGGGGGAACGGCTAGCTTGCCTGCCTGCTGCCTGCCTGCCTGTATGTACGCCCGCCTGGCTTGCTTGCTGGCTTGCTGGCTCGCACCACACCAAAAGCTTGTGTAAGGCGAGACAGTGTGGAGAGGGAAAGGAAAGGCCGGCGTCGAAGTTGGTCAAATGGTGCACCATCAATCGTCGAATGCGTCCAAGGGCGAATGAAATGGAGTGCGTGAGAAAAGCAGAAAGGCAGGAGAGAGGTGAAGCAAAGAATAAAGAAACATGAGAATAAAAAAGTATGAAAATAAAAAAAATAAAAAACTGAATAGAAAGAGAAAAAAAAGTAAAAATTCACCCTGTGCATATTCCGTGCACACGATAGTCGAACCAAGGAGGAGGACGACGAGGAATGTATGTACTGTATACAGGAGACTCTAGCGGGAGGAGAACTGCGGGAATAGTGATTTGATAGTATGTAGTATGGCATATGTGGTCAGCCAGCTGGCCTCTATCCCACGATCGAATCAAAAGCCCTATAAGCAGCAGCATTAACTGGGAGAAGAACCGATCCTCGAATCCGTCTATCTGTCTGTCTGTCTGTCTGTCTAGCATACTATGCTATACTGGCCTGCTCGCTGGCTAAAATTATAACTCCTCTCCCTTGGACTACACACCCATACACACACCCATACGCTATACACCCATACAGACATCCCAACCCGCCAACGCTCGACGGGCAGGATACACAATACAACCTTCTCTGTTCAGAAACACCTGTCCTGTACGTGCGGGCTTCCACGCCGACTTCCACGCGGAGGGCATCCGGGCTGATCGACCTGCCAAATTACTCCTACGGCCTTGCAGGCTGATCAAATCGCCAATCAGGTCCCGCGTTCGAACCTTATACCCAGCTCATCTCCTGGTCGCTCTCGCTGCTTGCTTGCTTTCTGGCTGCTGGCCTGGCCTGGCCCGACTTGGAGTTAAAAGTTGACTAAAAGGACGTCTTGATTTATCGCCCCCCGCTGCATGGGATCAAAAGACTGGTCGGCCGGACGTTACCAAGCAAAAGCCGAAGGGGACTGTGTGCTGGGTAGGCTTGCTACTAAGTAGCTAGCTGCTATACCACCTAGGTATCAAGCAGTGCTGCACCACTAGCTCAGGCCGAGGTGGAAGAGAGCGGACAACGACGGCGGCGTGACGTCTTGGGTCCTGAACCGAACTGCCTTCTCGAGGTCCACCGGATGCTATTTTCCCTTTAACCTCTCCGTCTCTCGAACTGAACATCCCAATCCTTCCCAGATCAGATCCCCCAGCTCCGGCTCAGGCGACTGGCTCTGGACCTCGCCCTTCCCTTCCCCTCCCCTTCCCTTCGACGCGGACTCTTCTTCCTTAGCGGCCGGGGAACGACAACCGGGTCTCTGTCTCGTGAAGGGGGAAGCTGGACCGGCCGGACGACGGACTCGACTCCCTAGAATCTGCTAGCTGGTATTCGACCATCCTGACAAGCTTCGTTTGCAGGGACAGCGGCCATTTAAATTTATCGACGAGGTCATAGACGACCAGGGGAAGCACACCGGCCGACGACTACGACTACGACGACGACGCCTACATACGACAGCTGCCACCGCTACGGCTAGTCTGCGGCTGCGACCACGGCTAGCTGCGACCACGAAACGACTCATGCTCTTCCACTCTCAAAGCATATATATTTCTTCCGTTCTGGTGGATTAAAGCCAGCTTCTTCGATAGGATATATTCTCTCGTTAATTTTTTTTTTTTTTTCTTTTACCAGCATCCCGCCTGATTACATGATAATCCGGTTACGTTTCTTTTTTTCTTCCTCTTGTTCTCTTCCCCTTCCTTTCTTTTTTTCACCTTGAACCTCTCCCTTCTTCCCGTTGCCCTCGCCCCTGCTCTCTTCCTCTTTGAAACGCCTGACATCGAGGGTTTCTCATCGGGGAGGTCGATATCTAGCCCTACTATAATTCCTATGGTACCGGTGATAATTACAAGGCTTGCAGCACAGCTATCGCCAGGGACAAACGGGAGGGAACCACCCCCTCAACCGCTGCCAAAACTCTGATCTTTTCCCACCAGAATCTTGGCTTGATCACCAACATATACTACTACCACCGCTATCACCACCACCACCACACCACCCGCGCTGGATATTTTTAATATATATATACACCGTACACCTTGCATATTCTACCAAGGCGTATTTCACCGTGTATATATATATATATATATATATATATTATATCATCCCGAGCTCTAGCCCTGCTACCTGTATACTTTTCCTTCTTTCTTTCTTTTTTCTTTTCTGTTCCTTCTTTTTGGTCTGTGTACAGACAGGGCGAAGATCTCCCGGCCACGCCTAGTGGCACCTATCTATATAATAATACATAATCCGGATCCACCAGGGCTGGTTGGTGATCAGATACTTTATCTATATCATATGCTGCCGCCTGGTCCTATCCGGAAGTTTCCCCTCAAGGTAAGAGACGAACCACATGCCCAGCCCATTACATACACGCTTGCATACCTGCCGATAAGTTAGTTATTGTCCCATACATACATACAACAGCAGCAGCTTTGTCCCAACGTACGGCTGGCTACTTCGTGCACACCTCGCTCACACTCGCCCGCTCACCTCGCACACACACTCTCACACACTCTCACACATACGCACCTACGTACATATTACGAACGAAAACCAACGTTCTTGCATGCATCCCATCCCATCCCACTATTTTATATCTGTCTCTCTCTCTCTGCCTGCCTACCTGCCCACTCGATCTGCCCGCTCGCTCGCTCGCTCGCCATATCCGTCCGTCCTTCCTTCCTTCTCCCACTGCTCGTTTCCCAGGTCGCAACACACGCTTGCCGTCCTGCACCTCGCCTCGCTTCATCTCGCCTCACCAGCCTCCTCATTGGACCTCAAACATCGTCAACTGCAACTCCGCTTCGATCTCTCTCTTGTGCAGTTGGCCTTCTTGACTGATTACTCCGAGGCGACTCCCTACTTCCTCCCCCACTCCCCACTCCCCCAGACCCATCCTTAGCTCTGATATATACATATATACTACCATAGAGACATCTTCCCCTCCCTTATATCAGAACATCTTTTCATCCGAGCTAGAGAGTACAGCACCCAACCAGCACGCGGGCGAGATCGTGATGTAATGGGCTCCTCCTCCCTCTGCCGCCGCCGCTGAAGCCGGAGAGGAAAGCGCTGAAGCTCCGCCCTTCTTTGAACGACCGCAGCTCCCGACTCCGACAGCACTGCATGCTTATCTTCTGCCTGCTTAATTAACCCACCTGCGTTTCGTCACACCGTTGTCCCAGACGTTTTGATTACCTTCCGTGAGTCCGAATGATTGGCTTATTCTGTTGTTGATCAGCCGCTAGCTAGCCACCTCCAACCCTGCCATTCGTTAGTGGATCTAGATCTCTCCTCGAGGCCGTATCTATCACCTATAATCTAGTGGCTCTTCCAAGGCCTTCTCGTTGATCTTCTTCCTATCTCCTCCTCCTTCTCCATCTCGCCGCCTCTCCTATTGGCTTCACTTTTGGTGCGTCCACAACAATGGATATCAACAAACTCCTCAACCCGTCCGCCCGGGCACCCGCCGGCCTCTATGACTGTCCGGACGAAGAATCGGGCCACGTGCATTCCAGCAAGTCGTCTTCCACTTCATCCAGAGTATCTCGACAGAGCGGGACTCCCAGAGGCCCGGCGGACGAGCATGCTCGACATCACAAATACGCGACTGTCGGCAGCTCCAGCGCTGGATACATGACAGCTCGCAGCTCCATCTCCAGTCTCTCGAGTTTCCAGTCCTCCACCAGCCTCACAACGATGTCCAGCACCGGGTCCATCTCGAAAGGTTGTCTGGGCTCGCCAATCCGGGAAACATTAGGCCGTCCGAAGCCAGACTTCAAGATACCTATCTATGGTTTTGATGTAACTCAGATCAGCGCCCGGCCGGTTCCCCGTGGTCTCTACACTCCTAGCGAGTCCGATTGCAGTCCCTCGACGACTGCCGTCTCCCAGTACTTTCCATCGTACCCGGATCCGACACAGGACCGAAGCCTTAGGGAAGAGATGTCCGGCTCAGGACTCAACACTCTTGCCGCTCTAGCGACGAGCCAGGATATCAAGCAGCATCCGCTGAAGACGGAACACGTCGAGGTTACCTTTTCTGCGCCCTATGAAGGGGCGTCTTCTTGTTCCTATGTCTCTCAGCTACGCCAGAGGGCGGATCTGGTCCCGAAGCAACCTGCTGGGTTCAAGCATATCTCGAGCCAGGACGTCTACGCCATGAGCAAGCTGCAGCTTTCGAGCACCCCTGGCATGTTGTCGCCTGCGGGATCGAACAGCCTCTCTCCGACACCTTCTGCTAGTGTCTTGAACCTTGATGCCGAACCACAGTGCTCTTACGTGGAAGACTGCAACACCCAATCGCCGTTGAGAAAGGTCGTCTCGCACATCTTTGGTCGGAACAAACTTTCGACCCGGCAGATCCCAAGGAACATCTGGGTGTATTATTGCCGGAAGCATTATCAGCGGTCCCGCTACCGTGATCTCAAAGGCTTTGCAAAACTCCAATGCGATCTCGTCCAGAAGCAAGTTGACCGGCTGGATGCCTGGGGAGGTGTCGAAGACTGGGTGATCAAAGTCCGACGGCGAGAGGAAATACGCATCTCTAAGGAAAACAAGGTTGCAGCGTCCCGTGGCAGCGGCTTGGACGACTATGACGATGATGACTGCTCTCGTCGCAGCTCTCTTTCGCAGGGCGTGTCCGACGGCCATTGGATATCCCATATGACTGGAGCCGGGAAAACGATCAAGGATGTTCGCTTTCTGTTACAACGGATTGAGATTGAGATCATCGACCGTGGCGGTGTCTTCCCCGACGTTGAGATCCTTCCTAACGTCCGACCGTCGGCTATTGCTGGCGATATGAGCACTCTGTCTGGAGCTTCGGAGACCGGGCATAGTCTGGGACCCATCATGGAGGGTTCGAAGTCTAGGCGGCCGAGAGGATCGCTGATCGATGCTTTTATCTCTCCCCGCAAGCAACTTCCTTCGCGGAGGTCGCTTGAAGAAGCTATGGTCGTAACGGGCTCTACCGTCTCCGCGCAAGCGAAACTTCAAAAGTCCAACCGGCCGGCGTTTGCCCAGGAATTTTCCCCACCGTCTATGGACGAGGATGACAACTACTCCCGGACAAGACCGAAGCGTAAGGCTAGCAAGCCGCTTCCGATCACGGTTCTTCCGCCTGACGAGGTATCCTTCATCCCGGAGAACTTCCATGGCTACAACGTGTACCCGGAGCCATTTTCTCATCAAGCAACGGATCCTGCAGTGGAGCACGAGAAGCTGATGAAGTTCCGATCAAAGCGGGCTCGGCCCGGTATCACCGGCTTCCCCACTTATCAAGATGGCTGGCAGGGGCCGCTTTCCCCGGTGCCAAGTCGACGAAACTCGCTGGAGCTCGAAAGTGATAACCCGCCGCTACCTGTTCTGGCTGAGAGAGTAGAAGAGCAGCTTCGCTCGCCGTCGATGGAAGACGTGACTCTGAATATACCAATCGAGTCATCGAAGACCACCGGAGAGGCTTTCTGCGCCTTCGAGCAGAAAGACCTCAAGATTGTTCTCGTCACCCCGCCTCCCAGCGCTTACGGGGACTGCCCTCAAGCGTCTGGTGAGAATGTGGAGCTCACCGCCGATGGAGAGATCGACCACCTTGGTGTTTATACCGTGCAGCCGCTGCTGGCTCTCGACTCCGAGTCGGACCGTCCTGTCCTGGCTGTTGAAGTGCCGCAGCACGTCCGCGACTTTGTCATGGGGAGCTGGAGCAGGAAGCGGGCCGTGCGGATGAAGAACCTGTTCGGCGATCAGATTGCCAGACCGACGGAGTCGACTCGGTTGGTCGGGTATCAGTCCTCTCGGCGGAAGTCCACTCCCTCTGGAAAGAGCTCGCAATCGAAGAGAGCCGGCGGCCAGGCGCAGGACTACGTTGAGTACGCCAAGGAGTCCGTTCGCTCGCGTGTGCGAAACCTGCGTACGAGCTTCGCCCTCCAAAGCGAGCCGACGGCGGAGTCTGTCTCCGCATCCGCTTCCATGGAGAAGAGAAAGTCCTTTTCCCTGCTCACGAAATGCAACCCAACCCCACCTCCCGCCCCTTCTAGTCGAAGAAGAAGCAGAGCTTCCTCTGCCGGACCAGCTGGTAGAAGCTCAAGCTCCAATACGTCTATGCGACGGACTTTGACCATAGCTCCCCCCAAGGCCCCTCAGGAACCGAGCCGCACTTGGACGAGAGGGTCGTCGTCAAACTCGCGTCCCGTCTAATACCGGGTAACGTCACCTTTGATATACCCGTGGCTTCTCTATACATATATTATATCGTATTCTGGAAATATGTTTGGGCGGCAATTGTGAAATTCCACAAAAGAAAAAAAATTTTCCTGCTATTTTTACTCGGGTTTTCCAATCTCATCTTTTATTGCAGCGTATCTCGAACCTTTTTTTATTTATCTTCATTTTCATCTCGTCTTTCAACCACCACCATTTCATTTGCTTGCTGCTGCTACAAATAATTATCTTATCGAGTGGGATGAATTGCTTTATATTTCTGTTTTAGGCTCTGGGTGATTCTCTGGATTCGCGGTGCAGCGGCAAAGGTGGTTTTCAGATTTTTCCTTGGGGATCTTTACCGGATCAGATGGCGCAAAAATCGATCGATAACGTCGACGCCCCTTTCAGAGAAATGGCTCTTCGACCGGACCGGCATTTTTCCATTATACTCTCTATATTACTACTGCTATAACACATTACTTACGAACCCGGCCGGGAAGACGCCGAAATATTGAAAATGATAATATTTACGATACGACCTCGGGAGAACAAAAAAGACAATTCCAAATTCGATATTCACGAACCCTCGATTTTTTTTCGAAAGCTTCAATGACAACAACAAAGATAAAAGTCAAGTCAATTTACCTCATTTACTTCTAATGGACAAAAACACACGCACGCACACACGCAAACACACACAGGAAAGTCACGTCACATATGACGCTGTTTTTGTCTGTTATGTTGCAAAAAATACAGCCGGGCTCGCGCCATGGATCCTTTGCAAGGGGAAAAGCATGCATGCAGGTGTACACGAAGATGTGTGATTATAACGTACGATCGATGCAGCTACAGCTGGATATTGAAGTTTACAGAAAAGTTTTATTATCGAGGGTGACGAAGGTTCTTTTTATCATATCGCGCGTCGGACCTGACCGATTCCTTCGTTTGATTCCATTACCACTTTCGTTTTTCTTTTTGATCTTTATACTAGTACTCTTCGTACTTCTCAAAAGCGTCCCGAAAAATGAAAATGCTACAAAAAAATGAGATCGCTACTTACTTTTTTTCACTTACTTACTTATCGTCTGTCGTTTAAGATTAAAAGTTATTTTATTTATTTATTCATTCGATGTTGACCTGCGTGTTTCTGCTTGCGCAACGTTTTGAACACAGCTCGCTACGGTTGCTCTTTGCTTCGAGGTCTGTCTGGTGCGATGGTTGCGATCGTCTTTGTCTGTCCGCTTTGCATCGACGTTATGCGTGTTGAATGCCAATGTTCGCGTATGACTGCGAGTTCGAACGTCCGTTTGGCGGCACGGAGACGGAAGTTTCCACGGACCACGATTGATTTTCGCACGGGAGCTCACTCTATCGCTACGTTAGTCAATGCTATACAGTACAGTCAGTTCGTTATCTTATCGATTGCCGTTGTTCATATGGTATCTACCTTCTTCTGACCCCCCCACAAAAGTTCTTGGCTTTGTCTTGTTAGTTTGCAGTGCATGCTTCGATTCGGCCCGTTCGACGCTACCTTCCGCGCTTCGCATTGGATTGCCTGGATGGCGGGTGGCGGCAGCGCTAGGCTACCGTTTGGGCGAATCATGGGTCGCGGTCGACGGCCTGCCTGGTACCTGCAGCGGCTGGCTTGACGGCTAGCTAACCTGCGGATCTGGGCACGTCAGCGTTGAACGGGCGGAGTTCATGCGGCATTGCAGCTGTTTCTTGATTTCGTCGGTTGCACGTATGTTGCGTTTTGCTGTTATTTTTCACTTGGAGCGCATACAAAACGATATATATATGAACGTTGCCTGCACCCTTACGATTTTCATTTTCTATATATTTGTTCTATTGTCTTTTTTTTCCTCTATTGATTTTGTTTTGTTTATAATCTGCGCTGGAGTCTGGGTTCTGGATGAGTGGCATTTACCGTAACCGGTTCTTCGTCCTTCTTCTGAGCTTTGTACCACCATGGCGCTTGCGTTCCTTATATCTACTTACTATTACTCTGGTTCTTCCGTTCCTTTATTTTATTTTTGTCAAGTTCATTTACTATCCTTGAGTTTCCCTTTTTTTTGTTTTCTGTCTGGGCGGTGGGATGGATTTTTGGGTTTTATGCTTTGGGGGGTTTTTACAAGTGCGGGTGCATGATCGATGTATGAATGCGCTTGAGCGTGCATGAGCGATGCGATGCATGACGGTGGTGATGTCGCTGCCGTGAGAGATGGGGGAGTGAGCGGATGCTATGAGGAGATGCAGGCTGGCTTACGTCTTTCCCTTGTAGTTAATACTACAATCAATCAATAAATCAAGTCAATGACCAAGCGTCTTATAACGTATTTGTGAGTGGGGTAGTGGATCCGTATGTATCTGATATCTGGATGTGGTTACAAGCACATGTATGTGCAGTCTGAGTACGCCGGCGTCATTTAATAGACAGACCAATTGGATTGCTGATTGATAGAAAAGAAAGGGTGCCTGAGGGGCGATTAATTAGAGCTATACACAAGAGGGTAGGTCCACCGCCAGTCCTTTTTCTCTCAGCCTAATACTGTTTCATATCGTATTCAAGACGCCGCAAGAACGAATAACCAGGACGAGATCGAATTCGAGCCAAGCAAACGCACACATATATTCATCCGTCCATCTTCCTTCCTAGCTACCCTATCTTATTACATCCATCCAAGCACGGTGCGGTAAATAGGTTGTCTGTATCAACCCCGACCGAACCAGCCTTTTGCCTTCGAGGCGCCGTCTTGGATCTTCTTGTCGGCTTCGTCAATCTTCGCCTGGATCTCCGACTGGGCTTTCTTGCGCTCGGCTTCCAGCTTGTTCTGGGCGTCCTCGAGCTTGTGCTTGCCGTAGTCGCTGGCCGAGTTGGCCGAGGCTTTGGCGGAGTCGTATGCTGCCTGTGCGTGTTCTCTAGCTTTGGCGGCGTCCTCTATAGGTAAATATGTCAGAAATGCGAGCGCCAGCGCCGGTAACATGCGGTCTGATGACATGGAGAATATCTACCAGTGGGATTGGATGGGAGGGAGGGAAGAAGGGGCTTACGCTCAATCTTGCGTTCGACGGCCTTCGGATCGCCGCCTTGGGATGTCCAGTAGTAGTATCCGCCGCCGAGGGCCGCAGCGGCACCGAGGAAGAGAGGCACTCTATCGTTCGGACCTTAATCAGCAACCGGCATATTGACTACATGCATGAAATATGCCTGCAGCGTGCGTATGTACAGCTGCGTAGCACAGATCTGCGTCGCAGAGGGATATCGAAGGTGCGCGCTTTAAGCGATGAGATGCGAGCGACACCCCGCATCCTGGATGATGCGATGCACTCACCTTGATTTTCCGGCCATGGTTGCTGGTTACGAGCTCGTACGAGACGATGTATATTATCTACTGACGTGCGAATTTGCGGTTCGAGATGACTGGGCGCTCAAAAATTAAACGGTGGACTTGACGGATAGCAGTGGAAGACGGTGGATTTGTATAGAAGACGGAGGTGGGAGGAGGGGGGTTTGACACGGGTTTTAAGGTCGGGGCGGCGCCCGCTGGAGCTTGTTGGAATGTTGCATCTGGAAGAATGACGTAGTTCTGGTATGAAGCTTGGTGGCATGACAAGTACAGGTACATTACATCCGTCCAGCGCATTTTGCATATTCACATATCTACAGGCGGCAGTAATTCGCGCCCTGCAGCTGCCCGGTTCAGTTAATTCACATCTGTGCTTGTCTACGCCGACTGTGGAATTCGCATCGTCGTAGTGGTCGCGGGCGACCGCGAGCGGATTGGCTGGGAAGTGTTGATCCGGGGAAGCGTGCGTGCCAGCTGCTTAGGTAATTCGTCAACGCCCGCTTAACCCGGCCGGGCCACGCTAAAAAAAAGTGTGAAAGCGGTAATTGGCGATGGCTCACACTCGCACTCTTCGACGTACGCACATTCCATTCTCCCCGCGGCCGGCGATAGAAAATGCTCGACGACCCTGCCGACGCCTTCGCATTCCCACCAATCGTATTCGCTCGGTGACCTTACGATAATACGGTGGAGCTTGTACCATTCGTTTACCTTCCAGACGCCACGATCACCTACCCACAATGGCGTTGCAAGCCGCGCCAGTGAACCGCGGGACCCGCAAGGAACAGGTCATCTCGAATGTTCCGAAGCGCATCAAGGAGGTCAAGTTCGGTATCCTGTAAGACATACGAGCCCTGTCCCGCCAGGCGCCTATCTAGCTTTATAGTAACATTCGCGCGAATCACAGATCCCCCCAGGATATGGTCAAACAGGCCGTCGTCGAAGTTTCCACCGACAGACTGTTCAACGAAACCGGCCGGCAGCCTACCGAGAATGGCGTTTTAGACCCTCGCATGGTATTCACCGCTCTCCCATCTGGTATGCACGTAGCACTCGACCGGAAGCTTACCGTCTCCTCTTCTAGGGCATCTCGAACAAGTCCGATACATGCAAGACCTGCGGCGATAATCTCCAGGCCTGCAATGGCCACTTCGGACACGTAAAGCTCGCGCTCCCCGCCTTCCACATCGGCTACTTCAAGCACATAATATCAGTCCTACAAAACATCTGCAAGGTCAACACCACCCGCGAAACGTCCCCTTAAGTCCGGCGGTCGACAGGCCAGATAAACTAACTCGCACCGTAGGAATGTTCGAGCATTCTGTTAGACGAGTCCCTGCGGAGGATGTACCTGCGGGAGCTTAGGAAGCCCGGTATCGACAACCTCCGCCGCGTCCAGATATGCAAGAAGATCAACGAGCAGTGTCGCAAGACGAAGAACTGCTTCGTCTGCAATGCGATCAATGGCACCGTCAAGAAGGTCGGCCCGCTCAAGGTCATCCACGATAAATTCCGGGCGTTCAATTCGTCGAACGCGGCGTCGAAAGTCCCGCCGGAAGCCAAGGTGGCCTTCGACAGTTCGTTCAAGGAGGTCAAAAAGACGAATCAGGAGCTCGACAAGCATATTCGCAAGGCGATGGATGACCTCAACCCGCTGAAAGTCTTGAACCTGTTTCGGAAGATATCGCCGTCGGATTGTGAGTTGCTTGGGATGGACCCTGCTGATGGCCGGCCTGAGATGTTCCTTTGGCAGTATATGCCTGCGCCGCCTGTCTGCATTCGGCCCTCCGTCAGCCAGGAAGACGCGAGTAACGAGGACGATTTGACGGTTAAGCTCGCGCAGATAACTGAGACGAGTGCGCTGATCCGAGCCGGCCTTCTCAAGGGAATACCAATCCAAACTCTAATGGTAGGATCTATATATCAGCGGCAAACCCGATATTCCATCAACTGGTGCTGACTGTAGAACAGGAACAATGGGAATGGATGCAGCTGCAGATTGCGCAGTACGTCAACAGCGACCTACCCGGTGTACAGCAGCAAGGTACAAAGCCTATTCGCGGCATCTGCCAGCGGCTCAAGGGTAAACAAGGTCGTTTCAGAGGCAACCTTTCCGGAAAACGTGTCGATTTCTCCGGCCGGACAGTCATCTCTCCAGACCCCAACCTCAGCATTGAGCAGGTTGCCGTACCCATACTCGTTGCGAAGAATCTGACATACCCGGAGCGGGTCACGGATTATAATCGAGGCAAACTGCAGGATCTAGTTCGGAATGGAGCTGATAAATACCCTGGTGCAAACTATGTTGTCAAGAAAGATCTTCAATATAAAACGTATGTTGTCCCATGACTCGGTTGATTGGGGGCTCTGTGCTAATCGATTGTCTAGGTGGCTGAAATATGGTAACCGTGATAAAACTGCGCAGGAGCTGGCGATTGGCGATATCGTCGAACGCCATCTGGAGGATGGTGACATTGTGTTATTCAATCGGCAACCGTCCTTACACAAGCTCAGTATTCTCAGCCACTATGTCAAAGTGCGGCCCTGGAAAACTTTCCGTCTAAATGAATGTGTTTGTAACCCCTACAACGCCGACTTTGACGGTGACGAAATGAATCTGCACGTTCCGCAGACGGAGGAGGCTCGTACAGAAGCTATCAACCTGATGGGTGTGAAAAACAACCTCTGCACACCGCGTAACGGTGAACCGATCATTGCAGCCATTCAGGATTTCATCACAGCCGCCTATTTACTTTCCAACAAGGAGAACTTTTTTGATCGGAAGACCTTCTCGATGTTGTGCATGTTCATGGTAGACGGCAATCAGCAAATCGACATCCCGCCGCCAGCAATCATAAAGCCGGAAGCAATGTGGACCGGAAAACAGCTGTTCAGCGTTCTGATTCGACCGAATAAGAAGAGCAGGGTTGTGCTCAACCTGGATGCGAAGTGCCGTGACTTCAAGGCCGTACCCGGGATGGCGCCAGACCTCTGCCCGAACGATGGCTGGCTGGTTATCAGGGGGTCCGAGGTCATGTGTGGGCTGATGGACAAGTCCACAGTCGGATCCGGAAAGAAGAATTCAGTCTTCTACGTCATCTTGCGAGATTACGGGGCCGACGAAGCGGTGGCTGCCATGAACCGATTGGCGAAATTGTGCGCTCGATGGCTCGGTAATCGCGGCTTCTCGATCGGCATTAATGATGTTTCGCCTGGAAAACGGCTGCAAGAACTCAAACAAATGCACGTTGAAGCCGCTTATAAGGAGTGCGATAGGCTCATCGACGACTTTAGGGCCGGCAGGCTGGAGAAGGCGGCTGGTTGCGATGAGGAAACCACTCTCGAAAACAAGATTTCCGGTGTTCTCAGCAAAGTCCGTGACAAGGTCGGAGATATCTGTATGAGTGAGCTGAGCAAGATGAATTCTCCGCTCATCATGGCCAACTCTGGGTCGAAAGGCTCCAAGATCAACGTGTCGCAGATGGTCGCTTGTGTCGGGCAGCAGATTATCAGCGGAAAACGTGTGCCCAACGGCTTTCAAGACCGGTCGTTGCCTCACTTCCAGAAGAATTGTAAGTACCCAATCCCATGAACCTCTCTATTGCATTGTGTGGTAACTAATTATGGACAACAGCCAAAGAGCCACCATCGAAGGGGTTCGTGCGGAATAGCTTCTTTTCTGGTCTCACGCCGACGGAGTTCCTATTTCACGCTATCTCTGGTCGTGAGGGTTTAGTCGATACGGCTGTCAAGACGGCCGAAACAGGGTACATGTCTCGTCGGTTGATGAAAAGTCTGGAGGACCTGTCAGCGCAATATGACGACACGGTACGCAATTCCAGCGCGGGTGTCGTACAGTTCCAGTATGGTGGCGACAACTTGGACCCCGTGGACATGGAGGGAGATGCGAAACCTGTCAATCTGGGGAGGACCTATAACCACGCGGAGAATCTGACGTGGGATAACCGGGAACCTGGTCTTCTTCCGTTCGAGACCATTGAGCTATGCAGGAAAATTCTAGATTTCGACCAGCTGGAAGCCACCCTGGCGAAACTGGGACCGACTGATGAGATTGACAGCAAGATCGCGTTCAAGCAGTCTGTCTACCAGTTTGTCCGAGACAGGGCGGTCGAGTGCAGCAAGGTAAGAGAAAGGCTAGGCTTGATGGCCTGTCTAGAGCCGATGGACAGCGACGAGTACGACATGGACTATATAGATTCCTTAAATGGTAATTTCCTCCTCCCTCCCGGACGTCCATCAAAGCTGAACACACGTTGACAAACTGCTCTAGCAACCTCGAAATCAATCGTGGACCGTGTCCACAAGACATCAGCACGCACACTCCGCGAATTCATCACGCAATGCATAACAAAATACTCGCGCTCAAAAGTCGAACCGGGCACCGCCGTCGGCGCTGTCGGCGCACAATCCATCGGCGAGCCCGGCACGCAAATGACGCTCAAAACCTTCCATTTCGCAGGTGTCGCCTCGATGAACATCACGCTCGGAGTGCCACGTATCAAAGAAATCATCAACGCCTCGAAACTCATCAGCACCCCCATCATCAAATGCGAGCTCGTCAACAAGACGGACATCCGCAGCGCGCGCTACGTCAAAGGCCGCATCGAAAAGACCTACCTCGAAGACATCATCTTCTACATCGAAGATGTCTGCTCCCCCGACGACAGCTACGTCAGCATCCGCGTCGACGAGTCCACGATCGATAAGCTCGGTCTCGAACTCACCGTTGACGACGTCATGACCGCCATCACACGGGCGCCCAAACTGAAAATCGACAAGTCACAACTCAAAATCACCAACTCCCGCATCCGCATCTACGTGCACGAGCTCTCAGAAAAGGAAATGCGCAAATCCAAAGGCGACACCAGCGTCCACCAGCGCATCCAAGCCCTCAAGCGCGCACTACCCCGCATCGTCGTCAAAGGCTACCCGGAGGCCTCCCGCGCCGTCATCTCCACGGACGAAGGCACCGGCGCGAACACCCTCTGCGTGGAAGGCTACGGCCTGCGCGCGTGCATGAACACCGACGGCGTCGTCGGCACGCGGACCCGAACGAACAGCGTGATGGAAATGCGCGCGGTCCTCGGCATCGAAGCCGCGCGATTCACCATCATCGACGAGATCTCCTTCACGATGCGCGAGCACGGTATGGACGTCGACCCGCGGCACATCCAGCTGCTCGGCGACGTGATGACGTATAAGGGTGAGGTTTTGGGCATCACGCGGTTCGGCTTGGCCAAGATGCGGGATAGCGTGCTGCAGCTTGCGAGCTTTGAGAAGACGACGGACCATCTGTTCGATGCGGCGTTCCATACGAAGAAGGATGCGATTGAGGGTGTTAGCGAGTGTATTATTCTCGGGCAGAGCATGAGTATTGGGACTGGGGCGTTTAAAGTTGTTAGACGACTAGGGTTGACTGAGGCGGATTTGCAGCCGAAGAAGCCGCTGTTCGAGGAGGCCTTTAAGCGCGCGATGCGGCTTAGGGTTGCGTGAGAACTCTGTGGTTCGAGTGTTGATTTGATTTTCTACCAATGCCGACGGGGGTTGTTTTCAGGTTTTCACAAGCCACATGTACGATGCATTAAGTACCGAATCTCGACTTACCCGCTTCTTTTCCTATAGCATTATTAAATTTGGCGGATGGGGTATCAATAGCAAATAGCATAGACAGGGAGTCTGGATGAATAAATACGATAATACCTATAACATTTCAGGATATTTTTGACGTAGAGGAAGTATAGGCTCCGGTCTCGCATAGCCCAGCGCAGCCCGTCAGCCTCAATCTATAGATCGATTGTATGTTAAAAAATGTAACGCACACAGCAAAGGCTAGCGTGAATTTTATAGCCTCAAGGCATCGGGATTAAGAACGACCATTTGTATGCGGAGCATTAGACGTAGAATAGACACACAATTCGTGAGCAATCAGGCTAGTAATACAGCATCGAGGAAGGTAAGTAAATACACCCGTAGATATAACGAAACAGCTGGTAAGAAACTTAAAGAACAGACAATAACCCAGAAAAATATATACAATACACCCATACCTATTACCGTCCCGCCGTCCCTTAAGTTTCCGCGAGAGTTACCCGATAGATGCTCGAGTACTTACTCTCAGTATTGCAAATGCCTGCATCGATCCCCAAAACCTCGCAACATATACACATCTACATACATACATACATAGTGATAGATATAGATAAAATAAACACCGTCGACACCGAAAGCTCAATACCGGTCAATTATATTACCATTATACCCCGTCGAACCAACGCACGGCTACGCCCACGTCCCAGTTCGCCGCCTCGACGACGTCCCAATGCTAATGCTACTCAACTCCTGACTCAACGACCACTGCTCTTGCGTCATCGTCCCGGGGTTCGCCGCCATAGGAATCTGCATCGGCCGCGCCGCCACACCCGGATGCCCCTGCTGCGGCTGGTGATAATAATCGTCGGGGCCCATAATCGCATTGCGCATCACCGGTGCTCCAGGTAGCGGTCTGTGGCCACCCGCAGCTGGTGGCGCACCGTAGCCGTACGCTGCTGCGGATGAGCCGCCGGACGAGTTTGACGTGATGGACTTGGGACCGCCGCTGTACCCTCCGCGTCCTGGTGAGGTGCCGTAGATGTCACCCGCGACGGGCATTGGCGGCTGCGGGCTGACACTGCGTCTTGGAGGCAGTGGGCTCGGGCTACGCCTTGGTGGTAGTGGACTCGGGCTACGTCTTGGTGGTAGAGGACTCGGGCTACGTCTTGGTGGTAGAGGACTGGGACTGCGTCCTAGTGGCTGCGGGCTGACACTGCGTCTCAACGGCTGTGGACTGACGCTGCGTCTCTGAGGCCGGAACGACAGCGGCTGCGTGCCGTCGTCGTCGTCGTCGTCGTCATCCTCGGCACCGGACGCATTGAACGAGTTGCGACGTTCAGGCTCCGGCGCGTAGGTCTCCGGCGCGAGAATATCGTCGTCTTCAAGCTCGCGGTTCGCGGAGTTCGGTGTGAAGAAACGCTTTCGCGCACGCTTCGCCGCCTTTTCTTCCTCCTTCCGAGCCTTCTTCTCTTCCTTGGCGGTCATGTACTGACCCGGAGACATGGCCGTCGATCCGGGACTCCGCGCGAGCGGCATGGTGGATACGTTGCCGCTCGGGGAACGGCTGTTCGAGCTATAGTTGTTCACCGGGTTGATCGCGTCATAGTCGTCTGGCGAGAAGGGCATGCCGCCGAGTGTGGTCTTACGCTCAAGCGGCTGCACGGCGGGTGATCTCGAACGCGCTCTGTCAGGCTCCGGCGTACGAGCTGATCGTGGGATATCCGCACTGCGACGACCGGGGATGGGGCTCGTAGCACGAGGCTTGATAATCGGCGCAACCTGCCCTCCGCTGGGTGAATGCATGTAGAGCCCATCGCTGCCGTATTCCGGGTACGGCGACTGATTGCCACTGGACGGTGGTGTGTGTTTGGCAGCGTTGTTGTTGTTAACATAGGACGGGACGGAGGACATGCGGTTCATGTATTCACGGTCATCGGCGTTCCAACTTGCGCTCGCAGACTGAAATGTAGAATCTGCGTTGCAGTCAGTTTCATCAATCTCATCTTCAATGTATGGTTGTCTTGTCGAATCTCTAGCGGCGGGGCCGCTGCTAGAGTTCGGTTCAGACGTTTGCGCACCTGGGATACCATTGTAATTGTTTATGTTGCCTTGATGTGCTGACGGCGAAAGACCGGGGTAGTCGTATGCGCTGCTGCGATTGCTTCGAGTCTCGCTGGGCCGCTCGGATGGGTCGTGCTTGTAGACGAGCTGCTGTTGGGACATTCGATGGGATGCGTTCGGGGGCAACGGTGGTGGTGCGCCGCGAGTAGTGGCGAGCTCTTGGGAGTAGTTGTTTGGGGGCGGGATAGGTGACATGCTTTGTCGACGGTCTAGGCCGAGCGACTGGGCCGAGGGTGAGATACCTGCAGAGTCGCGTCGAGAGTCTAAGCTGCTTCTGCCAGTTACGTCTTTAACATAAGGGGCATGGTAGTTTGACTGCGCTGGAGGCTCTCCCATCGCCGCGTCGAGTTGCTGCGCGAACGGATCACCTTCGCCAGGGGAGTCTGGCCCGTATCCGGGCGTTAGTGAGAGCGGGTGGGGGCTCGGTGTGCGACTGAGCGACTTTTTCGGGGAGAAGTTGGTCGAAATGGGTGGAACGTAGTTTCGACCTCTTTGCCCGGCGGGTGAATCAGCGCGACCAGCAGGCCCAGCGCCAGAGTGGGATGGCAATTGAGGAGGTCCGCCGCCAGACAGTATCAGCGCGGTCGTCGGGTCAAAAGCGTGCTCAGCGTTCTGCGGCTGGCTGAAATTCGACAGTCGCTGTGACAGAGGTGTCGCGGCTTGACTGTAATCAGTTATAGATGTGTAAGTCGAGACAGGCGCCGCCGTGCTTCCATAGACGTTAGTAGAAAAGTTCCTTTGGGAGCTGTACGATTCAAGCTGTCCATAACCTGGGTCCTGTTGTTGATACAACGGTGCACCGCTATCAGTAATAGCAGCGTACGGTGGAGGCTCGCTGTTTCCTCTCGGCCTGATTTGGCCCATTTGCTCAAGCATCGGTGGCTGTAACTGCTGAGATTGTAGCTGCTGCTGGGGCGGCGGTTGAGGAGATGCTGCTCGTTGAAATTGCGAGCCACCGTGAGAAGGCAGCTGAGGAGCAAAACCTCGGAGAGACTGCAGTTGCATGGCTGGCTCGTACATGTCCATTGGCTGCGGAGTCGGAACCTTCTGCTGGAGCGGCTGGAGCGGCTGTATCTGCGTCACCGGGGCCATTGGAGCGCCCGCAGGTAAGCTTCTTCGCGGCGGCGCCTGTCTATGGGCCGGAGGTGGCGGCGCTGGAGTAGCAGCCTGAGGCAATATAAGTGCAGAGGAATTATGGTACTCTTCAACCGGCGGAATCGGCGTCGTTCGATAAGTTGGTGCTTGGTTATGTTGAGGAGGCAGAGGCGGCGGCGCAAAATCAGATGCCCTAGCTAGCTGAGATTGGTACGGTTGCTCTGCATACTGATCTTGGTAATTGGTCTGATATCCTCCATTCTGTGAATACTGCAACGGCGGCTGATTCTGTGGCGGAAGAGAGCCAAACTGATTCTGCATATCGAAGCCTTGGATAGACCCATACTGCGGCTGTTCCACATATTGTTGTTCGAGCCCATGCCTTGGAGGAGGCGCCGGAGCAAAGCTCGACGATACCAGCTGATTACCATAAGGGTTATTCATTTGCTGGTAGACATCAGGGGTCCGGTTGGGGTAGAATTCGCTGCGTGACCTGCGATGGCGGAGACCATGTGTGGGCTGGGGAGGAGGCAAAGCAGGCATGCTTCTCTGTGTATCAGCAAACTCGACATGTCGATGCTGCGGTAAGGATGGAGGCCCATTCTGACTAGCTAGGACCATAGCGTTCATGCCGCTATCCTGGGGTTGTTGCCATTGCTGCTGTTGCTGCTGCCCATCATAATAATCATTCTGATAGGCAGGATTCGGAGAGTGTCGCTGGTGGGGAATCATCTGTGTTTGTTCGACGTATTGAGCTTGAAGTTTACCAATGTGGTCGCTCTGGAACTCCTGCAGTGTCGCAACTTGATTTTGTTGTTGTTGCTGCTGCTGCTGCTGCTGTAGGGGCGATTGTTGTTGATAATATGCACCGCCATACTGGTCCTGGCCATCGTAAAGCGCATGGTGCGAGGGACTCTGCCCGTAAGCGCCGTTATTGTCGTACTCGTCAGGAGATCGCCGGTCCTGCTCGCGAACATGATGCCGAGACTTCTCTCGGCGGTGTTCGCGGTGTTTTGACCTGTGGCGCTCGCGGGGCTCACGTTCTCGATGCCTCTCACGGTCCTTCCTGTGATTGGCAGCTGGGGGCTCCGGTTCTTCGTCTGGGCCGCTGCTCGGAGTTGTGGGAGCAATGTTCTCCTTGGCCAGCTTAGGTGGCGCGGTGTTCGCGGGAGTCGGCTTCTCAGGCAGTTCACGCTTCCGGGGGGCGGCGCCCGGCCTCCTAGGGCCCGCCAGCGACTTGTCCGGGCGCTTGAAGTCCTCTTTCTCAAAGCCAGTGATCTGGCGGGTGTTCACGACCAAGGGTGCGGTTTCCCGGGGCCGCTCGTCCCAGAAGGTCAGCTCGACACGAATATCGCCAGCATACCGTCCGCGGCATTTACATTGATGCCAGCCATCGCTCTGGCCACCACCAGCGGTATCAAGAATCTTGTCGAGATTGATGACGGTTTCACCAATCAGCTCGGTCTTTTTGTCGTCAGTGAAGATGACAATCTTGAGGTTCCGGTAATCGGCGGAATCGTGGACAGGGAATCGACGTTCGGCGTCCCTAAAATTGAGAGTACGTCACAGGTCAGCTGGATAGAGCCCGGCACCGAGCGGCGCATGAGGGGTAAAGAGTGAAATGCAATAGATGTTGCAGATGTGCCACGAACCATTTGGGCGTCTGGCCGCCTCTCTTGTCCGGATCGGTTTTCTTGACGTGCTTGCCCAACCGCAGGACGCAATAGGGATCTTGTTTACCAATAGACTTGTGGTTTGGTAGATTTTTCTGGAGCAAAGAGGTCACAAGGTCAGGTCAGCATGATGTAGCTTTTTCGACAGCGCTATCGATAGACAGGGCGGTTAGAGCAGGAAGGAAGGAAGGAAGGTGAACGCACAGCTTTGTCGACGACGACGACAAGCGTCCCGATCAAAGGACCGTCGGTAGCCATGTCAGCAAAGATCCCGGCCGGGTGCTTCTGGTCGGTGCCCTTGGGAGGTGGTTTTTTGAGGGTATTGGTGACGGGCTTCTCCCCGCGGCGCTGGATAGGTTGGACCTCCGCCATGCTTGCAGCAGCGAGATTCGGAAGAATAATAAGCAGGTATCGAGTAGAATGGAAACGAATGAATGGATGAGCGAAGAGAGAGTGAAGTGGCGATGGAACGCTGGCAAATAAGAAGGCTTAAGTTGTGTGACGTCTAGTCAAGTGAGAGAGAGCGAGAGAGCGCTGGCTGGAATGCAGGCAGGTGGGACAACAATGCAAGGCTGAACGCAGGTCGTCGGAGCAGAGGGATCTGAGTCGTAGTCGTCTGTCTTCATGAGCGAGCGTCGCAGGATGGAGGAGAAGTAGTAGAAGGAGGCGGCATCAGGCGGCAATATATGTTTTGATGGTGGAGCAGGAAGAAGGTCGTGAGAGCATGCGTCGAAGGGGAACTGACGTCCGGCCGGCGGGAGGGTATCGCGCGACGAAACCGCGAAGGCGCACGACACAACGGAAGGCGGGTCTGAGCTGAGCGACGTCGACAGCAAGTGAAACGAGGAGGGGAGATAAGATTATGATACCCGGCAACAAAGAAGCCAAAGAAACGAAAGAAACGGAGAAAGAAGGGAAGAGAGAAGGAAATAAGAAGGGGTCGAAGGGCGATATGATTGATGACGGTCAGCAATGCAATGTTGATAGCGACGATAGCAAGGATAAGTAACTGCCCAGCAAAGAAGTATGGAAGTAAGTATTGCTAGGCTGCGGTATGTGGTAATGTCTGGAATTGCGTACAGACGGTAACTGGCCAGTCAACAAAGCAAGGGCGCCGGACTGCAGGGAGCCGGACAGCCAGGACTGGTCAATGGACCGAGGCCGACGCTCGCCAGATAATAATAACAGGACGACGCTAGCTGGATAGTAGATGCTAGTATGCTCAAGATAGTGCGTAGCAGCTGGATACTGACGTTGTTAGCTACAGATCAAATTATGCGGCGTGGACCGAGTTTGCGTGCGTCTGGCCCGCATGAAAACATTCCATTCATAGCTCACTGCGCAGCACGCTGGAGAAACTACTGCACCGCTCTACCAGGTCGACGATTGCCCGCCGTTCCAGCGAGCCAGACGATATCGTGACGGGCGCTGCAATGTAATGTAATGTAATGTACGAACCAACATTCAGTTTCTATAATTAAATGAGATCTCATATCGAGAAAGAGCTGTCAGCCGTCGGCCGGCGGGCCAGCGGTCGCGATACGGCGAGAAAGAACGTGTTTGGGGTCCGTTGCTATGCGGATGGCTGTTGACCCCAAGACACCAGCCACCGCCTGGCAACGGGCTTAGTCAGCGAGACCGTGATTACATAATCGGCATCTCGACGACGGGCGGTCCTTCGTTTCATTTCCTCCGTTTCGAAGAACGTATCATCTCTGTCTCTCTGTCTGCAGCGTTCCGGCCATCGTCTTGCATAGTATAAGCACTAAGTGCATGCTGCTCTCCCGAGGCGCTGTTACGAATGACATGCGCAGTTACATGTACATACTGTGCATACATGTACCAAGGTTTCGTAACTAACGTCGTGCTAACTACGACCACGGCCCCGTCCGACGACATGACTTGATATTTATATACACACTAGTCCCCAACGATGTTAGCCCCCCAGGCTCTGCACCGGTGATGATGTCGAAGATACGTTATTCATCCTGCACCGACTAGGAACGAAGAAAGCTCGATCTCCGGCCGTCCTTGTCGGATTCGGGCGCTCTGCCGGCCGGGCTGTCATGTCGGCCTGTCATGCATCGTCCTGATCTGGCTTAAACTCAAACCCCGAAACGACGCTCTCCTCCGTACCATGGATGTCCCGCTCTATTCCCCTTCCAGCGCCGATAAGACAGAACCGACTGACAAGCGAAGGAGAGTGCGAGAGTGAGTGAGCGAGTGAGCGAGAGAAGGAAAGAGCGGTGGAATACGAGCGAATGGGTCCAGCTGGTCTGGAAGTGGGAAAGCACCGTGGCTAGAGCAGCTGCATCCATCCGTCCAGATGTAATGAATGGAAGCAGCAGTTCATTAACTATTAACAGACGCCGTGCCAGTTGCAGTTGGCAGCTGGCAGCTGGTCAGCAAGCTCTTTGACTGCTTGCTCGATCCTTTTCTTCCGTCTCCTTTACTTCCAGTTCTCCTCCGCTGCATCGCCATCGCCTCTGCATCGCCACTATCATTTCCCCTTCGTAATAGACATATAATCATAGTGCAGACACCCTCGCATATCGTATATCCATCCCGCCGTGCCTCGTATTGCAGCGTGTAGTAGCAACATGGTCGTCTTTATCGATCTGGACGCCGACACCGTCGAGCGCGATTTCCCGGGCTACAGCGACTACACTTTCTCCCACCACTCCACCTTCCCCCACCACCATCATCACCATCACCATCAACCTCAACACCAACATCACCACCACCACTCCTCTCCGCCCTCCGCTCCCGTCGCCGCCGCCTCATCTTCGGCACCGTCGGCAGCGGCATACTCGCCATGGAACGCTACTGCCGCCGACCCCTCCTCCGCCCGCCCGGCACCACCCCGCTCGCGAGCCTCTGCCGCTGCCGCCGCGCGAAGAAGCAAAGACAGAACCGCCATCCCCGCCATCACCAACCCGAACGACACGGAGCGCCTCACCAAGCTCTTCCGTGTCATCGGAATCTATCCGTACAGCGCCCATTCTTCCTCTACAAATTGCCATCGCCATTATCATTACCATTTCAAGCTAACTTGCCAACAGATGCATACGATCCATAGCCGCCCACCTTGACCGCACCGACCTCTACAACCTCTCCTCCACCTGTCGCAACGCCCACAATGCCCTCCTCGAGAATCGTCGCCACCTCCTCCCCTTCACCCTCCGCTGCCACTGTGCGACCGCGCGACCGCTCTCGCCGCCACCTTCCACACCGGCTTCCCGCCGCCCCACCCTCACCCCCCTCGGCGCCTGGTTGGCCACCCAGTGCGTCAGCGACCTCGTCAATCTGTGCGACCGCTGTCGCAACCCCGCCTGTCGCAACTGCAAGGCCCGCTCCCCAAAGCTGCCCGGCCAGTCCGCCAAGCGCGCAACCTGCACGACCTGCTCCTCCGCCCCGCTGTCGACCCTCACCGAAGACCCCACGATAAAGCCGTGCACGTGCCAGTCCAAAGGCGAGCCGTGGATCTGCGGGAGCTGCGCGGTAATCGGCATGGAGAATTACCTACTCAAGACGAAGCCCAGCCGCACGGGGGTCACCGCCACCGTCGAGCTGGAGTGCGGTCGCGGCATCTCCTGCCTAGGCAAGGGGTGGTACACTTGCGAGAACTTTTACGCCTACCTCGACAACTCTGGGAAGGAAGAGAAATTTGTAAGCTTCCCTCGCCCCGACACTTCCCCAACTTTAATGTACGGCTGACCAACAGTTAGACAAAGCGTGGCCAAAAAGTGCGCTACGCATGCAGCAGCTGCAAACAGTTCGTGTTCAGCAAGGACGAGGAGAAGGAGTTCCTGGCGCTCAAAGCATGACCCCTCTCCATCATGCCGATTCTCTATCGTACTTCCCACACCCTCCTATATTGTCTCATACCACCGGTGTTCCGTTGAAATCTCACCTGTTTTGATTTCGTCTGTCTGTTTGTTTGCTGCTAGATGCAGTAGCTATAACGATTGTGCCTTTCAGTCCTCGCTCTACTTATACCCATCTGTTTCTTTTCTCCTTGAATATTTCTGTCTATTCCCCGGCGACATGATCCAGCCTCTGTATTTTTCCTAGTCACGACCAGCATCTGTTATACGACATCTTACCTTTACCATATAAACCCTGTTACTTTTCATACAATATCTATTCGGTATACAACGTCGCATCTACATCGACTTTCTTATACTTACGAATATACGATTTCCTTATCTATCCATCATCACATGTAAGCATCATGATGTCAACGATCCGTACTCGTTTTATTTTTTTATTTTTGCTAGATTTAATTCAAGGTATGCTCATGCCAGCTGAAACGTTCGGAGACGTGAATTTAGATGCGCCCAGCAGCATGCGGACGTGGTCACTCTAACCCTGGAGACCACGGTTTCAAACGAAAGTTAAAACACCATAACGAATGCGCCAGTGCCAATGAGTGCCAGATGTATGAATATCAACAAGTAGGTAACCTTAGGAAGTAAGACGTAGTATGTAAAAACCGTTCACCTCGCTGCACGCCTACCATGTAAACAACAGCTATGCATGCATTCAACAAAACAGAAACCCAATCATCCTAGCCTCGAAGCCATCATCCGAATTCTAACCACCAAATGCACGAAATCAAGAAGAAACTCAAAGTTCACAAGAGAAAAAAACAGCACGTCCACATGGATGAGTGAAAAGAGGGAAAACAGTTCAGAAAAAGGAAGAGTGCTTGAGAGTCGACTACACCCACCCATCCGCCCCCGTCGTCCGCCTCACCCGCCACTCCCCGACAACCTCATCGATCCCCCGCGCCATGTCCTCAATCTCCACCCGTCCCTCAGCCGTCTTGCCAAAACACCCTTTCAGCAACCGGTCCACGATACCCCCAACCCGCACTTTCATCGCCCGCTCGTCCGCCCGCGCAAACGCCAGCGGGTCACCTTGCCGCACCCACGTATTCCGCTGCATCTCGACTCTTGCCGCCGCGTACGGATGGCTGCCGAGCGCCGTCTGCAGTAGCGTCATGCCGAGACTATACACATCCGACGCGAACGTCGGCAGCGGACGCGGCGGCTGCGGCGGGGACGAAGACAGCGGAGTCAGCGCGGACACACCGGCATACGGCGTCTCGCCGTCGCGCTTGGTAGGCGTTGTGGGCGGGGTCTGTAGGAATGCCGCGAGGAGTTCAGGCGCGCAGTAGATTGTTGTGACGGCGCTGATTGCCTCTTCGTCGTCGGAGATTCGTCCGGCCTCGTCGACGAGGTATCCGGAGGAGAAGTCTGCGACGACGGGGTCCAGCAGCGATGTGCGCTCCTCGTCCGCCAGCCAGTCGCTGGTGGATGTGGATGTTGTGGATGCCGGCCGCATTAGGATGTTCTGCGGCTTGACGTCACCGTGGATTACGCCGGCGGACTTGAAGAAGGTGAAGGCGCTGATGAGGCGCTCGCAGATGAAGAGGTACTGTGGGATGCCGACGACGGGTTGTCGGCGGGCGGTTAGCGATGCGGTATAGCTTTGCGGTGTGGCGCGGGACCGTGCGAATTGCTCGAGGTTCTCGCCGGACAGAGCGGTCATGAGGATGCTGTTTGTGGCGTCGTCGAAGCCGTGGAAGGGGATGATTGATGGCGGCTGGTTCGGCGGGGATGCTGCTACCCGCCGTTGGATGTATGACAGGATGGCGGCTTCGCGACGGACAGCAGGGATGGAAAAGGCATTCAGCGGCCGTTTCACTGCTATCAGGAGCTTCGAGTGGCGTAATGTGCCTTTATACACGTTGCTCCAGGCGCCCGAACCGAGTTTGGTCGGGTGCGTCGGATCGTCGAGCTCGTATGGCTCTGAGGGTGCCAGCAGCGATGTTTTGTCGAGTGTGAGGTTGTCGTCCGAGTCGGCGACGCTCATGTCCGAGTCTGAGCTGCTGGAGTCCCAGTGCGTCGTCACGCTGCGCTCCAGCCGGAACGCTGGCGGCGGGGTGGCGGTATCGATCTCCTTCTTGGTGGCTGTGGAGGCCGGTGTGGTGGGTGGTGTGAATATGTCCACGACGACGGTACTGCCGCCACAAGCAGTGCCTTTCGAAGGGTCTTCGAGCTTCTGGACTGTCATGTCTTCTGCGGAAGGATCTCGGAATGAGAATGTTGTTCTAGGGATGTCTGGTGTGCTGTGATTATCGCTGCTGTTGCAGATCCTCGATGGGGATAATGTGAATATTGACGGTACGGATGATGATGATTTGTGTGTGTCAACCGTGGCTTGAGAGATGGAAGAAGAAGAGCAGGACGAGGTAGGAAACAGAGGAGCGGTTGAGGTCGATTGAGAAAGAATAAGCGTCGGTGTCGAGCAGTGCGACGAAGTGGCGGCCATGTTGTCGAGTGGATTGAGTGCAATTGCCAGATGTGGCCGCGACGAGCGACGGTAGAAGTCCCCCTTCGTTCCTCGATTGTCGTCTTCTTCGCGGCCCGGTGATATCGGCGGCTGCGGCGGAAGACCGCTGCCAATTCGTAGAGGTGGCATCGACATTTTTAGGTAGTATTATATACGCAGGATACGGTGACCACGGAGACAGTTTGAGATGTGTATCTGTTTCCACGATGCGTATAACAGGATAGGATTTATATACGGTGCGGTGATATTATGTCTGGTCGATGCATATACGTATACGCAGGCGAGTCGCACGTCCGGTAGAGTACGATTGCAGATGATGCGCAGGATATAAGGCACCCGCAGCCAAGGCCGCCGCCTGCAGGTATGTAACAGTCGACTGGCCTCAAAGCGCAGCGGGTGGACTCGCGTCCCGATGACGACGAGGGTGTGTATTAACGGTGTGCAACTGTCGCACAAACGAGCCGAGAGCTAATGCAATGGCGCGCCAAATTAATAATCGTAACTATCAATATCGCCACTGGCAATATAACTGTGAGTCTTGGAGAGGGGTCTGGAAGCATCACGAACCTCGAAGCGGCTGTTGTTGTCGTTGTCGTTGCCACCGCCCGCCAGCTGCGTTGTTTGTTGCAACTGTCTCCAGCCGGGAAAGTGTGTTAGCTGCGGCTGCTGCCCGCCAGCGACAGCCAGCGCCGTAACATGCTCGACATCTCGAGATATCAAATTTGATGGATAATAGAAAAAATATTTTTTTTCAACGGACAGAGAATGGTAAAACGGGGAGATGCAGAGACTGAAGGCCACAGGAGAACGAAGGGGTTTTCTGGAACCCCCCAGCTGAAAGGCCCGCCGCCAACAAAGGGACACGAAAAACCGCGCTGTTTGACTATCTGCCTGCCGCCCAGCTCGACTTTATCTGTGATTCACATACCTGGTCCCTGGCTCACCAATTCCTTCGTTTCTTTCTTCCTTCGTTTCGTTTCGTTCGTTCGTTCCGTTCTTTCAGCGTCCGCCTTGCCCCTCCAGGCAGCCCGTCGGAGCACCGCTACGCCGCAGATTTGTTTTTCGTCTGAACTTCAGCCCGCTATCGATCAATATTGCAATTCGCTGGCTGGCTTGATCAATATAAGCTCGTGGTTGACGCGACAGGCGCAGAATATCCAGATTTGCCCCGTACAAGAATCCTGCCAATTGTAAAGCGATATGACCAAATACAAATCCTTAAGTGTCTGAATGCAATGAGGGGAAAAAAATGTTGAATATGAGAATTCCTCCACCTTCGTCACAGGAGCCCTCGGGCGGAAGCCGTTGTGTCTATACCAACCTTGACCCGCGATTGGTCGGCGGCCATGGCGACGGTACCGGTACGATATAATATAATATAACACCAGGTATAATAAAATACCAGATATACCGATACAAATCAATATAATTTAATCCGAAGAAAAAAAAAAAATTCACCGGCACATTCTCCCACCTCTCCACAGCGATGATGATGATAACAACAGTAACAATGTCATTTTCGATCAAGAAGGGAATGTCGGTATTCAGACAGACAGACGCACAGCAAAACAGGACAAAGACGGTAGATACTTATAACGTACGCAGTGGATACGCCGCCGACGGAAAGGCCAATCAGGCAGCTCAGTGGCCGGCGGGGCAACCGCATACAGCCTACCGCGCCGATAGCAGGACAGTTGGCTATCACTGCCCGAGTTTCACGCAGAAATACATCATATCACGGCCGGCCGCCGGCACCAGACCAGCGGGGATTGGTATAGCATGGTCAATTGGTCCAGTGACTTGTGAGCGCGGTGGCATGTCCTCTGCACTCCGCCGGCTGTCGGTGGCTGGCTGGATTCCCCATCCGTCGCTCTTCCTCCCCACGTGGCGGCGCTCGAGCAGGCGATTCGGTCAACTCGCTCTGCGTCCGGACTTCCCTGCCCTGAACTGCCTGCTGGGGCCAACATTGCCTGCCGCGGTGACTGTGTACGAGAAGTATCGATTTCTGCTGATTGTATATATCTCATACCCGCGGGTTCAATGCATTGCCCCTCGTTTTTGGAGGGAAAATGCAATTGGGCCCCTCGATACTATCGACCTGTCATGCACCGTGTCCCCGGCTGCATTCTGCAGTCCGATTACCTACGTTCCCGTAAGCGAGGACCTCATCGTCAAAAATTAAATACCTCTACTGATACACCAGTCGTCCGTTTGAAAAAAAATTATGCATGCAAACAGAAAACGATATGCCACTCACTCACTTTGTACTGAAAAGATGATCATGCGCGCCACCATGCGTCTTAGTCATTGATTAATTCCGAATCGCCTGTCTCGCCGTTTCATCTGCATCTGTGTGAGTCGTGATGCCTGGGCGACTCACCACACACAATCTCTCCTGTATGTCTGCATGTTGTAAACAGGTTTAAGACAGCATCGCGCTAAGTTGTACAATTGTCTCCACCCGGCACGTGGGACCGTCCCGCTGGATTCGAATTCAGCAGGTCATCGCGATATCGTCGAGTAGTTCGGAGATTACTAGTTCAGTTCGATCGTCTCGCGGTCTGTGCTTGAGACTTTCTGGGGAATCGGTCTTCTCCTTCGAGTGCCGGGATCGGGCTAGGTTGGGTTGGTGTCGCCAACAATGTCAACGCGGGCTAGATCGGATCTGATACCAAATGATAGCGTCTATGAGGCTGAGATTATCTACTTCACAAAATCAATTTACATTATTACGGCTCCGGGCAGATTTTTACATATACTCGTCCACCCTGTAGAGGACGTAATCGTGGCGTTGCCTAGTAGACTTCAAATAGCATATGCATATAGATCCGGGAGAATCAAAGCGATAATGCGATTAATTCAGGGGCGTCACGCAGCTTTGGAAAAAGATTGAAGTGGAGATTATGTGTCTCCAAGTCCGTCAGTTCATACCGGGGAGACGCCTCTCTAGATCTCCCGAAGCCTCCTCGATTTGGCATGCGAAGATCCTTGGTTCCACATGTCAGGGCTTATAATGGAATCACCAGAATAATTTCTTCAGGTTTCTAGTATAAGCAGAAGCAGAATACATTGTTATCTATACACAGGGCAAAAAACAATACTACATCCCCCTATATATGCTATCCAGAAGGGAGGACGCCCAGTGTTATTCTAGCGCTTAAGACATCTTGTATATAAACACAATAACCCAATCCAGATGTTCTTACTAGAGTGTGCAATCCTCAAGTATTTAGGTAGAGGTCTGCTTCCGGACACGAGCTTTTTCAAACAAGGGGTTGCACAAAGTAGTGCTAGCATCATCGCTTCAATCGACGTCTTTCAGAGCACCGCATCCGCGGCGGGAGACAAAATATCTGTTCTCGCGGTGTACTATGGGCTAAGAGACAAGATTAATTTCATAGTCAGGTCTCTGATTTCATGAACGTTTGTTAACATGTTGTTGATATATGTTGTTACTGAACCATAAGATTTGCAGCGACATCGTCTTTGCGTACTCACTGGGTCCTCCGGAAAATATACCATATATCGCATCGAGAGCGTGAGCTTATATGAATTCTTGGGTAGCCATGGACACTGGTGGTGATCCATATGCACGAATATAGAGAGAGCCCGACCTATATATTTGCATCTAAGCTTGACGTTTGCTGGTAAGTAGTCTGTTGTAGCTCTTGAATTTCTGTATACACTCAATCTGATGACGAGTTCACAGGCGAGGCCCATCGCCCACACATTTTATTCTCCATAATGCATGGAATAAACACTACCTAGGTAGTAGCCTAAGTATGCACTTATATAATAGGAGAAGCTCAGCCATCGAATGACTGTGTCATTGCTACCATGATAGTGGCGGAAGTATCAGATCTTGCATTTCGGTATCCACCTCGTACACACGCTCAGTCGTGAGCACGTGAGGCGACCGTAATTGCATGGTGGACGCATGCATGATAAAACGAGTATGAGTCTTAGAAATGAGCATTCGAAACGTATGAGCGGGAGTATATTGGCTTCATTGGTACACACATTTCTACTCTTTGGTCTTTGACATCATGCTCTTGTAGGCCAGCTGTTGACTGCGATTTTTGGCATGTTTGATGTAATGGAGACAATCGTTGGGTGGATCCATGCATGTGTGGATCTTTGGTTTTTCCCATAGAGGGTCCTTTCTCCAGGATGGAAAGAAAAGGATATATCATATCATATATAACTAGCACCGAATTTGTTCCGTTTGAGTTTTCTTTGAATTCCGTGTAGCCGGGACCGAACCCATTCACAATTCAGATCACATATCTAGATATATATTTTGTTTGAAACGACGACATAAATTTGGTGGGACCCAGGTACGTTACCGCGACGAACGATATCATAAGGTCTGTACAAAACTCGAGAGGATAGTCGTAGTTCTTCACAAAATCCGGATGTCCGTGGATAGGCTATATATATATAGGCCATATATCCATATTCGTTCTCTCTTCGCTGCGTTCTCAGAGATGGCAATCCCTGGCCCATGCGTATATAGCTCAACATGCCCATCGCCGAGTTTAATGCTGACTTGTATATGCGTTTAAGCAACTTTGGTACCGCCCAATGACCATTCGCGGCATCGGCCTTTCAGAAGCAGGTATATCTGTGGCGGCGCAGCAGGTCGATCAGCGGCTCCAAGCGCGTGATCAAGTAGTTCAACTTGATTGTCACCTTGCAATGGGCACAAAGTTGTGCGTATTGTAAGAGCTGACGTTCTCGAGACTGGATGGCAAGAGTTCATGCAAAGCCTGCTTAGTTTGTAACTTGATTGATTCGTGCTTTTTAAAATCCTATTGATATCGGATGACATCTCTTACCATATTTCGGTTGTAGTCGACGGTGCGTATCTGGCAATCATGCGCCCACAATATGTCATGTATTGTTGGCGGATGGAATGTGTGGATAATCATCCCAGATGGGGACCCCTCTGTTGTAGTCAATCTCCCTGAAGGTGTAGGCCCGCACCCAGCTGGACTTTCCGTATCCCATTTCCTCCTCCGCCATCATGACTTTCTAAGCTTCCCGAATGGTCACCCAGGTTCCAGCTCGGGCTTGGTTGATTGCTGTCGGAGTATAAGCAGCCGCTTCATCACAGTCATCCTCGTGTTCAGGCTCATCGCAATTGTCTTTGTCGTCCTTATCTCCCCTATCATTGCTATCTTCATCGTTTTCATGATCATTTTCGTCTTCAGGTTCTCTCTTCCTCGTACACATATATAGGAATGGAGCATTGCGTTTTCCGCCTCGCTTCTAGGATAGCGGGAATCTGGACCTCGTCTCCGAATCGAGAAGATTCGTTATACGACAATGGTTCATCCCCAATTCGACCTCCAGAATCGTCGGTCGTTGGTCCGGATCACGTATACAGTCGATACAGTAGGTCGCGGATGTGATGCGTATCGTCGATGATTGTATCCTCAAGTCGGCACAGCAAAAAGAACTAGCACCTGGGTTCCCAGCCGTAGGAGGAAAGAATAGACCTCGTTCGCTATGCGGCTTGTACCGTATATAACACAATATGACGCTGGCGGTCCATCTGGTCTTACAGTACAAGACCGCACGAAGAAAATCGAGCCAGGGTCTGGTGCATGGTGTCTGCATGTAAGAAAGGTTCCTTCAATTCGATCCAATTCATGCCCGTGAGGGCCGGCAGGTTGGCGATAATCCGCTTGACGGTTGTAGCCATGGCAAACCTCCGAAGTGTATACTGGGTCAAACCTTCGAAGCGTGTACTGCATGGGCCCCCGAGGTAATTCGACGACTGTTCAGTGGTTCAGAGCGTGAGTAGGTCAAATTGCTCGTGAGAGCGAGAGTAAATTGAGAGTAGGTATGATTAAACGGATGGAACTACGGTCTTTTAGCATCTGGTAGGCTCTTGTCTGTGTCTGCCAGGGGGAGTCCAGCGAAAACAGCCATTCGATGCTATGGCGACTGTCAGCCATATATTCTTCTGCTATCCAGACCCCATAAGAGTCATGATGGAGGAACCGTGGCATGTGTTCATCTTGATCTTTGGCGGTTGGTCTTCGGCGTGAAGTTGTCCTGTGATTCCTTTGTTTGCAACAGAAGTCGCCAGATTTCCGCACGGGAAACAAATACCTCGATCGGTGAATTCTTCCCTTGCCGCCGCCATCCCCATTCGTTATGCCAGGTAGTTCTCTTGCCTGCTTGAGTGTCTGTACGCCGGACGCGTCGTCGATTGGAGACTATCGTTGCTTCGCTGGAAGTCATGCTTCGACAGTCTTTGAACAACGAGACCGCTAGTATATCTGGGTATCCAAAGCTGCTTTGCCTTGTTAGTTCTATATCCCGCCAACAATACAGATCCGATGTATAAAGGTAGTGAACATGCGGTTGACGCGTCGAAGTCATATATAAACGCGTCTTTAGATGCTAAAGATATGATCAGACAGTGATCGAGTTAGTCTCGGGGCCAGTCCGCCCAGTGATCGAGTGTACTTTCACTGCTACGTCTCTCAAGATTGCAGTCCTTCATGAGGTTGAGCCGTGTGAACAAGCATCCTTTGCGAGCGCGATGATGATCTGAACGCATTCGTTCAACACCAGCGTAGAGAACTGTGATTCTTATAGCGCTGGGAGTGCTGAGTAGCTATGTATACGGTGATGATAAATTGTAGGAGCAAGAGTATTTCGATGTGACAACGTGACAATGAAGATGAGAGGGTGGTGATTGAGGATGGCAACCGGTCGCGCTGATAGTATATGCAACTCAGACAGTTGCAGAAGATTCCAGAGCGGACTGCATATATCAACACCATTCCACAAGACACAGACAACGATAGCGCCCCGAAAAATACCACCAGAACATCCGACATCACGATTCTACGACCTCAAGTTTCCGTCGAAAAGCAACAGCTTTTTTCTTAATTCCCAATCACCAGCGAAGAATAGCTACTAGAAATTTTATCAATGCTGCAGCTTGTTAGAAGCCAAATTCAGGCGACACCGCAAATTTCTACCGTATACGCGTAACGCGACCCATCGCGATCGCAATCTGCTTTGGGAAACTTGCGCTCGGCAGCCGTCTTGGTAACACGCCTCACGGACGCCGCAGCGCGCATCTACGCATCGATGATACTGAAAATGGAGTGCGATTGTCTTCCCCAACAGGCAGTTCGAACGATAGTACTACAAAGGAAACCTCAAAATCTAAAACCGACGACCCGCAACGCAAACCCTCCAGCCCGGATGTGGTATTTTGGAACATGGCCCGCGACGGGCATTTTGCAGGAGATTCCGCTGCGATATGGGCGCCTTAGCCAAAGTTTGTGAATCTCTTCCTGGTCAGTGAAGATACTAGGTCGCGTACGGTCCTGAATGGCCTTCTTTCTGTCCTTTTGCAGATGATAGCTCCTTCATTTCTTGCGATGCTGCCCCTTTGAGTGTACCCTCCTGCGAGACCAGGCTGAGTTCCCGTCGGCGCTGGTACCCCGAAGGCTTCGTATTCGGCCTGGATCACTGGCAGCTTTTCAGCATTCTCGAACACACTGAGTGGGGCTATCCCAGCGTTCTCAGCGTGACCGTATTTGCTGTTCTCCGTGGTTTCGAGACCCGCGTGAGTCGGCATCATAGATGCTTCTGGTTTGAACGTGCCGTGACTAGTGCTGGGAGCTTTCGATTTCTGTCCGATAAGTTTGGAGTTGATATGCAGCACCTCGTCGAATTGGCCGGTGAGCTGCGCAATGCTCTTCACCTGCTCAAAATCGCCATGTATACTCGACTCCTCTTCTTCGAGTTTGTAGAAATTCCCACCACTCTTCGCGTACGAACGTGCGGACGTCGGCATCGACGGTGCCGGAAGTCCAGTGATACGGACATAGTCCTTCGCGTTGAGTATCTGCACGTTGAAGGCTACGATGTTTTCTTTGTCCCAGTCGTCGTCTGAGAGCTTGTCCGCCACAATGGTTTGCCGGATCTTGCCGCCGGCAGCGATGCCCAGCTCGGGATTATGCTGTGCTTCTCGCTCTTCGGTCCGTTGTTCTCTGCGCGGATCTTCGGTCTGTCTTTCTCTGCGCGGGTCTTCGGGCTTCGAGCGTTCTCGCACTCGGTCTCGTATCCTTGCGTCGCTCTCCATCTCCAACTTGACGTATATATCCCCGGGTCGTTCCTCCGTTATTGGCCTCGCATAATCGCGGTGTCCTTGTCTTCTTCGTTCCGACTCTCTTTCCTCAGCTGCACTTTTGTATTTGCACTGTTCCATGCGCTCTAGTGCCTTTCTTCGTTCTTCTACTTCTTTGCGGTATCTTTCTTCCATAGCTGCTAGTTCTTGTGCTGCTCTTCGCTGTTCTGCTTGGAACGCAGCGTATTCCGCTGCGATAAGTTTAGAAGCATGGCTAGAAGAACCTGAGCTTTTCGACAGAGTTCGATCTCGGCTCTTGTACACTTCTACGTGTATTTCGCCCTATGAGGATAGCAGTCTGTTAGCACCAGCAGCATATGAAAACAATTGTAGGATTGACTCTACGCATGCGTACATCGCTTTCTTGCACACCGTAGTCTCGAAGGGCTGTGCATGGTTCCGTCAGCAGGGTTGTTGAAATAGTGATGAATCTTAGAATGATCGGATGTCATACTTGGCCGTCTGCGGTCACTTATCGTTTGACCCCCCTTAAACCCGAACGCCCATCCATATTCTGGCACGTCGTGATCCGCGTCGCGTATGAGATCTCCCAATACTGGCGTATCCAGGTCCAGATTGAAGTTGTGGATTGTGGATTGTCTGCCTTTGTACCCTGTAACATGCACATGGATACAGCCTTCCAAGAGAGGCACAGAGCTAGTAAGAGCCTATCAAGAAACAGCATTAGCCTCCAAACCATGACCACAAACGACGCGGACTCGATCACCTTTTTCTTCGTCGTGATAATCTCGAACTGTAGCCCGCCGATGGTCTCTTCGCCGGTCATCTGACCCTCGACCGTGAATCCCTTCCCCAACTCCTTCGCAACGAATTGAAGAACCTTCCCACCGCTGACGGCAATGCCGTCGATCCACTGCTGCCCAGGGACGACAACATAGTCTTGTACCGACTCGCCTTTCGCCAGCAGGTTCCGACGGCGCAGCGTGCTAGCCGTCGTCTCATGTTCCGGCTCCCCGCTGACGACGTTGATTCCGCCAGCGAACATCTTCACAGCATAGTTGCGGTGACGGTCGGAGAGGTATCCCGTGTCACCCTGCAGCCTGAACTTAATCCACATGGCCTCGTCCTCTAGTTCCCAATCGATCATATCGCCAACCCCACAGTTGCACAAATTAGCGGTTGAACTTAATTAAGTATGTATATATATATATAAATATCTAACACATGCATGATGCATGCATGTCTCTGATACCATTATCGAAAACGATACGTTGGGGGACTCTATAGGATACATTCGACGATACGAAAAACAATATATCTTTCTTTACGAACTACACAATTAAATTCGTATGTACATACCGTGCATGGCGATCAGCAAGCCGCCCTTCGCGGCCATAGCGTCCGGCAGCCTGTGCGCGACTGCATTCACATTGGTCAGCGCCATCCGTCCTAGGTCCGGCGGCAGATCGGAAGTCTGTCCGTTATCCGGCACCTTGATAGTTCGACGGAAGGTGATTTCGAGCCGGCCGTCCACGACGACTGTGTTTCCGACGAGCGAGACCCCAAACGGGCTGCTGGAGCCGACCTCGTACGACATTGCGGCAGTGGTGAATCGAATAAGTAAGTATGTATACTATCGATTGACCCCGCGGTTAAACACGTCGACCGAAAAATAAAATGCAATTATGAGGCACCAAAAAGTTCGCTGATATGAGTTTCCGATATATGAAACCGGGGTGTGGCCGTCCGACTGAGGTCCGAGATACCGGATCGGGAAGTCGACTGCTGGGTGAGTTCTCGGAATTAAGAGAGCTGTTGGATTTCGTGCGTTGGTTAGGCCGTGGGAATTCGCGTGGGCTAGCTGCGCTGGGGCTGCGAGACACGCCACGGCGCCGCACAGAGACAATTAGCCGAATTCAACGGCAGTCGATCGAGTTTTAGGATTGCTGTTATGTCCGTGAAGATGGATGGGCAATGCAGGACCCTTGGATGGAATGGGAATCTCGACAGAACGCCCACGTTTCCGATCGTTATTTTGCTAACTGTCGCTCCTCCGACGGGCGAGCGAGTAGACCTGCTTCCAAGCGAGGCAGCACAGTGTGACACAAACTCGGCGAGCATCCAACATATATGTACGAGTGTCTACATACTACGTCTATGTTCCCCGCGTGAGGCTCTGACTATTCAGCTCAGATCTCAGCCAACTGACTACCAAGTAAGCACATACTTTTAGCCAGCAACTGCGATACGATAGCTAGCTTGCGCTGTCGCCCGCGGTTGCCAACATCCTATCCGCGAGCCAATCAGGCCACGCGCCGTTTCGGGCCGCAGACTTCGCCGTAGCAAAGACATGTACTACCTCCACCAGGCCAAAAAATCCACTCAGGATATGAATCAGGACGGTGCAAACACGCAATATCTGCATACATGCGAACTGAGATTTCCCCATCCATCCCTCCCGGCCGTCCAGTCCACTTTTCGTGAACCCTTTTGCCACGCTACCACCTTATAAACCCACCAGGTGGGTGGATATACAAGTAATATGATATGATGGGAAGGGGGGGAAAAATCCCCCGTCCGTCCGCCGGCCAGTTCGAAACGCGAGCTTGCATAAGTGCGGTATATATTTCAAATACCCTGCCGGGCGGTCAAGACCGAGCGGCCTATATGATCAGCAAACCGAGCTGGTATACTAGTATAGAGCCTACATTACTTGTTAACCCCCCACCGGCCCTACGAGCTGCGAGTACTCACGCAATGTACGTGTGTACATGTATGTGTGTGTGTGTATCTATCGATCTGGCCGCCAGCCTGCAATCGCGAGTTCACGCACGCACGTCGGAACATGCAAATCAACGTCGCTCGCTCGCTCAAACGTACGGCACAGCCCTTCGCGGCGCCCGATTTGCTGGCCTGCCATCGCGCCTTTCCCAGCGGGGAAGGTCTGACGAGAACTGCCCGATTCGGCGTTGCAACACAGCCTAAAGCCCACCAGTTGCAAAGCGCTGACACACATGCTAGTCTCGTATCCTTCAGGACGATTCAACTGATTGACCTTGACTACCTTGAATGCAATGCCGCACCGGATGGGTCCGCGAGACGCACGCACGTATCTCCGGACTGAGGCTGCCGGTGCCGATGCAGCGCTGTTGTTCTGATCGTGGTGCTGTCGTGGTGCCAGTTAGCTAGCTGGCTCTCTCATCCTTTCTTTCGAGCTACGATTAATTGTTGAGTTGCGGCGCGCGTACGTAAGATCGCTTTAAACTTTCTCTCCCTCTCACCCTCACAAACCCGCACGCACGCACGATTTAATTAATTTTGATTAATTCCGTGAAACGTGCTTCCTCAAGCTCCAGCAAGCCAGCCAGCGGGCGGAACTATACTTGTAGCAAGTAGCTAATCGGAGGGAGCAATGCACATTTGTATGTACGGAGCATGAGGTGTGCGCATGTGCATTTATGCATATGTGTGATTCACCATCGGAATTTCACCCAGTTTATGCCCCGAAAAGAGCTAGCAGAGCTAAGCAGCTATAGCTTTTGAGACATCATCACCACATTGTCATTACTAGTTACCGCTAATTAGCTCTGCGGTGGTCATTCTCAGGAAAGCAAAAGTAAGCATTTTTCATGCTGCTGCTCCATTCCATCCAATGTTCGTGGGTGGCTAGCTAAACACAACGGCTCGTGGTCATTCGTTCATTCGTTAGGTCATTCATTCGGTCATCAGGATTATAGTCTCGAACGAAATAAGCAAAAGGATGACAACCGTGTCTTGATATTATGCGCCCCGTTCGAATCGACGGGAAGACAAGTCGGCAAAGGGAAAAGTCAAAGTTGAGACACTCGGCTGGAAAGCCAAAGCTTGAACTCCGCTACCAACGTTGCTGCAGTACTGGCTAGAAAACAGCACAGCTCAAAAATCACACAAGCAGAGATATATGTCACGAAAATTAAAATCAGATAGCTAGCAATGTGGACCGATTCTCATAGTAGAAAAAGCGTGAGATTAATTATATGTGTAATTAAGCCACAGACTCGTATATTTGGCCTAAAGCCGAGTAGAATGAAAGAAAGGAAAAAAACGCAGGTAAATCAATCAAAAATCTGCTATAGGAGATAAAAAAAAAAAACCAAGATCTGCTAGGAAAAAAAAAAATTAATCATAATTACAAAGAGGAAAAAATTGGTATCAAAAAATTCCGTGAAATCGAGAAATGAAGGGCGGAAAGGAAAGTGGTGAAGAAGAAGTGAAAAAGGACGAAATGTGGTGGAAGTTTGCAAGCAACAATTCGTGTCAAAATCGTCGTTAAATCAAAACGGACTGGTTAAATTAAATAAAAAATTTTCGGGCATCAAAAGAATCCTGTCTGAGCCTTTTGTTCAAAAAAGCTTTCCATACTTGTTCCTGTTTGTTTTTTGCATGCGTATACTTTGTGGTATTACCGATTATCCAAACTCCACTACTTTTTGTTTTGTAATTTAGTAGTATCCCCAGCCCTGCGGCTGCACATGCCCATGCCCATGATGTTGGCTATGGCCAGCGCCGTGGGCGTGTTGCTGCTGAGCCTGCTGAGCTTGCTGTTGCTGCGAATGGAAAAGCCCGCCTCCATACGCTTCTTCCTGTCCCACAATCGTGAAGACTGGCTGATTGGGGTCATGCAGCTCCATATCCTGATGATGAGCGTACATGAACGGATCGTAGAATTGCTGTTGGTTATCGTAGTATATTTCTGAAATGACCTCGTCCGGCGCGCGGGACGAGAAGTCGGACATCCGCATACCGGATTGAGTGTCCGGGAGTGCGACGTAATGATCGTGCGGTGACACCAGCGGTCCCGCTGCTTCGGCGAGAACAGACTGGTCGAGCTCCATGTTGGTCGGGCTGACCTCTGGCTCGGCGTAGTCTTCGATGGTCATGCGTCTCGAGCGCTTTCGAAGCGGCGAGGTGGACATGGACTTCGACTTCCGCTCCTCCCGTCGGGGAGAGGATTCTGCAAGAGCCAGCGCTTCTTCGGCCATCTGCTCGTCGGCCTCGGGACTCGCCATGAGCACGCCGCCGTACTCAAAGATGGTGAGGCCGGTGCCGCCTTCGACTGGCATGCGGGGATTCGGGTCAGGCCCGACCGGCCGCTCGGCCTCTCTCATGGCGGCGTTGGAATCGCCATGAGGGCCTTTGCCCTTGGCCTTTCCGCGGCCCCTGCGCTTTCTGGTGGCCGGGACAACTGGGGGAGGCTTGCTCCCTAGAACTTCGTAGACAACGCGAGCCATCTCGCCGCGAACCTGCAGACCTTCTCTCCGGACAATCTCCCGCGTGGCTCTTCGGATGATGATGAAGAATCGCACGGTCCTGTCCGGAGGCGGGTCGGTCTGGATGGGGAGCAGGGTAATGAGATCTTTCACCGGGAGTAACTTGATGAGGAGGAACTCGTTCTTCGACGGCTCTTGCGGCAACCTCCTAGCCCAGAAATTGATCATAGTCTTCACAAAAGAATATTATTAGCCTGTGTTTAAATTTCATGAGGATATTCGGAGTGTTGGAATTTATTTACCTGTCTCTCTCTCTTTGGAAAACCGCAGGTATCCATGAAGAGATCGAGAAACTCAGACAGCTTCTCATACGCGACCGCGAAGGACCGCTTCTCGTTCTGCTCGCCCTTGAAGCTCCAATCGAGCATTATCCCCGGATTTCGCTTCTTCCCATCGTCGCCATGGCCGCCGAGGTCGCCAACTTCCGCGCTGCCCCAGCCGCCTTCCAGCTGCGTCTCCATCCTGCTGATGTACCATCTGCCGCCCGCGCCCTTCGCCTGGCTCTTCTTCAGAAGCGTGATCCGCTCGGGAGTCCGCGTGCCTTCCGGCTCGCTGATGATTCTTGTGATCTTGCCGTTTCCCTCGATCGACATTGTCAGATTCGTATGCTCGCCGATGGCTGTGGCGAACATGCGATCGTGCTCGCGAGGATCGGTCGGCGGCAGGACGGTGACGGTGGGGGTCAACCGGATCTTCAAGTCTATCGGCTTGACGCAATGAAAGGTGATGTGAGGGCAGAGAAGCACGCTACCGGACCGAGGTGTCTCGATGCGGTCCCACTGTGCGTCAAGAGGCGACTGAGACCGGATGGAGGAAGCACCATCCTCACCTTGGTCTGCATCGAGCCGTGTGGCTATTTGGTTTTGCTGAATGATGTTAGAGACGGGAAAGCCAGGAGAGAGCTGCATGTTCTCTGTAGAGTAGCTTGGAAGAACAGGAGCGGGGTAGGCCTGTTGGTGGTGTGCTCTGGAGCTCGAGGTCCGACAAAGGTCTGCGATGGGAAACATAAGAAGGGTTAGTGTCACAAGGAATTACCTTAAATAATAAAAGAAAGATACAAGAACAAATTAAAAACGAGGAAAGCGGAAAGCCCAAAGGATAAGACAAAAGTCAAAAAGAAAAGGGAAAGAAAAGAAAAAAAGAAAAAGAAGGAATAGACCCTTTTTCTTCTTTCTTCACTATTCTTCCCTCTCTTTATACTTTGTTATACTATCATGTATGGGCTACATCCTTTATAGGAAAGAGAAGTGGATGGGGCCGGGAACTGACCTGTGGTATCGACTTCTGGCATGGGGGTTTCAGGAGATGGGAAAACTATTCCGAGTCTCTCTTGTTCCTTCTTTCCATCGACAGTGGTCCAAGGATCTGTCGAAGGATACCAGACGTTCGGAGATCTGAAAAAGCCCCAGCCAGACCCGGTCTCCGGATAATAGTCAATATCGGTAGCAGGAGTCAAGCTGTGTGACAATTGCCGGTAGTTCTCATCTGCGAGATAGGACAATGAAGAATGTGAGACCGAGGACTGGGACGAAATGGAGCCACGCCGACCGGGGTGTGGATGGCTAGACACCGGACTTAAGCCAGTAGACATAGGTGTGCTTAGGGACGAGAGCGTTCGTCTCTCGCGTGTGGCCCTCGATCCTGTTTAATCAAACAAAAAAAACGTTTTCTTAGCCACCGTCTTGAAGAAGAATGTGGGATATTGTGCATGACCTGGCAGCTGGAGGGAGAAACAGAAAAAGAGAGGCGTGATCTGTCCCTTTTCCCGCCTTACTGCTTGAAGGAAAACTAGTAGTGCAAGGTATTCTACATGAACCAATTAGGAGCCGTACCCATTGAGTATTCTGTAAAACGAAGCACCTCCTCCTGAGCCTTAACGTGAGCAGCATGTCTCTGCTCTTCTAATCTCCGCTCCTGGGCCTCTGCTCGTTCGAGTTCATTTCTGAGCGCTCGTGATGCGCTGTAGGGAGAGAATGTCTGCACGGCGGCCGTGCCTCCCGTGGAGTCTCTCTTCATGAATGCCATGCTGTACGACGAGCTGGCTGGCATCATCCGTGGCGAAATGTGCTCGCTCATGCGCCGCAGCGAGTTCTTGGAGGCTTGATACCCGACGGGGAAGTTGAGTATCAAGTGCACGTTCGGCCTCATATAGTGCAGGTAGTTTTTGGAATTTACAACATCTCCTTCAAATGTGACCAGAGTCGGCGGCGACGAGAAGGAGAAGGTGTAGAGGTGGTGGATGGATGTAACCAGATCCTTAATTAGAAAACCGACGCATCAGCATATGCATTTTTTGTGTTTTGTTTTTTGCTTTCAGATCTACAGATGAGTTTCGTGTAGGCGCCCGGAACGGTTCCGGGTAGGACCAAAAAGAAAACTCAGAGAGAATAGGTGGTGGTGGTGGTGGTTTTGGTGGTTTTTGGTGGTGGTAATGAGAGAGAGTAGGTTGTGGTTTTGTGGTTGTGGCGGTGGGGTTGCGGATTTGGTTAGACATACCTCCCAGCAGTTGATTTTCGACAGAGGGATGTAGAACACCTGTGGCTCACCCTTCCGCTGGACCATCAGGACGGGCACGGAAGCCCGTTCGGTCTGTCAAAAGAAAAACGGCGACAAGCGCCAACGGTCAGCAAATGCGAAAGAGCGAAAAAACGAGATCCGAATGAGACATCACTCGGTGGGAGAGGCGTTCAGCGGGCGTGCATACCATTTCCGTAGGTGTGTCTGGCATATAGGAATCCATGGTGGGCGGGTTTACCGTCGCGAACGTTTTTTTTCCGTATTAATTATTTCCTGTCAAGATCAAAAGATGGAGACGACGATAGAGGAAATAATTAAAAGAAGGGAGATTGCGGTTCGGGATCGCACTGGAGATGGTTCGTGTCCAGATGTGATCATTCGATGGTGTGCTTCTCGCCTGGTGATACAGAGCAGCAGGAGGCGATCCGGTGTAATTTTATATTCGCAAGTCCGGTTCCTGGCTTGAATGCGTTGAAATGTATAATAAGGACCGATATAGGCTGGCCCTAGATAGTGCGCAGTCCGTGAAGCGACAACCCTCCAGGAAAAATGTCGTACCAATCTGTCAAATCTTAGCGTCGACGTGGTCTGAGTGATGCAAGCGCGAGCAAGGGGAGCGAAAAGAGGTGCATGCATCCGTGGTTCGAGGATGTGCCCCACTTAGGTCACGATCTTCTGAGTCTCGCAAGCAGCTCAGCTGGCGGCATGGCCGTCCTAACTCGAAACGGAGGTGCAATGATAAAATTCCAATCGTCATAGGAGAGAAGAAAAAGTATATTTTCGGCGGATTGCAGCAAGCGGGCTGTCTTTACTTTTTTTCCGCGCAGGGTGGTTTCTTATTCCAGGGTGCTGGGGGAGGGCGAGTTCCTGAACGCTCGTGGAAATTGGGATTCGGGGGAGGGAGGGGACGGTCGAATCAGAAGCGAAAAGCAATGGCTGGAGAGAGAGACAGCAGAGAAAGGCTTGTTCGAACTCGGGTCGAGTTGTAAGGACGTACCTGACCGAAATGCACGGCGGGGAGGCTTTGCTCCTGCTGGGGGGGCTATATCACGGCGATTTAAGGACGCCGCTGCTTTCCTTAGGCGTAGCTGCTTTCCCAGTCGGGTTTGGCTGGCTCGCTGCCCATCCCGGGAATGCGGTACCTCTCTGCAGACCTGCAGACCTGCATAGCGAGCACCTATTTTTGCCAGAGCCTAATTGTCGCTAAGCAGTCGGGCATGGACAGACGACACCCATGCAGACGCAGGCCCCATTATCGAACGGGGGGGGCGTTCATAGTGGGTGTCTCAGGAGAGAAATGGGATGGATGATGGATGATGGATGATGGCATGGGAGAAACTTCGGGGGTTTTTTTCTTTTCCCGCCGGATCGCATGTTGTTGATTAATTCTGATCATATAGACACGTTTTAACGTTCCTGAGATGCGCCGCGGACGTCACTCGGCTGTTTGCTCGTTTCGTTGGCTGGCGCCGGCCGGGGCAACGTCTCGAGAAACGAGCACCTCTATCTAATATTCACTACACCATGGAGGTACGTATAGACGGCCGGACGTCGCGAACGCCGTCGCCAAACACACGCACACGTCTCCATTGCCTTCCGCGCAGGCCGACGGGTGCACTGCATTTGCACTCTCGCATTTCCAAATATCACCCAGGAGAACCATGGTTGGCCATATTAGCGATCGTCATATACCCGTCGGTCCGTCCTGTGATTCGATGCGGACTTAGTATTCTAGGCACCATCCAGGAGCAAATCGGTCCCTGGCGTGGACATCGCCAAAAACCCAGGCGAGCTGTCCGTTTCGGGCAATCTGTTAAGAAATCGCGATCGGACTATACTCCCAAATAGAAGTACAGATTAACGAGAGCTCGGGCGAAAGAAGTGCTGCTTGCTTGCTATGCTAGCGTATACCGACTAGTATAGCACACCGGTACTAGTAGTAACTGCTGGGTACATGGACGAAGACAGGTCCAAATCGGAAGCTGCCACGATAGGGACCCCAGCAATCACTCGGCTCCGTGATCACGAAAAGGGTAGCCGCACGTCTAGAGCTGCATGAAATTGCATGATGGTACAGATGGACAACCGGACCAGGCACGCAATCGCCACAGCCCTCAGCCGTATCTGCCAGCGTGCATGGGTGGGGCCCTCCCTCCCTCTCAAAATTACACAGCCACCACATGCATCACCACCAGCCTCCGATTTGTACTAGCCTCACTTGTGCGAACGACGCATTCTTGTGGCTGCGGTCCACTTTGAGCAAGCACAACCACCCAACCCTTGTCCGACGCCAGGGCACGCTTAGCATGCATACTTCTCACTAGTGCTAGTACATGTAAGTAGTGAATGGTCCACACCACCCTGACGGCTGTTCCCTCCCACGCCAGCGGCTGCAATTAATCGTAGCAATTAATCGTCTGCAATTAATTAATCGTGACCGTGCAGATATACATCTCCGGACGATCGGGAAAGTCCACACCAAACCCTGACCCTATAGGCTCGGAGAATTTGATCCAGCACAGCCCTTCCGTTACACATGCATTCCCCAGAGAATATGACCTCATAGCTCATGATGCGAACCGCTGCCTAACGTGATCGTCCTTCGTCATTCGACATTTGCCTGAATGCATCTTCGAGACATCTGCATCGTACGTACGTACGTGCGTGCTTACAGAGACGGACTGACATTCATTTCTGTGCGTTACATTCTGCGTATCTCCAGCGGGCTGCATGGTGCATCATGTATGTACGTTATGAATGTATGTTTGTATGTACAATCAATCATGCATTGGCAGTTCTTAACGGGTTTCAGAAACAAAACTATGTTATCGATACAGCAAGATACAGCGAGGCGACTGTTCCACGACAGTCAATTGCATCGCGTTAGCATATCGATAAAAGTTTCCCCGGTGAATCACATCATGCTCGGAAAAGGGAAAGAGCGATTTCGCATCCTGAGCTCAATCGAGGCCCGCGCCGTTTCGGCTGGGGGTATCCCGAAAGGCGAGCGTATGCTAGCATACCCATCGAGGGTAGCATCTTAGCAGAAGCTTAGTTGTCCGTATGCTAAGATCATATCATGCTAGGTATACGAACTAACTCTCAAAGTATGATCTGTCGGATCCGCGGAAAGACGAGAGAATGAAACACGTCAGGAACCAAAACGCTAAATTGCACAAAGCGTACAATACCCATGAACATCATCCAAGCCGATGAGGTCACGGCCAGGAACTCTCCGACGCCATCCCATCCATCTGCATCCCTCCCATTCTGCAAATGCAAGACACTGCTGTAAGACATCCATTTGGTCCCTGAATTTCTCGCTCCGAGGGCTAGCGCCACTTGCATATTTCGGGTTGGAGCCGCAGAGCCCTTTTTCTCGGAGCGAAAATTTTTTTTCCTTCGTGGAACCCTGGTAACGGGAGGTATAACAGGCGCCACTAAGACAACCTTTTTATAGAACCGTCCGCAGCGCCACTAGTCCCAAACGGGCATCCCACATGATTGAGAGGTCCGCAGGCACGCTAAAGGTGGCACCAAGGGCGGCGGTCGGAATCAGACGACATCGAACCACCTTTTCTTCCCCCATCAAAAAGGAATAACAGAATTATACGACACATTACATACGAGTAATCCTCCCTAAAACGCAGGGATCACCTGAGCTTTTCTGAGCTAAGACGGTCTAATGTCTGGAGAAAACTACGTAGTTGGTTTAAATTTTCTTTGTTTTCGGAGTTGAGCGTCCCCTCCCGCTTAAACTTAAAACGTAATTTACCGTTTCTCGGGTCCGGCCACCCCTCACGTCCTGTACATTGTACATTGTGCATACGTGCATGCACAATGCATACGCCCCTCCCCTGCTCGGATAATAGCCCTCATCGATGCCGCAGAAGCCACATTCTCGTTCGCACTCCGGAACACACCACCCTTGCTGCCGCTCTGGCGTCCGGTGATGGGAATGATGTCACTTCCTGCACCTCCGTCGAAGCTCTTGCTTCTTTTCTGTCGATTTGGCCCTTGACATCCGATTCGGGATGCCCCTCGACACACCACACCACCACCCCTCCACGATGCATCCAGACCTCGAAGGGTGGGTCCGGCGTGCTTTAAACTTTCTCCGTCTCCGAGCTCTCTCTTTATTTTCTACGTCACAAGATACTATCAGCATGCATGCATGCACGACCGACACGCCGCCGATAAAAAAATTAAAACCTTCGTTTAATGAGAAGGAAGGAGATTTAATATCGCGGTACCTGTACATACATGGGCATCCCTACATGATATCGAGAAATTTACAATGCACACCCCTACACGAGACGAAGTAAGCTATAGCTATAGTATAGCTATGTACACGAGATTGAGAATAATCGATTGATTGCAATTGATTGCACATCCGTTAAGCGAACGTGTTTGAAGTTTTGTGCCTGCATTCCACTGCATACATGCAACGTACGTACATACATACAGAGCTCGACACGAGGTGGAGCTATATGATTTTCGTGATAAGCTTCGGACACCGGTGTCTCGCTTGCACTTGCAGCTAGCTAGCTGCTGTACAAGCTGCATTGCAATCTCGCTGCTCGCTGATCGGTTCTGTCCAATATTACCAAGCCATACCTGCCTCCGTGGCGCTGTCGTGTACCAGCCATCCTGCATTCGGCCGATTGTCCGTGTGGCTATCGTCGATTGGCTGGCCCTTCATTGCCTTTTTCGCAATTTTGGATATACCTGTAGTATGTCCCATCTGCAGGTCGCCGGAATGCTGATATCAGCGTAGGCATCCGCATACTTCAAACGGTGATCTGTGGCTGGAGAATGTACATATGTGCGCGCGCTCGCGAGGCGAGTGGTGCACATCATTCCTGCTTGCAGGTGTGGCCCAGGTGCGGCTGATGGCTGGTGCGATCGGCTATGCGCCACATACTTGGTGTTAGTATTACCGCTAGCGGGCTAGTGCCATCTGCAGCATCTGCAGCGCTAGTGGCTGGGATGTGATTTCCAATTACCTAACCAGGCCCCCCAGCCTCGCCAAGCCAGCTGACTAGCCACTGCGAGCCACACGCACTCGCCTCGCCGCGTTCCTTTCCTTCCTTCACATACCACACCACACCGCGCGCTAGGCACGCACGCATATGCAATTCGCATCGCATCAACTACAACCACACACACACACTCTCTCTCTATACACACACACACTACACACCACCCCGGTTACGAACGACATTGCATTCATTCTCCCCTTTCGAGCTTTCACGAATACGTCGTCTGTCTCACCTGGCGCCCCAACCAACCATGTCTCTCATCAATGCCTCTCACGATTCACTGCCCTGTACGTATCACGCCACACCTCAGCTCATGCACGATTTCTTTCGCGCATCCCCTTCTTCTTTCATCCCTCGCTAAGGATCCTGCATGCGCATGCATGCGCTATGATGAAAGTTCACACTCCGACTTCAATCAATCGTTGAATCGACTTTCTAACTAACTTTACTGCGCACCACAGACATCGATCGTCCGCTGACACCCAGCACGACGGCGCGCGCGCACGCCCTCATCACCACCGAGCTGGACCCGGCGCACACCTCCACGCCACACCCTTCGCTACCATCGCTGCCCGACGCATCCTTCACCGCCCTCGTCGCCGCCGAGCTCGAGCGGGTGGCCCAGGGTCGCCCGTTCACCGGCGGCGTCGACGCCTCTCGCTACGAGTCGCAAAGCACGCCGTCGGCGCAGTCGTCGGATGAGGAATGGCGCGCGGCGCTGCAAAGTGCCTACGCGACGTCGACGCATCTGGCGAACCGCGTCACGAACCTGACGTTGCTGTCGTCATTCGGTGCGAACAGCTGGCTCGTGGGCAACGCCCAGATGGAGGGCGTGCTCGGCCAGCTGGAGCGCGAGGTCGTCGCGCTGAAGGAGGAGACCGAGGTGACGAATCGCGAGCGCAAAAGACGGCAGGTCGAAGTGCAGGAGGAGATGGAGAGGCTCGAGCGCCGCTGGAAGGACGGGGTTGGCAAGGTTCTGGAGATTGAGGTTGCTAGCGACATGGTCTTCAGGGAGACCCTGGCGATGCGACGAGCTGGACAGTCGTGACGCTTGCCCTGCCTTCTCGCCTCCCTCCCTTCCTCCTTCACTCCCTCACTTCCTTCACTCTTCACCCCTTCATCCTTCACCTCTTCACCCCTTCACTCTCCTCCTGGTTCATCTGCTGCCGCCTGGGATGACTGGTGGATGGCCGTTTCTACCGTTTTGACCCTGCCCTGCCCTGCCGGCCTGCTCTGTGTCACCCGCCGCTGGCCACCTGCTTAAAATTTCCGGTTTACCCAACGATCCGACGACCATTAACTCCACAACCCATGGATTGGTCGCCCAGCGAGGAGAGCGAAACAGAAACATCCGTGATAGACGAGATTATACACATAGATATAAGCACACATTTCACACACATTTCACACACAGACATAAACGCAGACAATGTCTAGCCAAGCTTGATACCGGCGCTATACCCGCCCGCCAATTGAAACCAAAATTGCAAAGGACATGCACATCGTCGGAACTCTAAGTTGAGGCAAACAATGCAATGAGCGCTGGGTCTACGGATGGATGGATACCCACTTGCACTGTGACTTACTGCTATTTCTCCAGAATCAACGGTGTACTAGTACTAGTCTTACATATATATATTACAAATACACGTTTTCTCCGCCGTACGTGCCGGTCCGCCTGCATGCAGATCAGTTAATCAATCGTCCAGTGAAAGCTCCCGGCCGAATGGATGGGGCTCGTGATCAAGACAAGACATGTATTCGTACGTACGCGTAAACCATTCGAATATTCAGCACTCATGCACTGCTCTATACCGGACCCGACATGGATGGATGGGGTCTCCATGCACGATTGAGCACAAACTTAAAAAGTGCCTCCCTCAAGAGCGTAAACTTGCAAGCATGCGCAGCGGATCGTCTGGCTCAGGAGACATATTTCCAGGGTCTGATATACATACGCCAGTATAATATCACATAGCAAGTCTGGCTATAACTGCGCACCTGCTTGGTGGATCGCACACATGCCAGCCTGCAATGCATACTGAAGGAGGCCAATGGACACTACCTACTTAGGTATGCATGTGCAGGATTATGGATCGTACGTGACCAGGGTCCATCTTTCTCACGAGGACATCCTTTCCCATCGGCGAGCCCGGTTCATCCATCCACTATCCATATGTCCATCACTTCACAAGTACGTTCATCGTATGTCCATCCTTCACGTGCGTGCATGCTCACTCGTATGTCCATCCTCCATACGGCCATTTGCCCTCCCCCCTTCAGCGCCTGGCTTCGAGGCCGGCCATACGGCCATATGTTCATCCGTCCAGACGATGCTACGACACATGCACGATAATATACTAGTACTCGGTGGCAATGCATGCAGCCTGTTCTAAAACCCCACCAGTCCATTTGATTCTCGCACACACACAGACACATCTTTATACAAAAAGCCGCAGAAAAGAGAAAGAAGTAAAAAAGGAACGACAATCCGTGGGTCCCATTGTGCATGCTAATGCAGCCGACTCGGAAATCATAATCATCCATCCTCCATCCATCCGCCCACCCGTCCATCGACAGACAGAAGGGTAAGTGGGGAAAAGTACGTACATACGGCATGCATACAAGAACGGTAGGAAAGACAAATACGACCACCTATCATCCATCCATCATCAATCCATCCACACATCCACACATCCAAAAGAAGAAGAAGAAGAGCGGTGAGAGGAAGAAAGAAGAACAAAGAGGTCTCGTATGCAAGCCTCGTAAAAACGGACGGGACGGACGGGGAAAAGGGAGCCGGAAACGATGGAATCGAATGAAAATATCCCGCAGCTGCGCTAGTCGGCCCACCTCCCATTGTTTGTTTAAACGAGGGGAAAGAAAGAAGAACGAATGAGAGAAATGAAACAAGTGCTTAATGTAAGGTGTAGCTCTCGGTCACACCTGCATCGTCCATCTTTGTGTCCACGCTGTCTACTACATCGTGCTGCTGGGAGGGATCGTTCCGTCGCATGATCTCCGTGACCGGGCCTAGGAGTCGCTGGAATCCTTCCTTGCCTAGAGTCGCGACCTTGACCTTATCCTTCGCCACGACGCTGGCAGCTCGCGGTGCGTCGTTCAGCAGAGCCAGTTCACCAAAGTAGTCGCCCTTGGTGTAGCTCTTGAGGACTTTGTTACCCTCGGATCTCTTCTTGACCTCCGCGGTGCCCTGCTCGATAATGTAGAAGTTGTCACCAGGGTCGCCTTCCCTGATGATGACCTGCTCAGGCGTATACGACCGCGTCTCGAGCGCGTCCGCAATCTTGGATCGTTCGTACGGCATGAGTCCTGAAAGCAGCGGGACGGTTTCCAGGAAGGCCTCGTACATGCGCCTCTTCTTGAATGTGTTCTCCATCAAAATTTTACGGAAAGTAACACGATCCAGAGACCAGAGAACGCAATCCGTCGACGCGGTGATGACCGTGGCTGCGCGAGGGGCGTTGTACATCAATGCTAGTTCGCCAAAGCTTCCTCCAGCGGTGATCGTGGTGACTTTCTTGCCCATGCCGTCGGCTCCGGCAGTCATCTTGCCAGCTGGGTTGACATAGACGTCGAAAGTGCCCTTCTCGACAACGTAGAAGAAGTCACCGACATCGCCCTGGGTGATGACTCGCATTTCCTTCTGCCGGATGGTCTTCTCCGTTAATGCGCCTAGGACCTGCTTGGTTTGTTCGTCGTCGAGATTTCGGAACAGGATATTGTCCGCGATGGCTACGCTCAGACGCTGCAGCTGCTCTTGGGACTTGGGGTTGAAAGGAGGCGTCCAGTCTTCGCTCGAGGACGACGGGACCATGGACTCAGCGGAGACGGATGTTCGACGGCCGGTATTGTAATTTGTTGGGAAATCGGGCGATGGAGACCTGAACGTCGCAGAAGCAGCTGCGGGTGGGGAGAGCGTTCTCTTGTTCTGCGCGCGGCCACGAGAAGCAAACGGTGAAGTGGGTGGCGGGGAGGATGAGATGCGGGCGACCTGCTCGGAGATGGTAGACGTCGGCTCCCGAGAACCAAAACCAGGTGTCTTAAAGGTTGCGGTTGTCGGGCTCTGACCGGCATCTGGCTCTTCCTCCTCTATGATCGCATCGTTAGGGCCGACATCGTGAGGTCCCGAGGCGCCTTGGAAGGTCGGAGCGGGTGTGAAGCCAGGGAAGGTGTTTTCCGCTGGGAATAGACCTGGACTTGCACGTCCTCCGGACCCAGCTGCGAGGCCACCGAAGGCAGCCGCCGAGGAGCCGGCATTGTGAGTTCCAGAAAGCAGGAACTCGGCACGCTGTGCTTCGAGCCGCTTGTTGAAATGGTTTGCGCAGAACTGGAGGATATCCGCCGGTTGCTGCTTCAGCATCTCACGCTCCAGCACCGTTCTCTCGTGTATATAAGCGGGTTGAAGCTCTTGCGAACTCATCCTGACCGACTGTTCAACGGAGTTTTGGGAGGTCTTAAAGATAGGCACCGATCTCTGAAGCTCGTGATGCTGTATCGGCTTGTTTCAAGGTTTGGTTCCTTATCTGTCCAATTTGCTGGAAATTGTTGACCCCTCCGAACCTCTATGAGTGAGCCCGCTATGCCTGATGATATGGTCGGGAGGATGATCTGACGGGACGCCTAGGTTAGCTTTTGGACCCCAGATCGAGCATGATATAACAGCAAGAGCATATTAATAACCCATAAACAGTGTTGTCGTACCAAAGAATCAAGACGTATGCCAAGCAACGAACGCTCGTATGGAACAGATGCGATGGAGGTGATGGGTATCGCGGACGGTCACAATGACGCTGTTTCGCTTTCGCGGGGAGCGTGAGGCTTTCGGCGATGGCAAGCCTTCTCGATGGAGGGGCGTTGGGACGGGCGGAATGACCTAGGTGGCACACCCCAAATGTGTCAATCCAAAGTTCTCCGAACGTTCTAACGACAGAAGCTGCAGCGGCGCCTGGAGATGCAAAAGAAGCGACGGCATCGACCTACTGCTTCCAGCTCACGGGTGTGAATCGGGAGTCTCGGTTGAGGGAAGGGCGTTGGCAGAGCCAATGGCGGGACCAATGAAGGTGGAGTGTCTAGCGGTCAAATTGAGGGGCAGGAAGCTGTTTCCCACGAGACCTTTCTGCTTGCGACAGGAGGATCCGACAGATCCTCACGCAAGCGCGAAAACGGCACGACGAGCAGAACAGACAGATCGCATTCGACGGGCAGGAAACAGCAACCAATGGCGTGCGTGTCTAAAAATACGGATAAACCGAAGATTCCGGGCAGCTTGGACGAGATAGCCGACAACCTGTGAGATCGCACCCGGGATTTCGGCCGTCTCAAGCGACGATGCTGCGAGCTGTGCACGTACCAGCATCCCATCCTCTCATCCGGCGAAACGGAGTTCCAACGAAGAAGGTGGGGCTGGCCTCTGCTGGTGGGCATGGGAGGGCACATGGCGGGTGTCGCACTCAGGCAAACGGGACGCAAATGATGGGATGGAGAGCAGCTGTCTGGGAACATGAGGGAACGGGTCTCAGGCGAGAAAGAGGGAACAATACGGGCCCAATGCAGAGCTGGCGCGCACTCGTAATAAGGCTGTTCGGCCGGTAACCTACCGATGGATGGATGTCGAGGTCGACGATGGGTTTGTCCTTTGCGAGAGGGTATGCGAGCGGGAAATGACTCGAATGAGGCAACGTTCTTTGTTTCGGTGGTGGTGGTGGCGGCAGTGAGGAGGAAGCCGGCGGCGGGACTACGCGAGAGAGAGAAAGAGAGAGACGTAGACGAGGGAAAAAGCTTCTGGAAACTCAGAAAGAATGAAGGACAGAACCGAGAGACCGGGAAAGGGAAGCCAGAGCAATTTAACGGGAATGCTTATTCTCGCTCGCCTGTCCGCTCGCCTCTCCCAAACTGGGACGTGTTCCTGCTTCTCTGCGATTTGTCGAAATATGTATGTCGTTTGGACTGGACGATGACGATTTGAGCAGTGCCTGAGCTGTTTGCGGGAGAGGTGGAAGCCAAAAGCAAAGGGAAAGGCGTCAAGATCAGAACAGAAAACCCAAGCTGATAAAATAAGCAGTTTTCTGTCCCAGGTAGGTGAGGGGGTGGCCAGGCTGGATGGAGACAGGCGACGACGCCATGTAATAATTATAACGTAGTGTCTAGTATACTAGCATCCAGAGAGGTATCCACATTTGCATCGGTGGATGCCTGCACGGGGCTGCACCATTGTCTACGTTGTGTGTGGATAGGTGTGTGGGTGTGGGTGCTTGCTTCTCGAATAATGCGGACATGCACTCCATCGATTATACCGTCCGAGCTCGAGATCACAGTATAGCAGTACCGGACGGCAGCCGTCGATATGCATTGCATGGAGCTTGGGGCATGACGGCGAGCGCTCGGACGCCATGCCATGAGCCATCATCCTCAGCCTGGGCCATGAGGATTTTCCGAGGGCCCTTCAGCAGCAAGCCTCGCCCGCCGTCTACGGGCAATCTGGATAAATATCCGTTTCTCGTTTCCTTCGCTCGCTTGGCTCTTTTTAAATTTGGCTACATCCCTCGCAAACCGAAAGTTTAAAATGGCGCGCCTGCAGAAAACATGCAGACGTTGCCTTTTTATTACCTTCCGGTGACCCTCCAGCTCGGCTGGGCTATCACTCTTGGGGATGCAATGCGCATGAAGAGGCCATGGAGGCACAATTTCGAAAGACGTATCGACACCCCGCTTTTCGGTTGGTGTCATGTAGGGTCGGGAAACCTTGCTAGCAGGCCCGCCACTTTCAGCAAAAGAGGGTGCGCTGAATGCGGTATGGAAAGCTTCTCGACGTTGGCCGAATTGCCTCACCCAGCCCCCCATTGGCTCGCTTACCCAGACATGCTTCCAGCCTGATTTTTCCCTTGACGAGAAACCCTTCGGCAGAGCTTCCATGTCACCTTCTAGAAGCTTGAACCGTGCTGCCAGCCACAAAGGCTGCATCGCTCTTGGTGCGCCAAGCGCCCGCGGTGGTCAGAGATGTTCGTCGTGCCCATTGCCAACGTGGTCTCTGTATCGTTTGCGTGACCTCAATGGGTATCGGAGTATGCATGCCCTTTCAGTATCAGGTAGCTGTTGGTGGAGAGAATACGTCAGCCTACAGAACCGAGAGCCGTAGATTGTCTGGGTGTGCATCTGCTGTGGAAGCTTTGTCAACTTGGGATTGGGCTAAAAATACGCCGGTCCAGTTGACCAGACGGTATTAGCTTTGCTTTGCTTTGCAACCTAATCTGAAGACAACATCTAGAAAGGGCTGATTAGGTAAAGCATTTGCAATTGATAGGCTCTCGAGAGAGGGAAGGAACCTTTAGCAGACGGGCATCATTGACGATTGGACAGCAAAGCGACTCGCCCCGGCTGGCAATGAAGCCGAAAGATCTGCGATCGCGGTACACCCACGAGGCTAAAGCCACATGTGATTTAGTAGCTCGGTGCTCGCTCCGACTTGCCGTAATTCGTCATGCGGAAAGCTTCGAAACTTCGCTGGAAGGAGCCGACTAGATGGTGATTGCGATGAGGAGCAGCATTGGGAGGAACTCACTCATTTTACCGCTCGATTGAAGTCTGGAAGGTCGTGGTGCTGCTGCGAATCTTTTCTTTCTTCCAAGGGCCAGGGTGTTTGGTGTTGTTTGTCGATGTGTTGAGCTCCTGCTGTTTGCAAAGCTGGCCGCACAGAAAACTTTTCCCTCGCCGCCAAAAATTCGACTATAAAAGGCCGCGCTCTCCCAGACCTTTTCCTCTTTTCTTCTTCTTTTTTCTTTAGACCACACTTCGTATGTGAACCCCCTCTAAAAAGTTCGCACCCACAGACACCTGCTAACAGCCTCACAGATAGGATCATTTCTATAGTGTACATCCTCTTTTGAATTCTTTAAAAGAGCTACATTTCCAACCCTGGCTGATGACTGGGCTGGTCTGCCCGTAATACCTCGCTGCCACAGAGTGAAGCCGATTTATGTTACCCGTTGACTTCGGTCGATGAGGTGGTGATGATCTCGACCCGCTTGCTTGACTTTGTCTCCTTGGAGCGAATGATTGCATTTTGGGTTGGTGGCGATGGTGGTCTGACAGGTTTCCCACAATATCATTCATTGTAACAGATGGATGGTAGAGTGGGATATGGATTTGAAGTTCATTTGAAGGTTTCAAAGGGAGCGGTGCTGGTCGTCTTTCTGTGTAGAAGATTTTTCCTAGCTAGAAATTCCAATTGAAAAATTTTTTGTGGTATCGCCAACTAGTGTGCTTCGCGTCGTCGCGTCCCTCACGTGTGAGTCCGTGCCAATGTAGAATATAGCCAGCCGCATATAAGAGAGTTGCCGTCGACAGCCTTCATGTCTCCACAGTCACTTGTCACCGTTGTAGCTCCGTCTCAAGACGCTGCGGGTCCGATTCTCTCCGCTCCTGCGCGTAGATCGCCTATGTAGACGACCCAAACAGGTCACCCAGCGACTAATTGCGAGAGTACCCTGATGCTGGATCCTTTCGACGTGTTTCTGCCTGAGAGCTCGGTCGTCGGTGGGTTAATGCCTGACATCGGTGCCAAGGCGGGGAGGAATTCCCCACGCAAGCTCCAGATCTAAGCAGCAGAATGCAGAATTGAAGTCTCAAGCTGATGGTAACATGTTGTCTGGGGGATCACGTTTAAGCTTTCTCCAGCTGTAGACATGACTAGAGAATGCCCTGCTTGGAGAGAGAAATTTCGAAAACATCCGCCATCAACTATTGATGATGCTACGGAATGCTCAGAAATATGCCGTCTATCTGGATTCAACATGCGTGTTCCGTATACGAGGGGATTATGCGAGGTAAAGCACGCGCGAGAGAGTCAATTTCGATAGAGCCCGAAGACGCCGTTGATACTGTAATATCGCCTGGGCTGGGCTGCATTCCAGGATCCTGTGCCTGACCCAAGATTACGATTTCCTGCAAGGCCCCGGTCATCTGATCGCCTTTCTCCTCAGCCTTCAAGTCAAAGTCAATCTCGCGAGCGAACCGGCCTCGTGGGAATGCAATGCTCTTGCAAATGTGAAAATGCAGTGGTTGCGCCGGCCCGCGAGCTGACAGGTTGGGGGTCACCCACTCACCGGCCAAATCTCCGACCCGCGCAGTGTCCGGACGGGCTCCGGAGATGAGGCCGATATATGCGATGTGATGTGATGCTGTGATGCTGCATGATGTCACACGCGACTGAGAGACTTTGACGTCCGCCTATGAAGTTGTATATATAAAAGCTGAGATTCGTCTCCCTCGAAAGAAAATAGGTGAAAATTCTGACTCTCTAAGCCTCCAGCTAGATAACCTTAGTCAATCGTTGTCTACATCAGGTCTCTGCAGCTCGAGACCACCTCGAGCTCGTCTTGTTTTAAGTTTTTCCTCTTAGTGTTTCTTATTTTCTGGGACATCCTTCAAAACGGCCCTGACGAAGCCCATTGGCCGCTTCGCATGCTCGGAGTATGCCCGACGGGAAGGCTTCACTTCTGCTTCTGGCGCACGCGGACCCCGGATCCAACTGCATTCTGCTTTTATTATTATTGACAAATCTGCGGGCATAATTGGCACCTTTGCGGCGATGAGCTCCAGGCGACGACGCATGGACGTGGAGTCGACGCTCTCTCTTTCCTCAGCTAACAGGCCGACTAGCCTAGCGTGGGGGAGTCGACATGGCGGATGAGATTCTTAGTTCCCGATCACTGCAACCTTTCTTTTCTTTTCTAGATTTGCTGCTGGTTGCAAGCACTGGCGGACCTTGAAAGTGCGTACTCGTGAAGCCGGCGTGGGTTTGCAGGAATGTCAAGACGTAGTTACTATGCAAGCTTGCGACAATTGAGCACATTCGCAGAAGCTTCGCCTGGAGACAGCCCGGCCATGGCTGGTTACCCCGTACTCGCAGTGCACACCGAGCAGGCATTTTGACGGAGCCAATGAAGTCATTCGGGGCTCCGTCACAGTGCGATGCCGCTAACTTGTCCTGACTACTCCCTATCGAGCGAAATTGGTGGAGTTCCCAGCACGGCATTGGCCTGTCTTATACATATTTCTGTCACCGTAACTAGCTTCGCCTTTATAACCAAAAGTCACCCCGGGTCCCTCCTCGCCTCGTCCAGCCTTTTTCTCTCAAGAAATTCCAGATCTCAATTCCTCCCCCATTCGCAAGATTCGTGCACACGTAGAAGAGGCGGTGGAGTACCTACGGACACGTGCTTGCACCAGCCCGCTGTCCGAACGTCAACGTGTCGAGCCAATTGAGCGTGTTTTGCGTCCTATAAAAAATATCTGGCCCGGCACTGCACCCGATCTGCCACTGCATCGCTCACCGCCAATCCAGCTCTGCATCACTGAAGATTGTAATCTACCAGGACACTCACCGGAAATACAGCCATATTACCAGCCTGATAGCGGCTTCCTATCCCTCCCCCCTGACTAAATTTATCATCAGTTCAAGAGGCATCCCGAAGCCGGAAAAGGACACCAGACCCAGCTCTACCGCCAGATACACGCACACACTCGTTATTTAGCTTCAGAGCATCTTGCACTTCACCCGCCCGACAGTCTGCGAGCATTCAAATCACTCGTCTAACTAGTCCAGAGTCACGCCATCCCTTTAGCCGTTTCTCGCTCGGAATACCGACGACAGCTGGTATCATCACGTCGACCAGCTCAACCACCGAATCGAGTGTTTAACAGGTTCGCCGGCAAGCGAGAGCTATTATCACCACCAGAAGAGCGAAATCACCTCAATCACTCAAGATGGAGAGCGGACCTCACGCCCCAGAGCCGGGGACCTCTCCATCGACAATCCCCCATCCGCAGAGAATACAGCAGATCGTCCCGGCAGTAGCCAAAGCATCGCTGGAAGCTGAGGGAATCCCCGTCCGTTCCAACGTTGACACGGACGACACACCGAGAGCCGTTGGAGTCCTGCGCTATAACACGTCGCACGACTCTTTGCATGAGTTTGCACCAGCCCATATTTACTATGGCGACGACCACGATATCGGATCGACCAAGAAGGGAGCTGTTAGAAGCAAAGTTCGGACGTATTCGACATCGGTATGTCTTTGCAATCGTCTGCTCGTAAATTAGCAATTAGATAACGTGCTAACGGTGCTGTTTCACAGGCTGCCACGCCTGGAGCGTCAGACGGCCAGCCCAGGGCCGGTGGGCGCAGACGCGCCTCCTATGGTAGGGTTTTCTACCCTGGAAGGATTGCAATATTGGTGCTTAGGTAGCTAACGATGCGTCCTCCTGCATAGATGACCCCGCCACGCTTCCTCGCAAGTTCTTCATCAACGTCAACAGTACACTGCAGTCCCTTCTGGAGTCGGAGGACACCGACGGGAACTACCAGATCACTATTGATGATGGAGGCCCGAAGACCTTGTCTCTGGGAACTGCAAATTCCGGTGGATACAACCGCGCTGATATTAGAGGCACGTACATGTTGTCGAACCTATTGCAGGAGCTCACGTACGCAAAGCAGTTCGGACGAAGATACATTGTCCTAGATGAGGCACGCCTGAACGAGAACCCGGTCGACCGTCTATCTCGACTCATCCGAACATCCTTCTGGGATGGCTTGACTCGTCGCATCGATTCCAGCGTTATCGAAGTTGTTGGGTTCGATCCAAAGGACCGAACTGGCGATCCTCGACCCCGTATATATGTACCGGTCGGTGCGCCAGAGCAATTGACGTACTATAAACAGGTCGCGGAGGATCGCCCGGAGCTGAGGTTGGAAGTGATACAACTGCCGAAAGAGATCACACCCGACTATGTCAAATCTCTCAACGACAAGCCTGGTCTACTTGCCCTCGCTATGGATAAAGAATTGGACCCGAGGACGGGAGTTGAGACGCTCGTCGGAAAGCCATTTGTTGTTCCCGGCGGACGTTTCAATGAGCTATACGGCTGGGACTCGTACATGGAGTCGCTGGGACTCATGATCGATAACAAGACACATCTGGCGAAATCGATGGTCGAGCACTTTGTCTTCTGTATCCAGCACTACGGGAAGATTTTGAACGCCAACAGATCCTACTATCTGACCCGCTCGCAGCCACCGTTTCTAACGGACATGGCGCTCCGTGTCTACGAGCGCACCAAGCACGAAGAAGGATCTAAAGAGTTCCTGCGACAAGCATTACTCGCAGCTATGAAAGAATACCACACAGTTTGGATGGCCGAACCGCGACTGGATAAGATCACAGGCCTCTCTCGCTACCGCCCGGACGGCAAAGGTATCCCTCCGGAGACTGAAGCCTCGCATTTCGAGCATCTCCTGATGCCCTACGTGGAGAAGCACAATATGACATTCGATGAGTTTCAGCAAGCCTATAACGACGGCGTAGTCCAAGAGCCGGAGCTGGACGAATACTTCTTGCATGATCGAGCGGTCCGCGAGTCCGGCCACGATACGTCCTACCGTCTGGAGAGAGTCTGCGGGAACCTCGCGACAATCGACCTCAACTCGCTCTTGTACAAATACGAGACCGACATATCCAAGACCATCCGCACCGTCTTCCACGACAAACTCCACGTCCCCGACGAGTGGCTCGTCAACGACCAAAAGCCCGGGCACACGGAAGCCTCCGCCATCTGGGACCGCCGCGCCCGCCGGCGCAAGATGGCCATGGACAAGTACCTCTGGAACTCCGAGAAGGGCTTCTTCTTCGACTACGACACCGTCGCGCAAAAACAACACCCCTACGAAACGGCGACCACGTTCTGGGCTATGTGGGCCGGAGCGGCGTCACCCGGCCAAGCACGCATGATGGTCGAGAAGGGCCTGCCCAAATTCGAGGTGCTTGGCGGCCTGGTCGCGGGAACGATGGAGTCCCGAGGCCTCGTGGGCATAGACCGTCCCAACCGGCAATGGGACTATCCCTACGGCTGGGCGCCGCAGCAGATCCTCGCATGGGGCGGCCTGCAGCGCTATGGTTTCGAGCAGGAAGCGGAACGACTCGCGTACCGCTGGCTGTTCATGATGACGAAGGCCTTTTTCGACTACAATGGTGTTGTTGTGGAGAAGTACGACGTGACTCGTCCCGTGGACCCGCACCGCGTCGACGCCGAGTATGGGAATCAGGGGCTTGATTTCAAGGGCGTTGCGCGGGAGGGGTTTGGGTGGGTTAATGCGAGTTATCAGTATGGGCTTGAGATGATCAATAGCCATATGCGTCGCGCGCTCGGGGCGTTGACGCCGCCGGATACGTTCAGCAACGCGTTCGATCGCGAGGAGATGGTTTTTTAAACCGTGAAGCAAGCGTTTTGTAGTGTTTTTTGACACCTTTTGTTTTTTTCCCTGTTTTGTTTGTTGTATTTGTATGCGGTTCTTTGGCATGGGCTTGCGAGTGTTATCGGCATGATGGCGGTCGACGGTCTGTGTTTTCTGTTGAGATGCGGTGGTAGAGCGGTCGATTCTGATTACGCGTTCGCTAGATTGTTGGTGGACGGTGACCTGTTAGATAGATGATGGCAGATGACGGTTCGGCGCAAATTGGGTGAATTGCGATGCATGCTATGAAAGCTGCACGTACGTTTTGACCTTTTGCTTCATTCATCGGTTGTTTCGTTCTTTCGTATACATACATACATACATTTGCATCGTAGACTTTTAATATATATTTTGTATGATCATTATATTGGTTGTGTAATATATATCGTGTATTGCAACATTGGGGTGGTAATTTATACGCAGACTGGTCTCGCGGGGCTAAGCTGCGGGACATATACGACTGGTTATATATACGATTTGTATGATCTTGCGCTTGCTCAATTTCGAAATTTCATGGTAGTATTACTTGCGCTTTGTGTTATCTGGCTCCAACGGGACCAGGTATTACTAATTTATAATTGGAAATCGATAGATTAATCCATCTGGGTCTTAGTGGTCGCGATCGCAGGATGATGATCTATATATAACCCTTGGCTATTGCCAGTTCGCAGTCGGGTATATTGGGCTCAGCTGAGGGGCTTATTGAATTCTATTGGTATATGAAAACTGGTACTTCGTATATGTGGATACTGCCTTATATTATATGTCGATAGTCAAGTCAGATGATTAGACTAGCGATAATCCTCCAAATGCTATCTATACCTAGACGGATCGATAGAAGGTTGCGACGGGTTCGCGACGGCGACGGTGCCCAAATATGCTGGTGCGTACGAAGTAGCTTTGAATATTAATCCACAGTAGCAGTTCTGTGTCAGGCCTGTCAGATCATGGGGATTAAGATTACCGAGGTGCACAGTATGCAGGGACCATTCTTGTTTATTTACGAGACAGATCCATGCGTATTTACTTTAAAGTCGTATCGAAGCTTCACGAACGACTTGGTATATTATTGAGACAGGGCTTGTCTAGTTTTGTGTGGCGGACGGACATCACAGAGTACGGGGTATCCAGGTTGGGTCAACACTATTACTTTAAGTAGCCTTGCCTGTGGGACGAATAGTTGTATAAATAAAGGTACAGGGAAGGTTACCTGCAATGTCAGGCGGTCGCTTTTCTGCGAGGTGGTTAATCTCCTGTGTCGGCGGGATCTGTGACATGGTGATAATAATAGTTTCAGGCTGAAGGCAAGGTCTTCTTTCATTCCATTGGCGTCATGGTCATGAGGACTTGCTGCAGTTAGCTGTTTGCTGCGGAGGGTTAAGAGGGTTAAGGTTGTTAGTGCGACTTGGGTGCCGGGGGCCTTGTCTGAAACGACGAAACGAAATTTACTTGGTATCGGATCTTGTTTTGCCCTGACAGCTTGGGCTGTTTGCGATGTTACTTATACCAATAGTAAGGAATACTCCTGACAGGAGAGATGGTATTATATGGTGAGAGAGAGTGACAGGTCGGGTCGTTTCGGTCGGTCGGTCCTGCCTTGTTTGCCTGCGACTCGAGTTTCCTGTGGGTTTCGGGGCACTTTGCGCGAGTACCTGGTTGATAGGCCTGCTGGCGCAATTTCTGGAGGACATGGTGTTTAGGGCCGGTTCCGCAGCGAGTTTCCTCAGGTACGAGCAGGAGGGTTAGTAAGGTACGACGGCTGTTTTTTTTTTTCTTTCCTTGTTTCTCTCTTTCGGTTCTGGTTTAAGTTTGTGCTGGCGAGGAGGGAGCGCGAGCGTCGGGTCGATGAGCTGTCATGTGCTGCATGATATCATTTTGGGAGAGACGGAGCCGAGGGCGATAGATAAGGTGGTGTGCAATTTTTGTTAGCTTTGACTGTGGGCGTAGGGATTGACCTGGTGAACTCCGTCGACGGAGCAGATATCGGTGAAACTTTCGAGATCGTATCTGTTGATGGTTGATGGGACCGGATGCATGATGCAGAGTGAGCTGTGATTTGATAAGGGGGGTGGCAGCAGGAAGGAAAAAGGAATACCGCGGGCATGCACTCAATGCGTATGATGCGAAGAAGAGAAGAGGGAGGAAAATTTTTAGTAATACAGTGGACTAGGCGTTGTGGCATGACATCGCGAAGTATCGGTGATGGGGTTGCCCTTTCCACAACGGAGATGCATATGCAGCAGTGCAGGCAGGCAGGCAGGATTGATATTTTAGCGTCTGCCCAGCGACGTATCGGAGTAAAGCACTCACTCCTGATTGATTGAATAATAGTAGTACGATGGATGTATACTGCAGGTAATTGAGTGAGATTTTGACAGGCTAGCGGCATCAGCAATGGTACTAGCCGGGCTAAACCAGCCAGTCGGTCGGTGAGGGAACGAACGAGCGAACGATGCCCATGCCTTCCATGCCATGCCATGCCATGCCGCAGTAGCAGCAGCAGCAGAAGAAACCATCAATTCATTCTCATTCGAAGGAAGTGCGAAGGAGCTGCATGTATGCATGCATGTCTGAATGTATGTCAAAAAGGACTTTACCGGATGGATGTATGTAATGTCATGTCATGTAATGTATGCTGCTGCTGCTGCTGCTGCTGCTGCTGCAGACAAGCGGAGCGCGCGCACCGGACAGTGCACCAGAGTGCAGACACAGGCCTCTGTCACAGCGAGAGAGAAGACGGGTGGAGACACACCTGCGTGCCCCTGTCGCCCTGATTTGCTCGGGCCAGTCGAGGCGCCCAAGACAGGTATCGATTCCAGGATTTCGGAGCTGGATGGATCAAGCCTATAGGGTGCCGTCGATAAGTGACGAAACGCAGTTGTTTTTCTCTGGTGGTGGAGTGGTGGTGATGCATCGACTGTGGTTGTTCCGACATATAAAAAGGGAATTGACCGGCGCGCCTGGTGATTTCCCTCGTTATTTTCCGTACAACTTTGTAGCATTTTGCTTTTTGGCATCGCCGTGATCTGACTGACCCGACCGGCCAGCCGGCAAGGACGTTTTTCGATATTAAAGCTCGCAAGCTTGTTTATTTTATTTTTTCTTGATTATAATTTCGGATTCGATTGCGGAGGTGGCTTTTTGTTTTTAGACGCACACCCGTCACCCATCGCGATTCATTCTTATTATTATTGCGGAGTGCTGCTGCCATTCTCTGCTCTCGTTTCTAAAATTTCCTTCTCCGCTGCTCGCTGTTTTAATTTTGGCTCCGTTGCTCGATTGTAGTAAGTGCGCTGCTTGGATCTTAGCACGAGGCCGGTCCGTTTAACAGGCAGCCTTCCTTTTGCTTCTTCTTCGTCTTCTTAAGATCTTCATCTTCTCGAGATCTCCTCGTCGGGATCCGGTTGTCATTGTTTTTTTCTTTCTCTTTCTTTGCTTCTGTCGGGGCAATTGGCCGGTTGATATTCATTGCTAGCAGCGGGATCGAGATCGAGACCGGTAAGTGAGAGGACCCTGACCGTTTGAATCGCCATACTTGCAGCCGTTGTCGCAGTCGTCGCAGCCGTCGCACTCGTCAGCTACTCATTACCGGACCAGCAGTTAGTTCCTCGTCGCAGGGCTATGTATGGAAGGGCACTCGCCGGGCTGTCATGCTGGAGCCGTTCGTGTCTCAGGACATGCGATGGAGGGTGGCTTCCAAGCACGGTGTTCAATGTTCCTGCGCCATCAAGTTTTCGTCGAGGGGGGGAAAACTCTTTTCAGCCTCCTCTGCAGCAAGCCCGCGGCCGCTGCTGCTGCCAGCACCATGCCCTGGCCGGCCTGCCTGCACCGAATGAATAATGGATTCCCCCCCTCCATCATCGCCCCATCCCCATCGCTCCCCCCCATCCCGTCATCCCGTCCAATCTCCTCCCTCCACTTTTACCCCGTCGTCTCACCCCGTCGCTGCTGCTAGTTACTGCGTGACTGAACTGAACTGACTGGACTGCCTGCTTACTCTCTGCGCTGCCTCCCAGACTTGCTCTTCTGGAATCCCATCTCGCTCCACGTTCTCTTCATCTCTCCCTACTACTACCACCGCCACTGCTGCTACTGCCTACTCTTACTCCTCGATCGCACATTCGCACCTACGACCGTCGGCTTTCCGCGCTAGTTTTATCGCCCATAGTTTCGTTTATTGCTGCTGGACTCCTCTTCCTTCTTCCTCTTCTCCTCCCTCCTCATCCTCATCTTCATCCTCCGCAAACATCGCAGCTGCATCGCACCCGCCCACACGACCAACCATGTCCAAGGGAACGTATACTTTCAAATGGTGAGTCCTACTTCGTCTGTTCTACCTGAAATCTACGGTTCTGCTTTCTCCCCTGGAACTGCTGGAGAGGGGGCCCGCTCGAGCGACGGAACTGGAGGTCGGCTCGCGCTTCCCAGAGGCGCACGCTGCTCTTCCATCTCCTGACGAAGGCTGGGAATGCCGCCGTCTATTTACCCCGTTTTCGCTGCCGTACGGCAAAAGTCGCAGTGCTGGCCCGGGTTTCGCAGCCTGAAAGCCGTGCTTTTTGGTGTGTCGCATGCGATGACGAACACACAGCCAACGAGGCTGCGAGGATCCAACCAGGCCGCCAGAAACAGGACTGCGGGCCTCGAGCCTCGGGATTCGCTCGTTCGCTCTCGATAACACACGCGTCTTAGAAACTGCGATCTGTGGCCACCTGGCGATAAACTGCAGATGCTGTTTCAGCGAGAAAGGGGGGGCGACGGGTGAAACCCTCTATCTGCGCTATCGTGCCTGCCGGATCGGAATTCCTACGGCTCGTTGCATATCTGCTAACCACGAATCTCCCCCCGCATATACAGGAGCCAACCGGGCGACGAGGTTTTCGTCACCGGATCCTTCGATGACTGGAAAAAGACCGAGAAGCTGGCAAAGACGGTCGACGGCACTCATCTGGCGTCGGTGGAGCTGCCCATCGAAAAGATCACTTACAAGGTACATCCCTGGGTCGCATCTGGCGCCGTTCGCGTCGGCGATGGGGAAACATTTTTTTTTGATACGCGAGATGGCGGACACTATCAACGCAATGCGAACATTTGTGCAAGAAAAACAGTCGTGCTAATCCGGCGACGGCCCACGCGGTCTTTCTCTGATTATAGTATGTCGTGGATGGTACCTGGACAGTCGATGCGACGCAGCGCATTGAGAAGGATGCCTCCGGAAACGAGAACAACTACCTCCTCCCTGAAGACATAGCTCCCAAAGATGAACCTGTTTTCACCATCCCAGTCATCCCCGATACTGCTGAAGGCGCCACTCCCTTCGTTCAATCCACCGGCCCCCACGCGACTACCGCTGACCTCGCCGCGGAAGTTCCTCTGGAGCCGCCGCGGGATTTGGCCGCCGAAGAAGCCGCGGAGGCTGCTGTTGCTCCTGCTCCTGCTGTGGTCAAGGACGAACCCGCTGAGGCTTCCATCATGGTGTCCAGCGTCGGCCCTGAGGCCACCACCGCCGCGCTCGCTGCCGAGGTACCGCTTGAGGAAGTCGCCAAGCAGGAGCCGATTGTACCAGAGGCCACGAAAGCTGTCGTTGCACCCGAAGATCTCCCCACTCCTGACCCGAAATCGGTACCTGGATTCCTTCCGGATACCTTCGAGCCCGTTGATCAGGTCGTTAGCGTGAACCCCATCCCCGCCTCCGAAACAGCGGACAACCCCATCCACCTCGAGCCCAATGAGCCCGTGCCGCCTAGCACCGCCAGCGTGACGGACAACGTCAAGCTCGACAAGGAGTCCTACGAGCATGCAGATGCTTCCAACCTTGGCGTTGGCGCCACCGCCTCCGCTGCTCTGGCTGCCGTCACCGAGGCCATCACGAGCGCTGCCACCACCGCCACCGAGACCGCCAAGAACTTGATTCCCGAGTCCGTCCTGCCGATTGTGACAGGCGGCGAACCCGCTACTGGCGAGACGGCGCCGGACCACACCACTGCGACCACCGAAACCGTCCCAGAGGTCGTCGTCGAGTCTCAAGTTAAGGCTGGAGTTGAGCCGGAGGCCAGCGGTGTTCCCGAAGCCGTTGAGCACAAGCAAGAGGTAAGTTTCACACTAGCAGATCTATGTACATGCGCGTTTTCTATTTGAAAGTATTGGGAACTGACTCGGTTTGATCAGGTCGAGAAGGAGATTGTCGAAAAGACGGAACTGGCTGCTCCGATCGAGGTAACGACCGAAAACCCACACGCCGAAGTCCCTGAAGTTGTCCGTGAGAGCCAGGTTGAGGCCAATGCACCGCTGGAAGCCTCTGCGTCTCCTGTCGCAGTGGAGGCCAAGAAGGAAATCGAAGCCGAGCTGAAGAGCGAAGTCAAGCCCGTTGAGCCCATCGCCGAGCAACCCACCGAGAAGCCGTCGGAAATTCCGGCGGTTCCCGAAGTTGTTGTTGGCAGCATGCTGGCGGCCGGCGCTTCTCCGGAAGCCGCTGCTAACCCAGCTGCGGTTGAAGCCAAGCACGAGGTTGAGGAGGCGATTGTGCATCAGGCGAAGCCGGCCGAAGAGCCGGTTAAGAAGGAGGGTGAACCTTCGACCGCCGCAGAGCCAGCCGCCGTAGAGCCCGCCAAGAAGGAGGAAGAGCCCTCGACTGTCGAGAAGGCCGTGGCCGCAGCGGACAAGGTTGTCGACAAAGTTGCCGACAAGCCTGCCGACAAGGCGCCATCGGAGAAGAACTCGAAGAAAGAGAGCACCTCCGACAAGGCGGGCAAGGAGAAGAATCTCAAGAAGCGGAGGAGAATATCCGCCTTCTTCAAGAAACTACTTAAATGAGCGATTTAACGAACGATGCCCCAGCATTGGCTCTGGATTGCGTCCCTTATAAGCTTCCAATCCGATATTTGATGGTTTGGACGTCAACTAACGTCGCAACTTGCTTTCCGCCATTTTTGCTTTGACATACAACGCCCTATTCGTTGTTGATGATACCAGGCATGAAAAACTCACAAAGACCGTCGTCTCGGGAATCTTCTCTCCTCGTCGCTGTCTAATCTCCTCGGCTCCGGACTTCCCTCCGTACGCTATCGTCCTAGAATGTTCCCGATGCTCTCGCCTGCACGATCTTGGTTTTTCTCGTCCATGTTTCGTAACTTAAGTACTTACTCTCCTCTTTTTGTTTTTATCTGTTTATCTGCTGGTTTCTTGTACCCGTGTTGTAATTTGGTTGGTTGAGCGACATCGAATTATTGCACAGAGTTTATCTTTTTTCTGATGTTCGTTTTTTCTTTTCCTGTTTTTTATTTTTATTTTTGTGTAAGTTTAGGTTTACCCTTTTTTGTTCTCTTTCTGGTATGTAATATTCTTTTTTTATTCCGACTTGCAACTAATCGTGTGTTTTCTGAATGATATTCTGATTTATATATTACTTCTTATCCTTACGTACTTTATCTACCGATTGATAACGCTGTCGCGGTTCGTTTTGGGGTTAGCTAGCTGGGTGAATTCGGAGCCGGCCTGCCTGATCGATTGATTATAAATGCAATTGAATGCAAATGGACGTATAGTTTTATTTTACTTATATAAGCGTTTTGTAATAATTCTGTCTTGGAAGCGGACGTCCTCCCTTCCGTCCGGGCCCGCCGCGATGCAGATATCCTTTGCGTGGTCGGGCTGAAGCTGCATGTTGTGTAACGTACGTTGCGTTACAGACGTTTGCTCGAATCAGTCGATTCGAACAGCCGCTGGAACCCGATCGCGATTCTTGTTCTCGGGGCAGCATACTACGGTCACATGATAGTTTACCGATGAAATACCGAGTCTGCTATGACTAAAGATCTCGATTTACTAAATGTATTCTACAGGGATGCTCGTCTGTCGATACAGTGGTAGCTCGATGAGGCAATAATTGGCTGACAGACATCGCCTTCCGGATTGTAGAGCACCTACCAAAGTTGGGTTTGGTATTGATTAGTACTAGCTCAGGCAGCGGTCTAACCTGCTTTATCTTGACAGCAGCTGACGTCGACTGCTGGGGTGTTTGTGACGTCTATGCGGATATCGATGGAATGGTGAATTAAGTAAGTACATGTACTTGATTGTGCGGTACATGTAGACGGACATGTATGTACGGCATGCATTTGTGTATATGTAAGTACTTTGTGTACGTATATGTATTGTATATGTATAAGATGTATAGTAGGGACGGTATATTATAGTGGGTGACCGTCGTGGAATAGCGGCCGTGTCGTGTCGGTATTCTGGGCTGGTGGGGAACGTGTACCCGAGGGGGCTGGGAGCCAGTGGGCGTGGAGGGTATGTGAGCTGGATTGGATGGAAGTTGTGTATGTGGTTGATGCCTGGTGGTAGGTTGGTAGGTATACTAGTGTTAGTCACTGGTGGTGCCTGTTTGTCCGGGGTTGGAGAATCCACGGGACGGCGTCGTGCACGGTTAGTGGTGAGGGGGTTCCGGAGGGGTTGCTATACTTGTAATCGGTCTTTTTGGCTCAGAGCAGCTGACATTTGCTGTCTTGATTTACGATTGGGATATTTGATACAATGCTTGCTTGCTCATCAAGGGGCGGTGAAGTGGAGGTTTAGCTAGCTGCTGACGGTATAGATACTGAAGCAGTATAATATATGGGAGGCAATTGTACTGAGGGTGCACTGATGAGATGCTGGGAGAGCGGGCAGAGGGAGGGCGGATAAGCCCTAAACCTACCGTCGGCGCACGCGTTCGAGCGCAGTTTGCGTTCCCCCATTGATTAATATTTAAATATTATTGCTGTGCTGCGGCATCGCCAGATCTGAAGGGCGGTCCCATCGACACTAGTTGCATTTCCATTCAACCGCAGAGTGTGTGTACTGAGCAAGAACTGTGTATCTGTGGAATGCGTTGCTGTGTTGTCGCTTTCCGCCAACAACACCGCGGCGACGGCGGCCTTTGTGAACCTCCTCCTCCTGCTGGCTCCCAGCTGCTGCTGCTGCTGCTCCTCCTCGGCCACCACCCATCGACCCTCATCAGACGTGCAACCCATCGCAAACCTCACCTCCCTGGATGCCCACGATCGCCGCATCCATCGCTCCCGATCGCAGCCTGGAACGGAAACTCCTGGCTCTCTCCCGCGCTCCCTATTACGCTTATCTCCCGCTTTCGCCCTCATCCTCCGTCTCGGTATACCCATCCTCCTCCCCCCGAGAGCGGACCGCGAACGCACGAGCGAGCCACGCACCGACAAAAACCGCCTAGCAGGTGAAACGCTGATTCTCGTCGTGGGAATCACCGTTTCGGCCACCGCCAACCAAAAAAGCCTTGTCAGAAGATACACAGTCCGGCTCGCGCCCTTGGATCGGTCCCTCCTCCTCCGCAAGCACGGCAACCCCGTTCTTGAGGACCTTTCCCGCAGCGGCCTAAGAGATCCCGGAAGAACAACTCTCAGCGAGGAAGGGGATAGACGAAGAAACACCGGCACGACGACTCCTCTCAACTGACATCTGTCATCCATACACACCCGTCGGATATATGGCGGACGTCGAAACCAAGCGCGTCGATGGGCCTGTCGTCGAACAGACCATCACGCCCCGGCCGTCGCCGGATGAGGCCATTATATCCACGGGAGACGACACTGCGACATCTGCGGCGGCGGCGATAGCGACTATCGCTGCAGCGGCGCACGAGACGGGCGACGAGAAAAATAGCAATGTTGTGGCTATTCCGGACGGGATTGTTGTGACGACCGCCGAGCCGATCGTCGCCCACGATAAGACGAAAGATGCCACAACCCATGGTGCGAACGGAACGACATCGCCAGCTACCAGCCCTTCGACTGTGAACAATCGCGACGACGACTACAGCGATGTGAAGATGGAGGAACGAGTGATCAAGAAATCAGAATCGACTGAGCCTTTTTTTAAGAGAGAAGACGGTGGTGACGGAAAGCCGCCTGTGAAACGGGAGGAAGCATCGACGTCCTCTGAAGGGGATTCGCATTCGGTAAGTTTGTTCGTCGCTTCCTGGTTTGATCCATCGCGCACTGCTTTGAGCAAGACGGACGTCGTTCGCAGAAGGTTTGGGTATAGTGCTTGTATTTGGCGAAAAACCCTGTAAAGTTATTCCCCGGTCGCTGTATTGCGCTGAAAATTGTGATATATCCTCGTCAAAACCTCTCAATGCTCCATTTCTTTTCTTTTTCTTCTTGACACTTTGTCTATCTTTCTGTCCTTCGGCCTGTACAGTCTGTACTTTTCCTGTCTTACCCTGTCCTTCTTTCGCTCTCTTTCCCTCTTTCTTCCCTTACTCCATCGAGCATCGAGCATCCGTTACGTTACGCCTGCACTGTCGTTCGACACATATCTGTTCAACCGAACCATACCCTTTCTTTAGCTGCTGCTGCTACCAGGACAGGTAGCTAGCTATCATCTGATTGGATCTATTGCCCGCAGCTATGGCTGCAGTTACTGGCGACCTCGGCTCCCTTGCGGAGGGGCCGGTCGCCGATGATCCTCAATCGAGCTCCGCAGAGCTGGACTGGCTGGAATCGATCCTGAAGGGTTCCGACGTCCATGCTTGGTTCAACTTTTCTGACATACCGTCTGCCTCTTCACAGAACCCGAACGGCATGGAGCTGGTAAAGGGATTCGACGAATCCTTGAACATACCGACCATCGACGTTGCCCCTGCTCCCTGGGAATCGACACTCTCCGCCGGAGAGCTTATGCAGGAGGTCGAAGGCGGGGTTTGGCACCCGACTCACCCGAAGGACGGGATCAACCCGCGAATAGAAGCTTTTGCGAAGCTTGAGTTCGACCATGGCCAGGATTTCTACCTTGGTTGCCTCAATATTGTCCTGGGAAGACACGACAAGAACCCCGCCAAAGCTGCCCGAATCCAACGCCGTCGCAGCACTGGCCTCAATCTCGATGCGGCCACGGCTGACGAAATCAAAGTTCCCGTGCTCGTCCCTCCGGAACTTCCTTCACCCTCGGTCTCCCGACGACATGTTAGAGTCATGTACAACTATGAAACGGCCGCATGGGAAGCCACCGCACTCTGTCCTAATGGGTTCAGAAGAAGTCGTAGCGGCAAGTCTCGGCTATATAGGAACGGAGAGACCTGTCTCCTCAGCAATACCGACATTGTTACTTTCGGAAACATAACCTTCACATTCTATCTACCCCAGGACGAATCGGAAGGCCAAGACGAAGAGGACCGAGATGGACTTTACGATCAGGAGGACGAAGAAATCACACCACGAGCCCGAGTTCGCAAGGCCCACGCTGTGGATTCCGAGCATGAATCCGACGATGGCGACGATGAAGATGAGGGTAGCGATATCGACAGCCGCGAGCCGAGTAATGATATCACGCTACCGACACCTGGAGGCAACGCTGGCGCCGACGATGCCTCGTTAATGCCCCCGCCGCCCGTCAAACGAGGGCGGGGCAGACCCCCGAAGAATGGCATCTCGGTCCGCGAACAAAAGCTGCTGAAGCGGCAAGCGCAGGAGGAATTCATCGCGAATGGTGGGGATGTTTCGAATCTCGACATGTCGAAATATGGGAACCTACCGGTTGAACAACTTTTTGCGAAGGAGGGCGAGAAGATGCAGATGGCGATGGAGAAGGAAAAGCTTAGGCAGCGTAAGGCCGCCGAGAAGGAAGCCAGGGACTCGATGAAGAAGGCTATAAAGGACTCGAAGCCCCCCAAGACCACCAAGGAGCGCAAACGCAAGAGATCGAAGTCTCCACCGCCCCGAGAGGAGGACTACAGTGCTGAGCAACTCCTCAAACCGACGATTCCGTACACGGTGATGATCTGGGAGGCGATCGAGGCTTCCGAAAAGAAGGCCCTGACGCTTCCGGAGATCTACAAGAGCCTGGAGGAGTCGTATCCATACTTCAAAGTCAAAGCGGAGACAACGGGCTGGCAGTCGTCGGTCCGGCACAACTTGCGTGGTTCTGGCGAAAGCGGCTCCGCCCTGTTCAGACGCGGAGAGAAGTCTGGGAAGGGTTACATTTGGGAGATTATCGAGGGCGCCGATATCGAGAAGGAGAGAAGGAAGAAGAGAACTGGTACCAGCTCTTCCGTCCCCTCTGCTCATGCGGTTCCTTCGAGCGGCAACTGGGGTCAGACCGCGGGTCCATCGTCGTCTCAGATGGCCCACCAGAACTCTCTCAACCAGCAATACCAGCCACAGCCGATGAGTGGCGTTCAGGCGTTCACACCAAGGCAGGGCGTTCAGTATGTGCAAGCCGGCAACCAAGTTACGGCTCCTTCTGCATCTCCCACGCCTGTTCCGACCGCCGTCCCAAACGGCCAATCTCACACTAGGTATGTTTATCGCCCGATAGCTATGTTTACTCTGGACTTTTTAGCTGACTTGTTTGCAGTCCTACAACCTCATCTCGCCCCCTTGAAAACCACTCCACAACTGCACCTCGACCTGCCGCGCCAGCTGCGGTACCTCCTCCGCCGTCCTGGAACCCATCCCAGACGAGGACGGCCTCGACATCTATTTCAACAAATGGAAACTCTCACACACCGCTCACACCGCATTCGATTCCCAACGGTGCGGTCACACACTTTCAACAACCTGTGCACCAATCGCATGTGGCTGCTGCTGGCCCGGCTCAGGCTCCTACGGCTGGGTCGCTAATAAGCAGCGCTCTTGGGAACATACCACCACCCCCTAGCGCTACCAGCAAACCGCCAAGCACTATAGGCGATGATCAAAATTCCACCACATCCACCCAAGGACGCGCTCCGGACTCCGAAAATAGGGCCAAAAGTCTCTTGAACGACCCGCAGTTCCGGGTGACCATGCAACGCTTCATGAATAAATACGCCGGCACAGACATCAACTCGCCGGAGGTACTGCGCGAAATGTGGGCTGACTACGTGGCGAGCGGCGGCAAGAGGCCTTCGACATCGAGCACCATCACTTCGAAAGCGACGACACCGAAGGTTCCTGGAGCTAAGGTTCCAGGCACGGTGGTTCCGCATACGCAGTCACAAGAAGCACAACCCCCTCGCAATCCGGTCGCACCGGACACGCCCAATAGCAATGGAGTACCCGTGACGCCAGCTAGGACAGCGGCGACCTCCGCTTCATCTTCAACTCCTACACCTACACCTATCAAAACACCGACTGTACAGCCTGGACAAGTCAAGCCCGGCACCCCTGCTACACTCCCGCCGCGCGCCACCTCTCTGCTGAAGGGCTTGCCTATGGATGCTAAGAAGCGCGCGGAGCTTCTCCAGATGCTTAAACTTGCGAAGGAGAAGAAGGCTGCTGAGTCAAAGGGTTCTCCGGTGACTGGCATCAAACGGCCTGCGGAGGCGGATGTCGCCACCGCACCAGCCGCTAAGCGTACAGCCCTGGAGGGACAGCCTTAAACCTCCCTGGGCTGAGACTCTGAGAGGCACAAAGTGCCTCTTTATGCTCATGCCATCTGTCACCTCTGTCGACGCTCTCTTCCCCTACCATTCCTCTTTTCTCACCTATTCCCTTTGCTTGTTATTATAGGCATATTAGCGTCGGTGTTAACCACGGTTATCGACTTTTGATTTCTGGTCTTATGTATGGCGTTTTGGGGGATAGGTGCGGGCTTTGTTTTTTTTCTTCGTTTTATTTCTCTTCATGGGACCTTTTTTTTGATCTTTCATCTTTCAGGATGCAGATAGTCGGTCGGTCCTTGACCGTGACTATATTCTGCTGTCCTGTTATTTCATAGTTGGTCAGTCACGGATTGGCTGCATCGTTTCATCGCGGTTAATACTTCATTGGTACATATTGACCTTTTTTCACTTTTTTGTCCCCACCATTACCTGTTACTACGTCTCTACTGAATGTATCAATATGACGTCATACCCGCTCCCTTCTGTTGTGTATTGTTCATGATGGGTTGGGGGATTCATGCTGTTCATGGGGCTCTCGGTTTTTTTTGTTCTACTATTTCTATAGGGATGGTGTCGGTTGTCGTCGTTAGTCTTTAATTGATTCCCATGGTTAGCTACTCGATGCCTGCCGCCGCTCTGTCTGCCTGTCTGTGTTTCTAGCATATCGTTTGAATTGACGTTATGCGGTTGAAGCTCAATTGTATGTATGTTTATTGCGACAATCTTCACGGAGTCGATTCCTTTTTCTCCCTTTCGTTCCTTTTTGTTTCGTCTTGTTTCGTCTAGCTGTCGTTTTTATGTTGTCTGATTTACAGATTTACCGGGCTGGCATGGCTCGATTGGAGTATGGCGGAGAGGTGTGATGGATGGGATATATCTCTGCTGTTGTGTACTGTTTTTTTTTTTTATTGTGGAGGGTATCTGATGAGATTCGAGATGTTGAGATGTCGACATTGTGATTGTGTATATAGTGCAGTTAAGATGAGTGGCTTGGCTGGTGTTCTGGCTAGCTGCGAACTAGGAAAAATCAAAAAGATACCTCCTCAGATATATATTATATTCAAACGGTGACGGTAATTAATACAGCCACGTGAAGCTCTGTATCATATCTGTGCTTGTCGCTGGGAATATTGAAATTCTCGAGTCTTGACGGTCTGTGCGCGGCCGGCTATGTGGTGAATTAAGTTGCGCAGGATTTTGAACTTAGTTCCCTCTTCCCAGCTTTCGCATTTCAGAACGACCGAACGCGAATCAACGGACGAGCTGTCACGACGACAAAAATGCACCGACACCACCGTACGCGTCTCCAGGGCCTTTCTATATCTCAGCTTCACCGCCCGCGCGCTCCGATGACTCTGAACGACGTCCATTAGCATATACACAGAAGTCTCTGCGGCTCAATCCAATCCAATCTATACATACCTACGCCGCGAGACGCGCTTCGAGGACGCCACGTACACGGCTAGATGCCCAACACCCCGCTGCCGGCGGCGGTGCATCTGCTTCAGAATGTGCGGTATCTGCCGGCGGGCACCAAAGTTCGAGTGCTAGGCTGGTGAGTGCCCTTTCGTCCACCGCCCGTCCATCCATCTATTCAACCGCACTCCTACAAGTCCGCATATATGCATGGCGTGCATTATGTACAACTGCTGACTAGGTTATCAACGGCAGCATACAGTCATACGACGCGGCTTCCGGCATTGTCACCCTCTACCACCGTCCGACGGTCGATGTCCCGCCGCCACAGGTGCTTTCTCGGCAGCCGGGCGGCAAGCGGAGCCGGAAACACGCCAGAACAAGCGGTAACAACAAGGCAGCTACGAACGGCACGGCCGTACAATCTGCAACTCCGACATATACGATCGATGTCGCTATAGATCTTCTGCTACAGACTCAGGTTGATGAAGTGACTAAGGTCCCTCCGCCGCTGCCGCCGGTGGGGGATGTTGGTGCTTGGGTTACGGTTACGGGGTATACGACTGCGGAGGGCGGCGTGCAGGCTATTGTGATGGTGAGGGAGACGAAGGTGGATTTGGAGGGGTATGAGAGGGGGGTTAGAGCTTTAGCCAAGATAAGGGAACGGGCGGAGAGGGCTGTCGCGGAGGGTGTGGCTGACGGGGCAGCGGTTGCGGAGGGGCAATGGGATGTGGTGTAGCTGGTGGTATGGGGTACTGGAGTTTCTTCTAGCGATTTTGTCGGCGCCCTGGTGTTTGGGTAGATATCGTGCGGGTGTCTAGCACAGCGTTCGGTTTTCGGGAATCGAAAATATTGGAACTCAAGCTTGGTTTTCCTATCTCGTTAAGATGATTACATTATATCTTTGAGGGAGGGCCACATTTTGTATGGAACTACTATACAAGATGAACGTGGTATATATGGGTGATATGCACTCGCTATCGTAACAGACATGCAGAAAGATCATATGAGATCAAAAAAATGGCAGCGAATTCGAAAGCAAAGTACCGCTCATTACAACAGACTCTATCGCCGATTAAATTGCTAAACTTCAAAAGTCGAAATATGCCAACGCCAAGCAACGACCAAGATATGTTATCGTATGTATGCAATGGATACTCATCACGCATGAGCAGAAGCACTGAGATCAGTGATTGACGACCCGCAGACTTCTCCTCGGCTGCAGCAACATCCCGAAGAACGACGGCTCGACACCTTCCATCAGGTCCTCTTTACTCCGCCCGTCGTACATTCCCGTTGCTGCATACCCGGCACTCGTTGTAGACAGCGGCCGGTCGTCGCCAGTGCCGTCGACGAGTCCCTGCGAGGCCTGTTGCTCTTCATACGACCGGCGGAGATCCCTCACTCGTCGTTTGTACCATAGGAATAGCAGCAGCAAGATGGCCCCTAGGACGAATGCGACGCCGCCAATTGTCGACCCAACGATCACACCCACCGGCGTGCCGCCGCCATGGTTGTCGTTATTGTCACCGGTGCCGTTATCCGATGCTTGGCTGGTCGGCGTGCTTGTAATGACGGTGGTGTATACCCCGCTGGGGCCGGATACGGTGGACGTCACCAGTTTGCGACTGGTGCGCGCCGGGTTGTACGTGTAGTCTGGATTCATCCCCGTGAGCGGCGAGTCTGGCGCTGGTGTGCGTTCTGGTGCAGTGACGGTTGCGCCGCCGCTGCTCCCACCGCCGACCTCCGATATAACGAGGGCGGGGACAGCGTAGAGTTGCTCTTCCTTGGACGGTGTGAGTAGATTTGTTGAGTCGCTGCCGGTTCCTGCGCCGCCGCGGAAGCTGGTTTGCCACTCGAGGCGGGATGCATCAAAGACGTATATGCCCGTGTCGCAGCTCTGTATATTCCCACATATATGTTAGCGCAAGTATGCGTATACAGTCGATCAAAAGCGCATGTGGTGAATATTCATAGTCAATGGGAGGTAGATCAATTGGAGGACTTACGAGTTCAGTGCTAGTGTATCCACCTACGACGAGCATCTGTCCGCGATATGCGTGGCACGTATGGCCAGCTCGCGCAGGTGGATTTGATTGGCCTTTGGTGTCGATTTGTATCCATGTGAACGATGGAATAGTGAGGACCCAGATGTCGTCGTATTGTGTTTGGTCTCCTGCCGGCTGTAAGTTTTGGCCGCCGTACATGTATACATTGTGGGAAGAATTGTCCGGGGCGGAGAAGACGACGGCGCAGGCATTCACACGAATTTTGGGCGTTTCACCGGACGTGGCCTGCTTGGTCCTGCGAAGAGGCGAAGGGTCAGCACTTGTACGATTATGCAAACAATTTCTACACGGCGACAAGATATCGCAACGTTCAAGGTAGAAGGTTGTGATGCCTTACCATCTATTGTTCTTAATGTCAAAGACGTCGATGATGTTCAGCTGAGAGAACGTGACATTATTTCCACCCCCGAGAGCCAGCAGTATGCCATCCTCGCCCCACGGAATATACGTAAGCACACCATCCGCGCGCTCAGGAAAGCTCGCGCCAGACTCGGTGTGGTTGTGCCAAGTTGCCGAAGCCATGTCGTACTCGACCATGCTGGTAAGGTACAGCCGCGGAGTGCTCTGGCTCCATCCCTTCGTCGTATACCCGTCCAGATGTCCGCCAAAGTAGTACCCCTTCCGACGATTGGGGACCGATACGCCGGCACCTTCCGCCGCCCGTTGGATCTGACCGCCACCTGCGTTACTTGTTTGGGGTACCGACCATGACTTGCCGCTGATTGAGTATTTCCAAAGTTGAAAATCGTCCGGCTCAGCGGGCGGGCTGTCGGAATATTGCCCGCCGTAGAGATAGAGGTCGGTCAGATCGTTCCAGAGGTATCCGAGTGCTACAGCTGGCGGACCGCCGGGCTTCGGTAGGCCTTGGATTGGTGCAGAGGCAATGTCGAAGTTCTTGGATAAGTCGAGGCTGAGGAAGTCATTATCTGCAAAGTTGTAAGCTGTTGGTATCCTAAGGGAACATAGAAACTCGCAAGGATGAAGCTTGGAAAACTAATACTTACTCCATGTATTTTCGGTTTGTAGCGACGACGTTTTTGACCGACCGCCGTAGATATACAGAGTCTGGTCGACGACGGCAGCTGTGTGGCATTCCAAAGTCAGCTTCCGGTCAAAGAATTGATGTGCAATTGCAACAGGGTATAGTTGTACTACCTTGGTGCGCCCATCGTAAGCATACATCGGGGGACGAAGTCTCCTGTCTTTTAGATATAGATGTGCGACCGAGGACGCCTGTTGCTAGCACTAACGAGGCTAGTATATTCAGCATGGCGCGCTGATTGTTGCATCCATACAAGGTGCCTCCTCAATCTTTCCTCTCAATCTGCCAATTCTTCCTTCAGCCTTCCTTCTATATATCCTGGTGATCGATAGAATTGATCGAATGAACCGGGGAGGTCTGCGATGGAATCAATGGTAAAAATCCTCGAGCTAGTCGGAACGTGATCTGACAGACTGTCGCATCGAGTGTATAATTTGGGCAACCCGTCTCACTATGCACGCGGAAAGACATTGCTATTATAGTACTTGCGAGCAGGATTTCAGGTATGTCGCATATAATAGCCTTATATTATGGATTGTCATATGTGGGAATATAGGGCATCTGTCTGACACATCGAGAAGAGCGAAATCGCCATTCCTCCAGAAACATCGTGTGAAAGCGCAAAGAGGGGAATGAGAGCTGGTGCTGTGGGCCATCAGGTCCGGTTTGCCTCCTAGGCCAAGTATTCAGTCGCTGCTCAAGGAAGGGTTCTAAGACCTCAATTCTCAATTGGGATACGTCAGAACCCGGAAACGGGTGTTGGAGGCATGCTGTCAAAATGTCGTAACGCCAACAGCACGCTTGACGTCAAGCGAGCGGAGTGCAGGGTACCTCCTAGCAGCTATTTTCAGCCACATTGTAGCCACATGTGGCGCAGCGTTGTATCTCAACGGTCGCCCTTCTCGTAAATGGCCTCTCGATATGGAAAGTCCTGTGGATGCCCGCCGTTTTATTTTGGCGAGCATTTGGGGCTACGGCGGCCGGGCTTCCAGGGACTAGGCTGGAGGCAAGAATCCGCCATATAGAACGGCTTGTACGACCTGATAACCCAGGAAGAAATGAATTGCTGGCCGACACCAGGATGCATCGGTATTATCCGTTTCGTCTCCTGTTTTGCCACTTTCGCTTGATGTATCTTTTGACTCGGAAACTTCGGTATCCGCTGTCGTCGTCTGAATAAGGGCCGCTGCCGTAACCACGTACCACATAGGCAACCCGCTGCTCAGCCTTGTGATGATTTGCACGTGGTAGTTCGTGATAGCCATCGTGGCTAGTAGAAGCTGTGGCACAGTCAACCGAAAGAGAAGATCTCTGTTCGCCTCGTTGAGTGATAGAGAGTAGAGGCGGTTCACGGGAGGTGCTGTGATCTTCAGAATGTCGGAAGATGTTCTCAGCAGAACGAAAAGCATTGGCGCCGCCAAAAGGAATAGCGGTATGTTTCCTGCCGTCCAATACTTCATAAAACCGACTCCCCTGTGCGATTTTCCATTAGCTCTAGTCACGCGTAGGAGGGTAGGCGGGCGGAGCTCAAGTACCAGTATTGGCTTTGGACATAGCTGTATATCGACGGTAGAGTTTTGTTGCACCATTCCCGCTTTACGGAATACTCCTCTGGAATGCAGTACTCGAGCCATCCTGCATACTGCCGCCATAGAAATGGAATGCTGACCAAGGCACCGGAAACTCCACTCGCAATGAAGAGTCGAAGGTTTGCGAATGGGTTTATGCCCGACACCAGCCTCCAGGCCGATTGAGAGACTTCGAAGACGAACAAAATCCCATTAATGACACCATTTGATCTGAATAAGCAGGATATACCGAAAAACAGCCCAGAGAGCAGTAGAAATATCTCGTTCCACCATTCGTGTTTGCCATCTATGGCTGTGTTCTTGATAGCATAGCTATACAAGTAGTATCCGAGGAAGGACAAGGCTGAAAATATCGATTCGTTATAGGGGGCGATTAGAAAGATGCCTGCAGGAGACAGGATATGCAACGTCGCGGCAACAAACGGCACAATATTTGCTGGACTCCCTCGAGTCGGACTTCGGCCTTTCGATCGGTCCGTTGTTTGAAATAGGAGCGCCGTCAGATGAAACAATGTGATTGCAGATACAAGGTGGGCTATGCATGAGCAAATCGAGAGAAAGAATATCTCTGACGAAGGACTTATATCAGAACTTGATATAAAAGCCCGGATGAATTTATATCCTTGAGGTTGCGTCAGTCATTTGAGTTATCCATATTTATCTCAAAGGACTGAGACGTACCTTGTAGAAGGTACGACTGTCCGATTCCAAACGCCCACTCTTGTTCCCAACGATATCCATGTTTAGCTATACTGGCAAAATATATGGCATCCCACCGGGTCAATGCAGTTACAAGCCTCTCAACAGATCCAATGCCCTGTTGGTGGTCATTGCTCGCATCATACTCGAAGAAACGGGTATTTCCGAGCCTCGTGATATGCGTGCTGCTAGTATCATACCCCAGAGGAGAGAAGGATGGAAAGAGATATGTCGTGATCCATGCAAGTAAAAGCACGGACAACGTTCGCAGTGCGTATATCGCACAAAGCGACTTGGCAGGGTGGTCAAGTGGTGCAGGCACGGCCATCCCGAGAGCCCGGTTTGAAGCCCCACACCGGCTGATTACGCTTAGAGAGGGCCGATAGGTGGCCGATACAGTGGTCAGATCGGGACACGGGATGCCGATGCTGCCTGCATCGGAGCCACGGCTCAATTCGCGGACGTTGGTAGAGAGGAATTGATAGAGAGGGTGTTGCGTTCGCGGTGGAATTAGCAGCCGTTAGCCCGTGTCGTCGACGCGATCTTGTTTCGCATGAAGGGGCTTGGCGGCTCAACGCAAGTGGAGCTGTTGCAAATTGTGGAGAGTGGTCGATCCATATCTCGGCTGGCGCAAGTACTCACACTTCACCCAAGCACTGTTTAAGCCCTGACTTCATACACTCTTTTATCACAGGCCGCCTAGATTATCGACGAACACTTGCAGATAAAATACCGAGGCATATACTCGATGCGGGCGCTGTGGAGAGCAAGAATGTTTGGAGGGTCAATCCTGAACTTAAGTGGCTTTTCGATGCCGCCAACTTCATGCACTTTAAACCTTGCCCTCTCTCGGCTGAGCCGAGCGGCCGTGAGGAGCGCCATATACGAGAGGAAATGGTTAGATCCTACCGCTGGAACCCTCCATTCGCCCTCGCGCCGTCTGAATTATGGCGGTAGCGCATCACGTTACCTTCGGCTGACCCGATGTTGTTCTATCGTCGAAGGTACTGAATCAATCGCGGGCCTTTAATCACGACACGATCGCAATTCCACGGAGTACGAAGTCGGTCTTGAAGTCTCCGTTCGAATTTAAACGTTAAGGTGACGGTTAACCGGCATATTTTTTACGTATTTATTGGTAGTGAATCGATTGCATCACGCAATCTGACTAATGTCTTTCCATGCATGGATCCACTAGTCTCGTTCCTGATGACCTCGCTAGGTATCCTGCAGAGAGGGCTCTTTGAAGCCTATTAGACGACTCCAGGATTAACATCCAGCTTACTTAAGAGGTCTTATAACCGCCCTTCAGATCGGATTAAAATCCTTATTTGTATAAAAGTCAGGTTATCTGATAATGCAAATTCTGTAACACCTCGCTACATCTTATCAAATCGGTACTTGGGTCTACGCGGCTTCACTGCTTTCGTAGACAAGCTTCAGCAAAATGGCGTTCGAATTCGAGAAAGATGCAACAACAGAACCCGAGGAACCTAGAGGGCCATATGGCACCTCGAGTGGCAGCGACTCTACCCTCCCAGCAGCTCTCAACGAAGCGGATGTCGAACAGCAGAAAGTCGAGGTCATTGCGCCGGAAACCCCTCCTGTAGCGCTCGATTGGGATGGTCCCAGCGATCCTGATAACCCCAGGAACTGGCCTTTTGTGGATCGTGTGTTCCATACGATACCGCCTGCTCTATTCAGCTTCGTCGTGTAAGTTTCCAATTTAGCAATCTGCCTCAGCCTCATCCTAGGTTTCAACCGCTGCGTTGCCAGGAAGCTTGCTGACGGGCAAATATCAACTCAATCAGGACATTCGCTTCGCCCGTCTATACGACCGCGCTGCAACAGGTGCAGAATGAGTTCAACGTATCCCTTGAAGTGGCCATTGTGCCATTGACGACACATACTATCGGGTTTGCTCTAGGACCTATGCTCGCCGGTATGTGCTGCCACGCGTAACTTCGAAATAAAATGGGCAGCCTAGGTCCTGACTTACGGAACTAGCCCCCTTGAGTGAGATGTTTGGCAGAAAATACGTCTACCTTATCAGCTTTGCTCTGTTCTTGCTCTTCACGATTGCGTCAGGGTTGGCTCCCAATATCACAGCTTTGTGCGTGTTCAGGTATGTTGAATAGAAATACAGACATTTCATGCAATTAGAAATTTCTTGCTAATGATATAAATCTTCAAGACTGATTGCGGGAAGTCTCGGGGCGCCCGCACTCGCTGTCGGGGCAGGCACAATCTCTGATATCTGGGACACACATAAGGTAGCCGCCCTACGGAAGATGTGCGACTGGAATGCTCGGTTGCAAGGATACCACCGTCGTTACTAACGAGACGTCATAAACAGGATGGCGGTTTGGCTGGCATGTTCTTTATTATGGTAAGTTTACCTAAATCTTGACATCGGATTCCGGCAAGGTCGTTCGGATATATGCGCTAACGACTGTATGCAAAGTCGCCATTCCTCGGTTCGTCTCTAGGGCCAGTATTTGGGGGCCTTATAAGCTACCATCGTACCTGGCGCTGGACTATGTGGCTGATCTTACTCATCGGCGGCCCGTTGTATCTCTGGTTCATACCATTCATGAAGGAAAGTTACAAGCCGGTCATTCTCAAGAAGCGGGCTATCAAGCGAGGATTGCCTTTGCCGCCGCAGCCAAAAGGTGCCGAGGCACTCAAGAAGGTCTTAACTATCACGCTGCTGAGACCGATCCACATGCTTGTGACGGAGCCTATCGTCATTGCTTTGTCGCTGTACACCGCCTTCACATTCGGTGTCCTCTTCCTGTTCTTCGCAGCCATACCCTACTCTTTCAGAAGGCAGTATAACTTCGACCGGCGACAAAGCGGGCTAGTCTTCCTCAGCAGCGTTGTCGGAATCCTTCTTGGAGCAGTTACCTTTGGCATTATCGACCGGACGATATATAAGAAAAGATATGAACATGCTGTCGCGAACGGCAGGAAAGCGGCCGTGGAGCTACGCTTAATCAGCGCTATGATTGGGAGCTTCGGTCTACCCTTGTCCCTGTTCTGGTGAGAGGTCCCTGGATGACAGCTCGATTATCAAATCTGTTATGAATGCTAATTGCGAGGGTCCGTCTACCGAATAGGTTTGCATGGACATGCACACCGTCTACTCACTGGATAGTCCCTATTTTATCCATAATTTTCTTCGGATGGGGAATGATGCTGATATTCCGTAAGTCGTCCTGCTACTGCTCTTGAGCCTTCCGCCAATCATATGCGGTGCATAATTGTGTCCTTGACTGGCATATTTCGGACGAGCGGGACCGTGCTCAAGCGACAAGTATCTGCATAAGTACAGGTGTGTGCTGACAGTATAAACCCTGTTCCTTAGTTGCTGCTGCTACCTACCTTGTCGATACCTACCAGTACCTAACCGCAGCGAGCGCATTGGCTGCTAATGGTCTTCTGCGATACGGTTTCGGGGCCGTGTTCCCTCTTTTCGCGATACAGATGTACGAAAACCTCAAGATTGGGCTCGCGACTTCCGTCTTGGGAATTATTTCCGTCATCATGATGGCAGTCCCATTCGTGTTCTATCGATACGGAAAGTATTTCCGCGAGAGATCTGGATACGATACCCTCAAGGGCTGACGAATAACGTCTTTGTGGATGCTGGGCTACGTTACTTACGTGGTAGTCTCGCTCGCCCGCAGCAGCAGCATGATGAAGTGTATTTGCTAGCTGGTAATGTTTGTTTCGTTTCACGCTCAAGGGTCTGCAAAACGGTGATGCGGTATATATTAACAGACTTGAGTAAGCATCTGCCTTGATCCATGAGCAGATCGAGTTGAGATTGGTTGTCGGCTGTTTTAATTCTTCCACGCATGCAGATAAGCCGATTTGGGAACAGCTCGGAAGGCTTGCTGGATGGATGTCAAAAGAGTGGTTTGGTCCAAACCTATGTTTAATTTTGGCGGCCGGGTGTTATAACGATGCTTATGTAGTAGTAATGATATCGGTAATAGTTATATATTGAATGAGCATATGAAGGTTTACATGATATCATTTGCATTGGAAGACAGATCTGAATCAATTACTAGGTAGTCTTTCTAGACCGTTGAAGCGGCCACCCGGCTGAGTTGACGAGGTATTTGTAGTTCAGAATTAAGCGTCGAGCGCCAAACCTACAGCAACCCATCGTCAAAAATGTGATTGCATGTCCGTATCCCGTACAGACACTATATCGTTCAAGGCATCTGGTTCCGGTGGGTAAACGGTTATCAGAATGCCGGCCTCCTGGGCGTAGTTGCACAGAGAACTAGCCTGCATGGCGTTGGATTCGTCGGGGAGCCGCACCGCCGCCGCAATGGGTGACTGCATCCTGGCTTCTTGGCGCGACTCCTAACCGGACCCGCCCATGCGTTTACGAGTTTGCACAGACCGTCGACCATAGATTCGGAGTTCACGCGTGGCTTGCCGGCAGCCGGTTGCCGTCAGCGTCATAGACATATAATCGCAGTGAGAGGTACGAGATTATACCGACCGTATACGGCACGTATCACTTGGGAAAGTCCAGCTGACATGTCAAACAGACATCGCAAAGCCCCTCCCGCGAAAGGGGTACGAACTAACGCCTGCGAGCTGTATGCATACATGTAGGTGCAGATGCTGCCACAGCTGTGATATTTCGGCGTATGTGCAGTGCAGCTTGGAACAGCAGCCCGCATACCAAGACCAAATTAGCCGTCGACGGTGGCACCCTCAGCCAACTTCACAGCTTTCGCTGGCTGAACCGGCCTATCGGCACGCTGGTCGGCCGGGGAGTGCTGTAGGTGCACAGGCGCATCACGCCATGGCTGAATGAATTCTGCCTGCGCCCGAACTTCAGGTGCATTTACACAAACATTCCATGCCAGCTGTGAGCCACATGCCCGTCGCTACGACCCCGCGAACGATGGCAGAAACATTCAGGGAGCAGTGGGGCAGATCGATATATCTCGCCAACCGCCTTCCTCCCATACTTTCTATTATATGCGTTTCGTCCCATGCATGCAGCCAGCCCGAGAGGGGGCGCCGAAGGAGAGCTAGAGCCACTCCGGCTGACCCACTTTGTCTGCGCTTGGTCTCGCAGAGCCAAATTTACTGCTAGGAACGTTTCAGGATGCAAAGCCGTTGAGAAGTATATTTTTTGTTAACGGACGCCTGTTTACATAAAGGATCGACAGGCCCGTTTACCTTTCGAAGGGCCCTGGATTTGCCAGTTCACAATGAGGTACGATCTTCGCCCTCCATCCATTCATTCATCTATCCTTCCAGCGTCATCCTGGCGCTGTTTATATAGACACGTTCAGGGTCCTGGCAACGCTTGACAGCGTTGTCTCTTACCCTACCGTATCAAATATACTTCATCCAGGAAATTAGCGATACAGAAGTAATATATGAGGATCAGCATCTCGCTAACAAGTATCGATGGTGCGATGTTTCGATTTTCGCTAGGTCCAGATCATATCTCGCTACCGTGTCGATTGGGGCGGTTCTAGTCATCCTCTTGTCGATGCGCACAGGTTTGTACCTGCAAACCGAGGCTACCGAGGTTAGGGCGAAATGGCAGGATCTCACGACAGAGGAGGCGTTAGAGCGGGTGCGGAAAGAGAGCAACTTTGGCTACCACTATGCAGCTGTGGACGAAGCTTACGACAAGGATTCGTTCAGTTGGCGAGACCAGGAGTGGCTACAGAATGTCTGGACGGCGAGCGAGAGCGATATCAATCGGAGTCGGCGCGTCGAGACAATCAAGCGGCTGTATGGATTGAGGGGCGAGGGCGATTGGCTCGATCATGTCGAAGACCTGGACGATGAGGTAGTGCGGCATTCTATACATCTACTGAGAATCGAGCAAGGACGCGCAGATGGCTAATCGGAACGTACGCTTCTTTCAGGGCCTTCCTCCATTGACAAAGGCTGTCCAGAGATACATTTACAACCACCAGCACCCAAAGAACTGCTCAGAGAAACAGTTCATCCTCATGCGGAATTTCCCCAACGACGAGAACTTTGGCCTAGGTAATATACTCTCGAGCACTTCAATGTTCTCAAAGACACATCTGTCTATCATATCAGTGCATGGGCTCATTTGTTCCTAGGCGCTGCCGTCTTCTCGGTCAGCATGAATCTCAACATGGCCCTTCGGTTCGACAGAGTGCTTCTGTACGACCCGGAAGGAGGGCCCGGACGACATTTCATAGACCCATCATCCTACGACCTCTGCGGAAAATCCATGGATTGCTTTTTCGAGCCCTTGACAAGCTGCACAGTCGACGATCTAACAGAGGAAAACCACATCGTCCTCCCCGCGGAGAAAATCCTCCCGCAAGACCTGATGAGCACGCCGGCCAGCTCTGCCCCTCCGGTTTTCGGAGTCGCTTTGCAGAAACTCTTTCCGATGATGACCCCAGATGCGATAAAGTATTGGTGGCGGGGACAGGCCGCATCGTACATTATGCGCTTCAACGCCCGAACAATGGCAGAGCTGCGTCGGAAGCGAATGGACGAGTCACTACAGCATTCCGTGCGTTCCGACGGCGAGACCGTGAAAGAGGGCTCGGAAATCCCATTTCCCCTACCTGCCGGCTCCGTCAGCATGCATGTCCGTCACGGCGATAAAGGAATCGAAATGAAGCTGAAGCCGTTCAAGGACTATTTGAATGCTGCCGAACGGTTCATCTCGCACAATCCGCTGAATTATCGCAAGATTGCGTTCATCTCGACCGAGAATGCGGATGTACTCGACGAGGCAAAGAAGAACGTGGAGACAGAGATAGCAAAGTATCATGTCCTTGAAGCGAAAGCGCGGACGACGAGCGACTGGCTTTGGACGTGGTATTGGAGCACTATTCCGAGTATGTGCTTTCTACTCATTCCTTGCAAACATCTCTTCTGCGGTTATAAACGTTTGATCATTATTCGATGGGTTTTTTTGATTGTTCAATCCGTACTAATTGGCGAGTCTGGCTATAGGAGCGAATATCGGACCTGAAGCTCAGCTAGAGACATTCGGGAACCGTACAGACATGACGATCAACTGGTTCCTCCAGTTAATGATGGCGCTTGAGTGTGACTTGATGATCGGGACTCGAGCCGTAAGCATTCATACAGACGCCTCTCCGATTTGGGTGATCGGATACTGACGTTTTATTTCGCTTACAGTCTGGCTGGAATCGGCTACTTGATAATCTGCGCTGCGGCTGGCTTGCGAAATGTCAGCAACCGTTTATCGACGTTGGCGACGACGAAGATTGGGTATTTTACGGCATTTAAGAATACGGACGTGCACTGTGTCTACACCCTGTTTTGGTTCCAGTAGCTGGTGAAATGTTGGCGTTCCCGGTGTCACGTTAGCTCTTTTGCAAATTTGATCTACACTTCATGTAAATATTTTATTTTATCTTATTTCGTGCATCTGGCACAATTGTCCGTGATGTCAGATCGTCTCATAAGATGCATCAATATTGGCTGAATGGTCAACAGATATTTTATGTACGCTTTTGCATGTATCAATGCTTCATCCTCCTATTCATATTGTATTCTCGATATCAACTGTTAGAAGGATGAAAATCCGGTATTAAATACTATAGCCATATCGAATTGTTTAGAGATCCGTAGTCTCGGGACCAGACGCCGGCTCGCTGTTTCGGACTGGCTTCGAGACTAAGAGATCCGATCGAATGTCGCCCAACTGCCCTTGTCGTCAAATGTTTGTAAATTTGTGTATATATCCGACCCAATTTTTATGAGCAGCTCATCTCGGGACTCTCATATATATCCTTCAGCCTTGAATTTGTCCCGAGACTATTAGGTTTACTTGGTGATTGGCATAGAGTAATATTGTGACTAGCTCGCGGATGGCGTCCTAAATATGCTCGAAAAGGAATAGAGGGCGCCAAGGCGCCAAAATATGAGCTAGTCGTCGCTGGAACTTGTATGAAAAGCGCTAAACGCTAAAACGGTATCCTAGTTGTGTGGTAATTTTGAGATCTCGAAGACCCGCATCAATATCCAAGTAAGTACGTTGTCCAATGTACGTTTCGAATGGGCGATTCATAGAAGAGCTCGAATGCGTCGACGACAGTCGAGTAGTCCAACACGTCTACCAGGTTTTAGCGCTCCGCGTTTAAATATACTGGTGTTGTATATATAACAAGTAGCGGTGGGGAGGATGTTAGATTATCAACAATCGAATCAATCAACCGTCGCGGCTGAGCATGCATGAGAAAGGATAATCATATCCGTACGCATGCAGGACTGCAGTGGCGTGGTGTTCCGAGATATCTCGATCCCGGTTATATACCGGTCAAGGTTGGTCTCGTAAACGTCAAGGTTCGAGATTAGAAGACAGCGGGCTGGCTTTGGGAGACAATTTAGGTTCAGGACCTGGATACTGGTTGGGTTCAAACCTGCTCCGTTCACGGGCATCACCTTCGATTCTTTAAACGGTTACATCGTCGATTCGCAATATATAACACAACACCAGCGATCACATCGATCAATCCACTGCTCAAATCACAGCATTGTTCCCGTCCAACGCCCGAGATGACGAGCATGCTTCGTATCGTCCGCAACGCTCGACTCTTCCACCGTCTCACACTTCTGGAGGCGTACTCTAAAGTCATCCACCATGCTGCACCCTTGGCAAGTCTCCATCCCGTCACCCTCCAGCGCAGAAACTACCGCTGTGCCAAGGATATCAATTCAGCACCCTCCAAGCCTCGGAGGGTCAGCGTCCCCGAGACTACAGCACCCTCCGACCAAAGCTCCGCAAACACGGCTAGCAACGAAGCAAAAGCCCGAAAAGCATAGATCGAGCACAAAGAAACCCTCGAGGCATGGTTGACAAAGCCGGAAAGCGGGCGTCTCGAAGAACTCAAGGCACTTCTAAAGGCTGGAGAAATCGAAGCAGACCACCAAATGAACGTCAAGGCGGCGATAGCCGATATGGAGACAGGCAGGACAACTTCAAGCTTCTATCAAGACGGCAAGGGGCGTGAAAAGGAAGAACTCGAAGTCAGTCCCAGCGCGCCGAGTGTTTGGCTTGAGGTATGCATCCCCGTGAGCTTATTGCTTAGCTGAGCTGACAACAGAATGGGACAGAGGGCTCGACGCACACTTCGGCCCACAAAACTTGTGCGTCCTGTTTCGTCGTTCAGCTAGGGCAACAAGGTATGTAGAAACTGTTGATCAGCCCCGCTTCGCTCAACTGCATCTGATTGTGTCATGCTGTAGTTACACAAGGTCCAGCCGTTGCAATGCCCCAGACGCCACGAACTCGAACCTCCCGACCATACCTGAATACGGTTTCCTGTTCTCCACGACACGAGTTCCAGTAAACTGTCCCTTTGGGAGAGTGAAATGGATTGATTAGGGGCCTCCTGGGTATATCGTGGATACTTCACAGAAAATTGAAGTCGACTTCGCATTGGGAGTACGAACTTCAAGCGACTAATTTATGTGAGTATCAGACTTCTCGACGCAGACACAGGCCACCCGTCTCAGGCTGGATCGATAGGTTCGCATCAATAGGCCCGAAGGATGAGGGAGTCCCAAGGTCAACAGGAAGGAAGATGGCGGCTGCTTGGTGTTTATGCAGTGCGCCAAAACTCTATATCTCGCTAATATCTCGCTAAGTGGTAATTGTTACAGGTGAAGTTAGCTGAGATGGATGTACTGTCAGCTTTCAATATTGATGAAGCGAGACCGCGGCAATGCAATATAATGTCGTGGCTTGTCTCGTGAAACGCTGTCCTGTGGACTTTTAAGGGGACGGAGTTACTGCTAGCTGTATATAGAATATTATTGGAAAGGACGGGAGCTAGTGATTCTTCATTATATTTTCAGAGTCGTCTTTAGTTTAGTTGAGGAGAGCGTGGCTTTCAGGTTGCCGAGCGCCAAGTGCATCCCGTAAATTTGGCGATGTCGATGTGAAGCCGCTCTCTTTGACAGCCGTTTTAATCTTGCAAAGGGGGGGTGCATTGACCGACGGCCCTGATCAGGAAGCACTGTGCAGATATCGCAGGTACTCACTTGGACCTCGGGTTTCACAAGAGCCAAAAACTTTGAAGTTAGTATCTTTCTATTCTCCGTTTCACCAAGACCTATCAAATAAATGATATCACACGTATTTAACAGTTCAAACCATTTATAGATTTAGGATTTGGCGTGCGATATTCGAAATTATCCGATAGGCTGTCTCGTTGAACTGGCCCAACACAACTGACGCCTGATAGGAGGTTGTAAGGTGATAATGATGAGATACTCTTAGGTAATAATTGATGATGACGAGGTGCAGACCGAGCATTAGATGTGGGTTCTGCCGGTTATGCCATCGGCTGGATGTCATGCAAAACGGTTCGACGGCCAGCCCCGCGACAAATTGCAACCTCTGAAGCTGGGGGCAAGCGCAGAGAAGAGGTCCGACGGTACTCACTTACTTATACCGAACCATGGAATGTCCATCGATCGCTCGAATTTCAAGCTCGAATTCTAGCTAGCCAGCTAGCTGCCCTCAAAAGCAATTCGAGCTCGTCGCAGTCGCATTCCTGGCGTACGTGCGAGGACTGGTCTCACAACGGCGCGGCGGCGCAACAGTCTAGGAACGACCAAATTAATACCAACAGACTCCTGTAGCCAAGAGCTTGGGGAGAATTCAGTGAGTGTTCGCCATCGGCCGGGCTGGGATAAAACGGCACCCCCTTTCTGGCCCTGGTGCCCGACCCATGCTTGCGAATGTGTAAATACGCCCTGAAGGAGTCGAGTTCGTTTTGTTCTGTTCTGTTCGCTGACCACCATGTCGATGTCCTCACACGCTCGTTAATCAACATCCCATAGCCCACTCGACGGCATCGACGTTGCGAATTCACCTGGCTGTCGACGCTCCTTTCTTCCCTTGCTTCCTTTCCTTCTGCTTTTGAATCTTATTCCCTTTCGTTCGCTCGCTCGTGACTTTTTCGCTTGTTATTGTACTTACTTGACAGGAAACAACCAACCCTCCAACGATGATGAAGCAGTACGGCGGGGCGAAGGGCGGCGGTTCGATCCTGCGGTCGCCGTTTCTGCTACCGCCGCTCGTGCTCGTGCTGCTGATCGTGGCAGCGTATGCCCGGTGCTTCGAGAGACCACTCGGGCGGTTCTACACCGTCAAGATCGATATACTCGAGACCCAGAAGCCTGTGGTGCCGCCGCGAATGCCGACGCTACACCTCCTTGGCGACTCGTCGATGTGTCGGAAGGGCACCAACAACGGTGTCAAGGGCGTTAGATACGAAGGTGTGTCCGTTCCCACCCCTGGCAGCCAGCTATACGAACAACTGGTGGACATACGTAACTCTATTAGTACAATGAAGCTGACGTTATGGATACTTTAATCCAGGATGGGGTGAATTCATGAAGGACTACCTGCTCATCAACGTGACTTCGCATGCAATCTCGGGCCGCAGCTCGCGTATGTACACTCGCGAAGGCCGCTTCGACACCGCCCTCGCCCACGCCCAACCCGGCGACTACGCCATCATCCAATTCGGCCGCAACGATAAGGGCAAACTGAAGCCCAAAGACAACGGCAAAGCCGTCTGCCCGGGCCCCGAATTCACCAAAACCTGCCCGTCAATCTGGCAGGACGAGCGCGTCAAAGTCCACACGTTCACCTACTACATGGCCAACGCGACCCGCCACTTCCTCGACCGCGGCGTGCACGTCATCATCGCGGCGCCGACGACGAATAATCCGTATAGCGCGACCGGCAAGTTTTACGAAACGCCCACGATCTGGGGACCCTATTCGAAGCTCGTGGCGGAGAAGGAGAACGTTACGTTCGTGGACCATTTCGTGTATGGTGTTGATTTGTTCAAGCGGCTGGGGAAGGAGGAGACGCAGACGTTATATCCTGTTGTGCAGGACCGGTCGCATACGAATCCGAAGGGGGCGGATAGGATGGCGCAGGCGTTCTTGAGGGGGTTGATGTGCACGGATAGCGGGTTGAAGCAGTATATCAACATGACGGCCGCGCAACGGATAAGTGGTGAGTGTATAAAACCTAGTTACTCAAATCAATGCCTTGGTTACAATGAAGCTTGGGCGGCTGCCGTGACTGGACGATGGATGGTGATACTAACGTACCTTTTTGTCACTTAGGTGACTGCTTATCGGAGGACGTGAAGAAGTCGGAGGGCTGATCGAACGAACGAATGAACGAATGGTAGGGTGATTCGAGGACGTAATTGTATGTGCCCAGTTCTGGGCACGAGACCCGCCTGGACGGAGAGTTACTATTTATCGACAGGTGTTACGTGGACGGTGGTAGGGCATTGGCTTACTACTACTAAGCAAACACATATCGGCCGCAGCTTTCACTCAGCGGCCGGGGGGAGTTATGATCATGGAGTTCAGGGGCGCACGGGCGTCTAGATCTGGTATTTTTAAGCGGGTTCCCACTGTTTTATTCGGTTATTAGTCTCTATATACATGCTGCTTTGGGTCGTGGGATGGTGGACCAGACGAGACGATCATCTCTTTCCCTTTCATTCATCTGTGCGCATGGCGGGTAGGGTGCGTCAAATGCAACGTTGTTTGGAACGTTGACTTCCCTGGATGGGTGGACGTGGTAGCTAGCCGGCTTAACCGATTCGACTGGCATTGCATTGGTGGCTATATATATCTTTCGCTACTGCTTAGCTATCTTGAAGGCACCCATCTCCATCGCTGCACAAATCCTATAATTAATTGCATTGTTAAAAGCCGTACCTGTTATTAGTATATCTTTACTGTATATATTGTTACGTCGATATACGCTTTCACTTTGAAGTTTTCACGATCGAAGATTGTGCCGTCTAGTACTAGCATACTATGGTATTATATCCTCCGGGTAGAGGATCTTAGTGAAGGTAGTGCAAGTCTAAGACAGCGCCATGAGTTTAAATGGCAGTGCGTCACCGGATGTACGGCCGACCCCTCGCGGGCGCACGTCGACGCAGCATTGCCATTTGAGGCCGCAGATATATGCATAGACATGCACGCACGAAGACGATCTTGGTTAATTTTTATTAAACAAAATAATGGCCGGTAGTGGGATAGTTACATCTGTACTCCGTATAGCACATAAGTAGTAAATGCATAGAGGACACTAATAAGTATTGACTGGTATGTTATAAGGTTAGTGATACTTAGTAGCTGTCTATTTACTGTCATTGGTTTTTGACCTCGTCCAGGCGGAGGACGTTACGTTTGAGCTGGCTGCAGCGCATGCTTAGGAGTTCGCTTGCCTGACAGTGGCTAGATGGTCAGTCGTTCTATTTCTCGATCACTTGGCGGGCACGTGGATATAATTCCTATAATTACTTACTCGTGATGGAGGGATGGATGGTGGAAGAAGAGGAGGGGAAGATATCGACGGTGCAACATGACATGGACTGGGATGGACAGGACTCAGCCTCACCCAGGCAACTAGACCCCGTGCAGAATTAATCGAATCGCGCGAAGGACGAGAGTGAGAGCAGCGAAGGGGGGTTTCGTCGAAAGAGGGTCGCATCGAGGCTCGAATGGGAAAGCGACCCACCGCGGTGCAGGCTGCATGCATGGCTCGATGGTGGTTGTATCCTGCAGACAGCTAGTACCTAGTAGTACAGTAGCTGTGCGAAAGAGGAGTGCTTGCGACGACGACGACGACTGCTTTATTAGTAAGTAATGATATGTGGTAGGGATGAATGCAGGTGCATGTCTGGGCTGTCTGAATACATGTACGACTGGTGGAATACAGCCGTCCAGCCATCTCCTGATCGCAGAACCATGATGACGGACCCGCTAAACTATGTGTGCCAGGCTCGAATCGATGGCAGCATTGCTCGTATCATTGGAGAGTATGGAGTGCGATAATTCTGGCGTGCATTTTGCATTCTGGCCGTGCCCGGAACAGCGATGCAATGCTGCTGCGGGCCCTGAGGATTGAACATGAACATGAACAGGTGCTTGCTTCGCATGTCTGTCCGCACCCAGCATCTCAACCCCTGGCCACAGCTATATTCGGGATGTAACATTCAAAAAATCTTAAACGACGGAAAGGAGAGGGAAAACTGTTCAGGACGAAATAAAATCATCCGATGAATGGATATTATCTGCGCTCGGACCGGGGCTGCAGTTGGTGTTTCCGCCGGCCTGCCTGCAAGGGCTGAGATTCTCTCCCAACTTTTCCTCTCTCCAGGCTCTCAGGCCATCACCCACCCTCATCGATCATCATCATCACCATCGCCACGCATTCGCTCTCACGGCCGGCAGACCATTGTTGGGGACTCAGGGGGAAGTATCATCGTACACGCTCGTTCGCTCACGCCGGTAAGAAACGCTACTTCGCTCTTCGCTGAGTGGAAGATTAGAACGCGTTTGCTTCGGATTGGTCCGGACTCCCAATTCGAACTGGTCTTGAACAATTGACCTTCGATTGCTTGTATTGTGCAGTGCAATCGCATACACACGAACCTCATAAACACACACGCGGACATATTTTATTTTTTACAATTGCTGTTACGGGCTGTACGTCAGATAATACAATTATCATACTTCCTATACCTCCGGAGACAGTCGACCTCGTTCGATCGCGCGCCGCATAGCACTGCATGAGACGCTGCTAGCGCTGCAGCTGCACTGGATCATATCGCGCTGCCTGCTGGCTTATTCCGCGGCCGGGCTCTTTTTCCCGCCGCTCGATTCTGCTTTGGTCCGAAAGCCCCCATCGACGGGCGGAAGCACCGATACGCTGATTATTGTCCCCCAGCGCGGGAGGGCACTTTCCTCCGACTGACTGGACGACGACAACGACTCCTGAACCTTCTTTTACCATTTCGTCGTTCATCACCACTACCACCACCGCCGCTCGCTTTTTTGTTTGTTTTCTCTGCTTCGACGTTGAGGGATTCCGGGGAGGCCAACCGACAGACAGGTGAACGAAGGAATTGAACCGTATGGCGGCCGGACGCACCTGGTCTAGTTAACCGTTCTCGCTCGCTCGTTCGTCCTCGTGCTCGCACTCGTTCCGGAGAGGAAGAATAGAAAGAAGAAGCAGAGCTGTTTGCCAGACAGACGCCGCGAATCGCTCCCGCCAGGCAAAGGCCGGAATTTGCGTCATTATTACCTGCCAGGCCAGCAGCCAGCCCTAACGTTTAACCAGCCTTCTTTTACCAAGAATAAACCTCGCTCGCTCGTCAGGAGACCCGCCGGCCAGACAGACAGACATTCAGACCAGCCTGCCTGCTTGCCTGCCTGCCAGACATCCGGACATCCTTCGCTGTCGACTGTCCTCATTCTTCTCCGCTGGCTGATGCTGCTATCTGGATCTGCGACGGCCCCCAGATTAACTTCTTATTAATACGAAGCTTAGCGACCGCCTCCTGTCGCTTCCTGGCTGGTTTCTCTCGCTTTATCGCCGGTGCTGTTGCCTCCTCCTCATCCGCACCTTCGCTCAGCACACCCACGCCCGGGTTTATCGTGTCGTCCGCTGCCTTCGATTTAACCGTCGTCCTGGCATCCATCGACAGCACTGGTGATCAGTAACCGTATCATCAGCATCCGTTCGATCCATCCTTCGTTCGTTCAGCGACAACTCGTGGCCACCCCTCCTCCTCCAGTATCCTTCTCGACCGTAACGACCCCTTACGACTTTTAAACCAGCGTCTTAATTGACTTTTGTCTTGCTGTTTGGATAGTATTTTGGTTCCTGTTTTTGGCAGTATCCCGAAGAGCGTAAATTGCGTTTTTAGAGTTTTCCTGCACATTTCTGGTCGGCCCGCAATCGACTGTCTCGAACCTTCCTCCCGCCGGTAGATCGTCTCAGACAGTTATTCGCTCTTTGTTTCCGGGCCAGCTGCTGCGGACGAACAAACTGAAAAAAATTTGGCCTGGTAATACTTAATTTATCCTTAAAACACCGACCGAAAGGGACGCCCACCTTATATACCGACAAAGAACACCTCGACCCGGATGACCTGTACGGACGCTTGACCGTTGTGATCTATTATCCGAAACGACGGGCCCGGCTACTTTTAGTGGTCGCGATATAAATATACAGGGTTGGACCGTGTTTCAGCACAGAATCGAAGCGGCACAGTTACTCGCTGCTAGCTGTTTCGATCAATCGAGACGGGACGGGACGAGACGAACGGAAGAAAAGACAAACACCTCTGTTCCAACGTCATGCGGTGGTTCTCAAGGGCAAGGTTGGCGGTGGCGTGGACGGCAGCATTTGTCGTCCGGTCGTGTGCATACGATCTGGATGTTAACAGCGTCGGTGTGTAACCCTGCTCTCTCATCTCCGCGTCCCCCATGGCTATCAGAAAGCGAATTGGCGTTGGCTAACAATCTTACCTGCGGTCTAGACTCGATAATTGGCGGAGCGACGTTAGCTGCGGACGGGATGATGCATTACTATTCGGGCCATTTACCTGGAAATATCCCGGGTATCCTGCCCCCGCCGTACTACTGGTGGGAAGTCGGCGCCATGTTTGGCGGCCTGATAGATTTCTGGTGGTATACCGGGAACGATACCTGGAACGATATCGTGATACAGGGTCTGCTGCACCAGATCGGTGATGACGGCCTGGTGATGCCTAAAAATCAGACGACGACCGAGGTATGCGAGAGGCTGCCCCGCCACTTACCAGAGGGTTTAACTAATATATCCGGCGGTGACTAGGGTAACGACGATCAAGCGTTCTGGGCGATAGCAACAATGATGGCAGCGGAGAGGGGCTTCCCGAACCCCCCGAAGAACAAACCGCAGTGGCTTGCTGTCACGCAGGCGGTATTCAACCTGCAGGCGACGAGATGGGATATGGACAACTGCAACGGCGGTCTCCGGTGGCAGATCTTCACATGGAACAACGGCTATACCTATAAAAACACGGTCTCGAACGGCTGCTTCTTCCAGCTGGCTACCCGCCTTGCACGGTATACGGGTAACTCTACGTACGAGGATTGGGCCAACAAGATTTGGGATTGGAGCGTGGAATCCGGCTTGATATCTGACGACTATCGATTTTATGACGGTCTGGATATCCCCTCGAACTGCTCGGTCAACCACAACCAGTGGTCGTACAACGCCGGGCTGTACCTCGCCGGGTCGGCATTCATGTACAACATCGTGCGTACCCCCCTCCTAGTTCCACTGAAGATAACTTGAAGATATGAATAAGCATGACAGCTGACGAAACCCGCAGACGACTGGCGCTGAACAGGAGAAATGGAAGAAGCGTCTCGACGGCATCCTTTGGATGGCCGGCGTCTTCTTCCACCCAACGCAGCCGGACGTCATGTACGAGGCCATCTGCGAGCCGTACCCACGAGGCTGCAACACCGACCAAAAGTCGTTCAAAGCATACTTCTCCCGCTGGCTAGCGCTAACCACACAAGTGGCGCCGTACACCTCCGAAATCATCATGCCAAAACTCCGCATATCCGCCAAAGCCGCGCTGGAGACCTGCGTCGGCGGCACTGACGGCGTGACCTGCGGCCTGAAATGGTATAAAGGCGATTGGGGCGCCTGGGACGGCAACTACGGCGTCGGCGAGCAGATGGCGGTGATGGAAGTCACGCAGAGCCTGCTGATCGAGACGAAGAACGAGGCGCCGCCGTTCACGGAAGTCAAGGGCGGCAACAGCACCGGCGACCCGACGGCCGGCGGAGCGGGCGACAATCCGCAGTTGAACGCCATCGTCGATTTGTCGGTGCCGACGGCGGGGCAGAAGGCTGGTGCGGCTATCGCTACGCTGACGGTGATATCGATGACTGGATACATGTTTTATTACATGGTGACATGAGAGTGTGGTGCGGAGATTAAATTGTTTTTTGCGCTTTTGTTTCTGCGGTCGATTTGATTGCTGCATTCGGAGGGACTACTGTTCAAGTTTTTATTTCCCCTGATATATATGGTATTTTTAAGAGTTTGCATATCGGATGGATGGGTGGGCGGATGACTTACCGAGGGGTTCGTTCGTTCGAGCGTGTGGGTGGGAGTTCGTTATCGGTGCGTATGTGTATCGTTCCCGCGGGCTTTCAGCGGACGTTCTCTTGGCTGTGTGCATTCAGTTGCATCCTGAAGTTTCTTTCGTTTTCATTCCTTTGGGGGCCTTATCGGCTTCTACATTTTGCATTGGGGAACTAAAAATGGAGTTTGTGCGTTTCTTTTTTGAAGTTTTCTGATATTTTTCTGATATATTTATATATGTTCATCAGAGGTTTCGAGTGCGGTCGCTGGTATAGTTGTTGGCCAGGCATTTGAACTAGCTATCTTGCATATTCGGGCAGATTTATCATTATATTTGGGATTTCGTTCGAATATCATCTTTTTGGGGTTTTCGCAGTTGAAGCTTCAAAGACTTGATTGGTAACATGTTTTTGGAGAGCGATGTGTGTGTGACGGTTGTTTGAATTTGTGCGATTAGGAGAGATTTGCTGTTCGCAGCGGTACATGTATGTACAGATATCTACTTTACGGTAGTTGGTACAAATGTCGAGCAGCCGGTCATATCGGACTGCTATGCATTGATGTCTTGATCCTGGTTATAATACTCCTTATATAGGCTAGCTAGATTTTTTATAGATAGATAGAATATGAAATGAGGTATTACACATACGAAATCTACGCGTATACGATTACCCTTCTATATACATCTACTTATGAATACGTAGAGGCTACCCTTCATCAGCATCCACCTTCGGCGGCTCTACCCACCGCGTCTTCGCACGGCGCTCCGCAAAGAACTCGTCGAACCGCTCGTCCTCGCCGTCGACGGGCGGCATCTCCCAGAACGACTTGGGACCATCGTTGGCCGCACCCTCAACTTTATCCGCCTGATACTCACCATACTCTTCCTCGTCGTCCGAGTAGTCAGCGACAGCCTCGACGACGAACGCCGTACCCGTCGCCGGACCGAACCCGTACGGAAACCACTTTCTCGCGCGCGCCATCAGCGCTTGTTTCCGCGCCACGACGTCCGCTGGGAAGATGTACCCGTTGTCACGTTTGTCCGTCCGCACTTGCTGCTCCCGTTTCCGCCGCCGTTCCTGCCGCTGCCGCCGCATTTGTGCTACCCACAATGCAGCATTAGCGGGGATGCTGGCGAACTCGTCATAGTGTTCTTTTCCCCAATCTAGATGCACGACGAGCACGGGGATCGTTTGCCGCGGCTGGAAAACCACGTACTCCATACCGTGGTTGGCGACGTGGCTGTCAGCGCCGGGATATGCGGCTGTTTGAGAACGCCAGTTGTCCGCGCGGGTTACCGATGCTGTTCGCCCATTATCGTTGCGCACACGATGAGCTTCAGCCCGCTGAATTGCGAGGAGGGGGTTGCGGCCGCCTCGTAGCCGCTGTACAGGAGGGAGAAGCGTGGGGAGGGCGAGGTGTAGATTCCCCGGCCGTAGGTGGAGCCGCAGCGGACACTGAGGGGAGTGTTTGTGGTGGGGTCTACGTCGCCGGGACGGAGGAAGCCGTGGCGGATTATGTTTGCGATTGCGTGGCGTTGGGTACCGTGGAAGGTGCATTTCGGTGTGACTAGTGCGTCTGCGAGGGCTTCACGGGCGCGGCGCTCGGCGAGGATGGTGGAGGTTGCGGTTGAGGTGGGTGGTCGTTTATGTTGCGGGACGCACTGGCGCAGCTGGGTGGTGGGGAGGGTGAGGAGGCGGGTGCGGATGGATTGTTGGGCGGCGTGGAAGGCGGCGTAGAGGGTTGGTTTTATGACGTTTTCGACGTGCAGGATGCGGTATTCGGAGGGGAGAAGCGCGCAGATGTCTGCGATGGATTTGCCGAGGAGGGCTTTGATGGCGGTAGGGGTGCTGTAGGAAGTTGGGTCGACGCCGAGGTGTGACTCGAGGATCTGGGTACGAGATGCGGAAGGGACGGCGATGTCGACGGCGGGGGGTATATTGGTGGTTGGGAGATTGGAGCGGTGGGAGAGGAGGTGTTCGTGTGCGGTGCTGGCGAGGCGGAATGCGAGTGAGTCTGAGGCGAATGCGCCGTATGTGTCCTCGTTGTCCGCGCGGGTGAGCCAGCGGTGGACGGTGGCAGCGTTGTCGACGGACGATATGATGCTGCGTAGGGCGATGCGGATACCGTCGACAACGATGCGCGGGAGGGAGATGTTTTCAATGGTGTAGGAAGGTTGGGTGACGGGGTAGGATGGGCCAGTGAGCAGAGTTAGTGTCATTTCGGGGTAGTTGAAGACGAGGCAGCCGTGGAGGGAAGGGTCGAAGCGGGTGGAGTCTGGTATGAGAGAGGCGGTGTGGAGGCGGTCGATTTCTTCGTCGCGAAGGATGGCGAGCTCGGTGAGCTCATCGTCAGTGAAGGAGAGGGAGGCCGTGGCGGCGGATTGGACTGTATCTTTAAAAGTCTGCAATTGAGATTGATCGATGCTAGACTCGCCGTCCGCAGAGGAGGCTGTATCAGAGTCGGATGCATATAACTCTTCGTCCAAGAAGACGTCGGTATCCGGCTTGGTAATGGTAGTTACGGTAGCCATTGTAGATGCTATGGATATTATGATTCCTCGCAGTTCTTACGTATTAGCGGGTTGGTCTCGTAACTATCGATCAGTAGTTTGGCGTGTGAAGGGTACTGAGATATCTAGAAGATATCACAATTGGTGATGTTATGAAATTCCGAACGAATTGTGTGTTCACAGCAACCGATATTGATAATTGATATCGATTGAGCGTGCAGAATGCGGTTCTCATCGAACAACCCCTATATAGATTCGAGAAACTGGAACAACGATTGTAGCTGGAAAGATGTTTAATTTGCAAGGCTTGTAGACTAACGGCGAGGCCGCCAAACCCAAATATATACCACGAAGTACTTAAGTCTGCACCCAGCTTTTCGAGGGGTCTACTTCGATTTCATGCATGCCATATGACTCAAAGGGCGACATTGAAGATTGCGGCCGCAGCTCGCCTAGCCGAAACGCTAGGCTGAGGTCGAGGCGAACGAGCTGATAACCCACAGTGTCTGGGGAGATATTCGAAGCGTGAACGAGTGGGTCTCCAGCAAGCTTTTCCGCCAATACCCTTGCCGGTGCCCAGTGAATTTAGATAAAAGCATGAAACATCATGGACTTTCGAACTATTGGCAACGAGCGCTTCGCGAGACCTTGTTGCATTTTCTGCGTTGCGACAACATCATCCAACGTCACTCAACACATTTCTCCTTGCACATTACAAGATACCCAGCGCCAACCGTCGGCTACAACAGTCGAACATATGGATCTCGGAGTAGGTTTATATTTACTGAGTCAGTGTGGAAAGAAGCGCTCTAGCCCATGAGTTCAAGAGGGTACTTCAGGTGCGACCGATGCTGAAGTCAAACTTCCCCCCCATCGCGATCGATGTGCAACTGGCTGCATTGCGAGCAGTTTATTTGACAGACCGCCACGAGCATGCCACGATCGGCAGCCGACCACGTAATATGCGAACAGAAGTATACACATTGTATTTACGTGGAATATATACATAATGTGCGCACAATTAGGACTACTTAAATGGCATCGCTGTACTCTAATCATCCCGTCGATTCATCTTCGTATACATCACACTGCTTCCCAGGAAACCGCAACCACGTCAGATATTCGAGTCCGAGTTTTGGCCAAGAGAATACTATTAAGCTGGCAAAATGGAAGAGGAAAAGAGACACGTTTCTCCGTACCGATACCCTCCTCCGCCTTCCGTGGAGTCGGTGCCAGAGTCCGAGCCTGAGCCTGAGCCTGAGGTTTACCCGGGGCCATCGAGCGAGAAGGATGTGTGGGACCTCACTGCTGGCGCCGCAGCCGCGGACAACAACTCGAACGACAACCCTTCACCACCACCGCGTGCACAACTGCCCAGACGTGATAGCGACCCATGGACCTGGGATCCTCTCGCCAAAGTCTCCCCGAAGCTTGATCCGTGCAAGACGCCGGAAAAGCTCTCGATGTGTCCTCACTGCCGTCGCGTCGAGACGTGTCTCCGTCAGCTGCCTCTCGAGGAGCTACCACCCACACACTACTACCGCTTCAGAGATGAAGAGTCACGACTGCCCCCTCTCGAAAGCTTGCCGCCGACTCGCCACTACCGCTTTGACAACTCTGCCGACGAAGGCACCGCGCGAGTCTACCCGGACCCGGAGATCAAGTACGAGCTCGGCAGGCCGTCGTTCATCTGCGTGCTCCCGCTAATCGTCTTGAATCTCACCTATCTCTCCTGGCTTATAGCCGACCTCTGCTACAGCTATGGTCCGTATGAGCGCTTCAAACTCTACTTCACCTCTGGCAACCTGGAGCTCAACCGCGGCATGGAGATCTTTGCCGGCGTGTTCCTCTTCCTCACCAACATGGCGTTAGTCTGCAAGATCATCTTTCACAGCCCCAACTATAACGGTCCATCATTCTCTCACGCGTCCCGCGGTGACAAAAAATGGGTTGCCCGACTCGCCATCTTTGGCTGTCTTCCCGTCATAATGTTGATTATCGTCGCGGCGATACGCAAGAATGTGCCGATGGTCCTCTCCACTCAGAAGCCCATACCCGACTGCGCGAACCTTGGATACCCAACCCGCCTTGAATTCGAAGTGTTGGATTACGACACCGTCCGCGGAAACCACACGGGATTGTCCAACAACGTCACTATATCCAACCGCGAGAAGTCTGGCACCCTCAAGTTCGAACCTATCTACGACCCGGAACAAATACAGACCTCCTTCGTCTTGACGAAACTCAAGGGCGACATCCGAAACGTCACGGCAACCTTCTTCCTACAGTCACGTCAATACACGCTTAACTGGCACACCGTCAACGAGACGGCCAGCACGCTGCCAGAGTACGTTGGCGGGTCGTGGCAGGAAAGTCCTGGTCTCGGCTTTCAGAATGTAGCTCCAATGCTCGAGTCGAAAAAGGTAGATAAATGGCAGATCAAAGCGTTTTCGCCTGGTAGTTACCTCGAGCTGTTTGCTACCGGCACGGATGAAAAGAAGCCTTGGTTCCGGACGCTGGATCGACAGTATAATAAGCGGAAAACGTATATGGAGGCCTGCACGATGGGCGGAGTCGAGGATGTGATAACCTTGGTGCCGGCAGGGGTACTGCTGATTGAGTTTGCGAAAGACCTATACGATACCACTCAATAATCGTGGGGTGCTGAGAACTTTGTGTGTTCAGAACAAGTGGCGTTACATGAGAGGCGACCGGCGTTGATGTGCATTTGATATTTCAATTTATTTCTTGTTTGTGCTGGAAGTTGTTCTTTTATATACCATGGCGCGGCTTGCACTATTATTTGAATTGGCGTTTGTGGGCTCATGGCGGGAGTGGAAGGTCATTCTAGCGGGCTTGGGACTGCATTTTGCGTCTTCACGAGCATTCAACCCCGCAACTTTGCATCCTTTTCTTTCTTGCTTTTCTGTTTCTAGCTGCCGGTCTTTGATCACCTGCTGAAATTGATGTTTTTACCCTGCGCGACTGCGACTTGATGTCGCACTTAGGATGGCTTTCAATAACTTTATCAGGATTTATCGCCTCTCGATATTAGATGTGAATAGGAGGCTATGCGTTTTCCGATGAGGCTCTTGATTTGCTCAAGGCTAACACTCTAGATAAAGATACTCGAATAAACACTCAAACCCGCATGTATGCCCGATAGCACCGAAACAAAAAAATGACTATCAGTGTTCAGACAACCCCATAGGATTAAACCCAACTCTATCATAGACCTGTATGTGCTGCAAGCGCAAGCAGCATTGGCGACCGATGCCGGAACTTCTTTCCCCAGAAGTAGAAAATGAATGGAATCGGCATGAGGACCGTAGCGAGAGTAGCGAGTATCGTGCTGGCGATGGCCGGAGAGAGTGTCGTGTACATCTTCGGTGCGAAGAGAGGGAGGATGCCACCGAGAAAGCTGAATTTATATCGTCAGCTATGCCACAACAAGCCGCCTTGTTGGATTTAATCAGATGTGAGGAATTCGTACCACCGGGAGATTGTATTGCCTGCTATTGCGCTGGCAGCGTATATCGAGTATGAGCTCAGCTGTCTCACCGATATCTCGTCAGCATATCTAGGTACTTTGCCTTTTAATATCTCTCAACGAGTGATTGTCCTCGATCTCTGAACGGCTAGGAATCGGACTTCAACGCACCAAGTAATTCCAGCCGTTTGTGAAGACTACCGTCGTGCCCAGACCGTACGGAATCCCTGCGAGGATGCAGAAAACCCATGGCTTGACGATACTCGGATCGCATGTCCAGGCGAAGATCCACAGGCCGATGGGGGCTAGTACCGCCCCGACACATGCGAACCATATCATCGCTTCTGGTGGTACTCTATAAACAAATATCATATAGCCGTTAACATATATCCTGCTAATCTGATACGCTTCCATCGAAATTTTACGTGTACGTACTTTCCCGTCTGCGGGTCAATTTTATGTCGCTTGATACCCCACCGTGCGATAGGGTCCGTTGCAACGCCAGCCGACGTCCCGATGAGGATTCCCAAGAATCCCAATCCCGCAATCTTGGGCTCCCAGCCGCGCAGATCGCGAAAGACGATCGGATAGGCGATGAAGGACATATACAGCAGCGAGTATATGACGGACAAGTACAGCGCCCACGACAGGCAGATGGCCTCTGTGCAAAGCATCTTCAGCGGCCGCTTGAGGTTCTTGCTAAGCAGGCTGAAGATCGAAGTGGAGGAAGGAAAGTCGAAGCGGGAGAAGTAGCGGTCGTCTCCTGTCGCCAGGCGCTTGCGGTGGGCCTTTTCGCGGAGGATGTGCGGTGCGTATGTTTCTGCGACGAAAAGGCCGGCGAGAAAGATCACGCCGGCGGTGATGAGGACAAAGTAGTTGAGGGAGCGCCAGCCAAAGTAGTCTAGTAGCGTACACATATGTTTTCAGTCAGTATGTCCCAGATAATATGATATAATATCCCACGATCAAGGCATTTTAAAGGATAGTCTTGTACATACTGTAGAGGACTCCCCCAACAATGGCACCCATCGGCGGGCCGTTCATTGCTGTAATAGCGAAGACTGCAAAGGCTTTTGACCGTTCATCCGTACTCTGGTATAAGTCTGCAATCGTGCCTGGGGAATTCGATATGGATACGGCTCCTGACAGGGCTGCAAAGAAGCGGACGATGATTATCGTCTCGACGTTTTGTGCGACGCAGGTCGGGATAGCCAGAATAGTGAAGGCGGCGAAACCGATGAAGTAGACCTGCAAACGAAATTATGAATAGTCAGATTCTGTGAATTCAGGATTCATACTAGTTGAGTACATACAATGCGGCGACCATACATCCTGAATATAGTACACCGAGTATTCGCAGTCAGCAGGTTGATTTTCATCAAGTCTCGTGAATGCGGGTGGGCATGTGTGCTTACTCCGATAATGGTGCCAATAGCAGCGGTGCTACGCCCATCCCGAATAGATACGATGACACCCCGAGAACCAAAACCGTTTGGTTATGGATCCCAAAATCTGCCATCATGCCAGGTATCCCGGAAGCGTACATTGAAGAATGGATCGACCTGTGTCATATCGCATTGTTTAGGAAGTGACTCCAATTGTCAAGATAGAGTAGAGACGAGACTCACACGACAAAGACCATAAGCGATACCGTCAGCAGACAAAAGAATCGATACCCCTTGGACCAATTGTACGGATTCCTCATATCATCCGGACCATCCCAGTCGACTAAATAATTCTCATCCTCGCCACTGCTTTCATCTCCGGCTGCTTCCAGTTCTTTAAACTCCTTAAGTGATAGACGTCGCGACGCGATCGATGACACACGGCGCGTCCGCGCTGAAGCTTCATCAATGTCGTCCGCTCTGGCGGTGGTGTCGAGATCAATGATGTCGCCGATGACATATTGCCGTTCTTGTTCCAGGATATCAGCGACGGCGAGGGCTCTAGACATCCGTCTGCTTACCCGTCTGCTGCTAGAACGACTGTAGGGAGACTCATCTTCAATCTCGATCTCGACCGGAATGATTAGCTTCTCCGGCAAGTCGTCCTTGAATTGCACCTTTGTTTGACTGTCGTCAGGCGGGGCGGGAGGCGAGGACGACATGCTTCTAGAAATAATAAGTATGATAGGCGGCAACAGAAAAACAATAATATTTATGGTGCGTATCGTTGTATGATCAGAGATAAAAGAAGTCTCAACGACAAATTTTTTATCAGGTCTAAGCAGTCGCAGTGAGTTGAATACTTGGAATCTAACCAACTCGCAAGAAACTTCAAATGTAAAATGAGCACTCCTTCCAAGGCGTTGGTTGCTCGAGCTGTAGACGGCTACCGCTTATGTAACGTCCCAGAGCCAGAACAACTGTCAACGAAATATTGGAGCCGCAATCAGAATCAATCAATCGAAAATGCGGGGAGGGCGAGATCCGACAGTATTATATATACTTAAGTACAATTTACTCAATTATGTGTATACTAAGTCTGCGGCGGCGGCTTCTTCCGCTATCGGGATACATAAGTGATGGTTAGCATTACATGTAAGCATGTGCGTGCGAGCACAGACGGTCACGACATTTGTGTTCAAGCGACCTTGTAATTTGCATACTAGATCTATAGAGAGATATATATGCTCACCTAGGAGATAGAAGCCTTGGCTGAGTCAGTACTTATAGGCTTATTTCCTGGCGGGTGACATTTATAAGTTGATGACCTTGGATATTTTAATTGACAGTCAGGCACTGTACCTTGGTAAGCGCGTGCTCGGGTGTATAACTGTCAATGTGGTAAGATATCAGTAGCATACTATCATAATATAGACGAATATACAAGCAAAAAACGTCTCAGTGCGAAGTAGTGCGCGAATGCAGTGCAGGCGCCGCAGGGACGCTGCCACGATTGGGCTACACCTTATCATCTATGGATACACATATGCACGGCCGAGAATTCTAGAATACGCAGTTTAGGCTCGCAGTAACCCCCCAACTTATATATATATAGCCGTATACGCGTATACGATTGAGCCATTGGTGTATGCGCAGAAATGCGGCAATTCCTAGAAGCCTAAAGATCAGACTTGATCATCAAGCACCCCTGGGGGGGCGCCGGAGACCGTTGCAGTTGCGGTGGACTGTTTTTGCGTTGAATGCAACATTCCGTCCCATTTCGGCAATATATTGCTATATATGCATAGTCTGATCGTGTGTACACTTGGATAGTTGTATATACATCCTAGCCTTAAATTCACCTGATTCTCAGTCTGCTCGCGAAAAGTCCGAGGCTCCGGCAGCCAGTATCGATTCTGTCTCGAATATTCATTTGAGGTTCAGGTTTAGGTTGGGAACCCGCGATTTTTCGTTTTTCTTTTTCTTTTTTTTGGTAGACATTTCGCTGGACGCGCAGTAGTTTGAGCATAAATTCCCTATAGCTATTGGTATTGACTGTCCCTTTTTGCGCACCGAACGAGTGATGCCAATAATTAGAGAAATTTTAGTAAGTATGCATGTACCCAAACATAGAGCTCTTCCCTCGGGAAGACATCGGATATGCTATGCTATATAAGAACGAGATTACTTGACCGTTCTGCTTTGTTGCGCCATTTGCATCTTGCTATCCTATAAGTCTCAATTGTCCTGGGCTACATGGAATACGCTTGCTCATATCGGATGTCTGTGCCTTGCTGATTAAACGCGGGATATAATATGTGCTGGATCTTCCGAAATTGATCGGGGCTATGTCACCATATTGCGAATTATTAGATGCCTAGACCCGTAAATGGGATTGTTCCGTCCGCGACGCTGCTTCTGGATTCCTTCACTAATTGACCCTGAATCGCTCTTAAATTCGATTAACAACCCTGCGCCAAATCATCAGTCAGATAATTATCTCTGAGTGTTTTAATGCGTTGCTTAGTAAGGGTACCTGAATACGCATCGCACTCGAGCAGATACTTTAAAACCAAGTAGATAGCATGCTATTGCTTAATCATGGGTATATGTGGTCTTCACTTCCAAGGTATACGGTCCTCTGCGTGCAATGTGAACATATACTCCATGAGAAGGGCACACTGTACCCCAAATGGGACCCTGATATCATGATCTCCGTTTCGGAGTTTGGAACCCCTACAAGCTTATATTCAGGCCAGTCATTAGGGCGGCCCTTGAGCAGAACTTTTGATTAAGCTTAGTGACCAGCGCCTCTGCTCATGCATACGCGGATAAGCGGAATTTATCTGCTCTGTAGGACCATCGGAATCCGAATGCTTAGCTCGCAGGGATTCGGCTTTTGTTGGCTTTTGAGCTAATTTGCGTTGCACGTTGGATGGATGCTGCTCCAGATTGAATGTAAACCCTGCAAGCCTTGGAATCACCATTTCAGTCCATTGTTTCTATAACAGCCTATCCTTTCTAGAGAAATTCAAGAAAGAGCATTGCAGTACCATACACTAAGATCTACGTGTACATTTACCGTTGTTAGCCAACGGGAAAGAGCCTCATGTACCAAGCTAATTACAAAACGACGACAGGAGGACAACAGGTGACAGAAAATAACGAGCTGATACAAATTAGATACGCGATATATCGATATCGGAACAAGTTGTAGAGCATAGGAATAAACCTGCTGTCTATCAAGGCTTGCCATTATTTGGGTCTTCGGATATTAGGATTTGATATAGGGCGGAGGAGCAATCATTGCCAACACAGAAGAAAGAATGTGAGGGAGTATGCCATGCATGCCTCTTCATGAGCTGCAGGCGCTGTGTTCGGACCGTGCCGGGCTTCATGACATATTATATGCAATACCATCAATGACTCAAGAACATAGCGCTATTATAACAGAGGATCTCGAGTCAGCATGCACTCATTAGAAGCACATAGTAGCGTGGAGGATATACTGAAACTCACATTGGCGATGGGGGAACGGAAAGAATGTTCGACTACTGTCCTTCCTGTTCGTCACCGGGCGCTGTCCTCTTCGCCTTCTGTACAATGATGGTCGAGGTCGAAGCGCTGATAATCGTCGATGGCGTCCGAGTGGGGGTTGATGTAGAAGTTGATGTCGACGTCGATGTTGACGTTGACGTTGACGTTGACGTGGATGTGGATGTGGATGTAGAGGTCGACGTCGATGTTGTAGTGGAGATAGATGAGGTTGTCGTAGTGGAAATGGATGAGGTTGTCGAGGTGGTTGTGGAGACAGACGTGAGGGAAGTGGTCGTAGTAGACGTCGAGAGAGAGTTCGACGTGGTCGTCGATATGACGGAGTTCACATACCGGGAAGTGTACAGATTCACGACTGTCACAGCCTCCGTTGGATTGAGATCGTACGGGTTGCCCGGGTCGTCAGCTGCTGCAAGGTTGATCAGCTCCGTTCCGAGGTCGAACGAATCGATCTCGCCAACAACATCTTCAACTTCCTGTGTCAAGACAGCTCTGTTGATGTCAGTAAGATTGCGTTCGAGTTTGTCCCGCATCCTTTCTGCAATCATCGATAGCAAAAAGTTTCTGTACACGAACTCGGCGTCGGCGCTCATGCCCGGCCAGTTTGGGTTCGCTAGCTTGACTTTCTCATCGACTAGATCGGACATCTCGTCGAAATCGAGGAATAGCTGTCTCGCCGCTTCCAAGACGCTTGCAGCAGCAGCGTTTCCGAACGGATCTGTTCCAGCTGCTCTCTTTCCGAGCCGGAATTTTTTGAACACTGAATTCAAATCAACGGTGACGGCAGCAGCAATGTTTACTTGTTCCACTGCCTCGCTGCCGTCGGGATTTGTGACAGGTATATTGATGACGCCTGACGAATTTGTCGCAGTCGCATTGACCCAGCCTGCGAATGCGTTCTTCGCACAGTCCGGAACACGTTCTGACATGTACATGGCGTAGAAGTACGCTGACATCACGATGTCATTGACATGGCTCATGATGGTTTGGGTTTGGAAGAGGATTGTGAGCTTCTGCTCCGTTACTTCGTCCAGTCCCATCTGATCTGTGATTGTCAGGAAGTTGTCAAAGTCTTGCCTTTTTTGAAGCTTTTCCGGGTCTGCCTTGCGCTTTCGCAGCTGGCTCGTATCTCGCTTCTTGTTGTCGACTGGATTGCCATTGCCCAGGACAAATTTGGCAGCATTGACAGTAGCAGAAATCTCTGTGTTGGTGTCGAGCGCGGACTGGGAAGCCTGAGTGAGACCATTTATGAACTGCTGTAGGAACGGCTGGACGACAGGCCATGTCCACTCCGCGACTCGTTTTGCGTTATCCCAGGAGAAGAGATCTAGAAAGGCTCTTTTGTGAAGTGTATTTTCTGCTTCCTCTGGTTCCGAGGATATGTCTTCCTCATCATCGTCGTCCGCGTCTATATATTCCTCCGTCTCTTCGTCTTCATCGTGTAGCGACCTGTCTGCCACTGGCGTAATACCATCTGCTTCGTCTGTGGGTATTGCTGTAGGATCACCCTTGATAGGAACTCTGTTCGCCAGCGCCTCGTCGACGGCCTCGTCAACTTCCTTATTTTTCTTCTTCTCTGCTTTCGAGCTTCCTGCATCTTTAGCTCCCCGCTGCGTGGTTCTTCCTATGGCAGGACTTGACCAATCCGAGCTCTCCAGCCATGTCAATAGATCTATTGAGCGAGGCTCTTGCTTCACCGGGTTTGCATGGGTGGTGAGCCAATGCAGACCCAGGAGTATTGCTGGAGTCGTTCTCATTGCGTCTAAGGTAGGGTGAAGATAACGTGGATAATATGAAAATGTGCCAGACGTTTAGACACGCGTGATCAACGAGGCGAATGGATGTCGTGTGGTTAATGAACAGTTCTGGCAAGACCCGCCGTGTTTTGCTATATATCGGCGCGTGGAGAAAACGTGCGATCTGTCACCTGGCAAGTTTCTCTCATACCTACTTGTGAGATATTTACGTGTATGCCACACGCCATTTACCATGATGACGGAGGCCACGCCACCTTCTTGCGTGGTGTCGATGCTGTTTGGCGCTATTTTTCGCTGGATATAAGATATTACTTGGCAACCAGATGTATATAAAATGTTCATTTTTGATACTTGGAGCTTGAGGCCGTTTCTCGCGTGGCAGCGTCTTTATAGACATTTACACCTTGGCCCCATCTGCCCGCACGTTTGCCCCAGTTATCGATTACCCCCCAAATGTGCACGGGTGCGAAGCGTGGTGCATGAGGCCGAAGCGGTGCGTCACTGATGCCCGCAACGTGGGTGTCATTGCCAAGTGGCTTGTTCTCACCCTCCCACCGGCGCATTGATTCTGGTATTGGTGAGTGAGAAACCCAGCTCTTAGATATTGCACTCTCACCATCTGGCAAGGCAGTGGCGTCCCACCATTTCTCGCCGCACACCTCCCAGACACGAGAAACAGCTCTTTTGAAGCTGAACTTTTCATCCTCTCCAGTATATTTCCCAGTAGTCGTAAAGTCGGCTTTCCCGACAAAGTCTAGATCTTCATCTGCTTTATAGATTGCTCGCTTTGATGCCACAGAATCATTTGGGCGTTGGAGGATGTCCTCGTACAGCGAGACGTTCGGCCTGAACGGAGCTACGAGATCTTGATGAGCCTCCGCGAATGCTTCCGAATGAAGCGAATCGCGGTCGTCCGAGATAGGAGTTTCAGCAGCATCTGGGAAGAATAGTCCTTCAATGGGGACTTCCGCACGAATAAGCAGCCTACAGCGGCATTCGTAGATGGCGTCTAAGAATGTGATAAATCTTTTCGCTTCGTGGCGGTGAGACTTCGATGTCAGGACTGGGACGTCATCCACGATTATTGTCGAAAAGTTCGCGGCGATGGTGATGTAGTCTGCAGGACCTAGTGTCTACTCGTAATACGCATGTCAGATTCCCATGTATCCTGGTAGGCTACGCAATTTTGTTCATCCCACCTCCGCGAATATCTCATCGAACGTGAAGAACGCAGTATGGCCGCACGTCCGCTTCAGCCGTACTTCCCTGCCATACACGAGAAGAGATTTTTCCTCCCATGATAATTTGTTGCAAGGTATGGCGTTCCTGACCGCCGCCTTCCAAGCTTCGTCGAGATCTCCGTCCTTGATGTAGTAGAACTTTGGCACCGAAAATACCATCTCGTCGCTATTCTTTGGAGGAACAGCCACGATCCGTCCTTGATCTCCCCGCCGCCGCCAGTCGACGTTGCTGCTCATGTCCCATATCTCACACCTACTCCTCAGAACCTCTTCAAACATTCCGAACTCCTCCCTCCGCCACTCGGCAGCTACTAGTGTCTCCGGCAGTCTATTCGACGTGGCGATGAGAACACCGCCTAGCATAAAGAAGTTGCAAAATAAGCTCTTCAGAATCTTCCCGGCGGCTTTATCCGGCATTTGAAATTCATCCAGGAATAGGATTGTTGATGTTGAAACCAGCTCCCTTGCTACATGGAGGATCGAATACGTATCTCGCATGTCCGTTCGACGTCGGTGATCCTCCAGCTTTGCGTACACGGAGAGCATGAAAGTGTCGTAATGGAACCTTTGCTTCTGTGCGTATGGTAGCGATGATGCTAGGAGGTCTGCCAGCATGGATTTGCCGCATCCCACGTTTCCGCTGAGGAGCAGCCCTCGCGGGGACTGCAGGCCTAACAAATCCTCATCTTTGGATAGAGTCCGAATCAGAGCTTTGCTCTGCGCCTGCGGCGACTGCCAGCTCGTTGGGAGGAACTCGCTATCTCGCCATGATCTGGTCGGTCCCGAGCTCTTTTGGGTCTTCTGCGCTGCTTCCAAACTCCTCAGCGAGGCTGTGACGGCGTCTAGCCGTTGTTTTAGGTCGTGAAATCGCTCAGGCTTGTAGTCTAGCAGCCGCTCGTACACCCCTTGGACGACAAGGGCGGCTCGGTGCTGGTTCGGGTCCGGCGATATGACTCCAGAGTCGACCAGATTCCTGTATATATGTAATGGGTCGGTGACCGTGAGGCTAAGACCTTGTTTCGGCGCCGCCTGAATCGTCGGCCATGTTGGTAGCGGGTAAAGAAGACGCGTAAGAGTTCTCATGCTACCGACTACCCTGCATCGAAGACTGCAGGGCTGGTGAGTGCTATAGTATCCAGCAATCTAGACGTTATAGAAGAGGCCATGCCGCTAAGTTGAGTTAGATGAATGAAGAATCGATGCAACCAAAATACATAACTAGCCCAGCCGAGGTTTAAGGAGACAACGCGTTAACGCTGAACACAATCTCCGAGAGTCCGTCTTAAGATCTTGTGCCGAGCCTGCAACAATCCATATTTCGGACCCATATATAGCGATTCTTACTGACAAAAATCATTGGAGCCGAATCTTCTTGGGTTTATCGATAGCTTGCCGTGCTACTTGGCAAAGGACGGCGCAGGTCACGGCTTGACTGCGTGCCCGAAGCGTCTGATTTCCAGAAGGACGTAGAGATTCCCGGAATGGAAAGCCAACAGTCCCAACCCACAAATCATCCTCCGCCATCGACCTCAGAGAAGATTTAAAGAGTGAAATTGATGTATTCGTGTCAACCGCGTGAAAGCTTGCACAATGGACTCAATTGAACGACATAAAGCAGCGACTGGATCTGAGTACGGCGATGCATGTACGAAATAACGCACCAAGTCGATAGAGTATACGTACGAAGACAAAAATAACATAGTTACATTCACTCCGCTCCCAAATACATGAAAATGCTCAATATTCACAGACGTCAAAGCGTCAAAATCAGCAGCATACAGAATAATCACAAGAACACACCCATGAGACCAACAGCCAAGATCATAAAGTGTAAACAAAGATAAACAACCAACGTTTCTATACAAAGCTTGCGCTCTTCAAGAACTCTTCTTCGTCTCAATAAGCATGCATGAACAGACACTGCACTGTATTAGGATTACATCGACTTTCCCCAGTCGTTTTTCATCAGAAAATTCAACGCTTGCTAGGTGTAAGTTAGCTTCAGGAACAATGCACGCGCACGTCACAACGATAAAAACACTCGCTCGAATAAATAGGCAGTAAAGACTTTTGTTAACCAAGTCATCAGAAGGGACCGTAAGGGATACTTTTAGGTATAGCACCAGACAAGAAAAGAAGAATAAAAAAGATATCCTGGATGATTAGTATCAAAGGGAGCGACAACGGACGATGTTTCACGGTATAGTATTTCTTTCAAGACGGTCGACATTTCACAGCGCCATCATTGTCTATACGTCAAAGATGTATCGAGGGACCCAAGGCTCCTCACAGAGATCTCGGGGCTGCATCACTTCCGACACCGTTTCTGCGTCCTCCAACCGCGCCAGTGGGCGGGATAGGAACACCACTGGTACTGATGACGGGATTACCCGTCTCCAGCTCCATATCGGACACAGTGATCAAGGGTGTTCGTGTTCCCGGTGTGTTTTCGCCAGAGTACGGCTCATCGTCTTGCACAGCTTGAAGTTTCTTCATCTTCTCTTCTGCGCGGATTTGACGGTACCACATTGTGGAATATTTGCCTCTCAGAGCGAGGAGCTGCTCGTGTGTGCCGACCTCGGCAACTTTGCCGTTAGCTACAACGACGATTTGGTTTGCATTTGTGATGGTGGACAGGCGATGGCTAGATAACAATGATCAGTTAGAGTCTCAAAATTTTGCTTTGGAAAGGATGTGGTGCGTACGCAATAACAAGTGTGGTTCGGCCGGCGGTTAACTCTCGCAGAGCGGACTGGATGTGCTGCTCGGTCTCTGTATCCAGAGAGGCGGTAGCTTCATCTAGGAGAATGATCTTCGGGTTTTTGATGATAGTACGAGCAATCGCAACCTACACTCGTTAGTCAAACTGAACTGCCATATGCAATAAGGCCAGCACTCACCCTTTGCTTTTCTCCGCCAGATAGACGCAGTCCTCTCTCGCCAACCTTTGTATTGTACCCGTCTGGGAAGGTCAGGATTTTCTCGTGTATGCTGGCGGCCTGGCATGCACGATACACGTCTTCGTCCGATGCACTCGGATTGGCATATTTCAGATTATACATCAAAGACTCGTTGAACAGGACGGTATCCTGCGGGACGACTCCAATCTTCTCTCGAAGACTTTCGATAGTGAAATCTCTGACATCGCGGCCGTCAATCCTGACGGAGCCGCTGGATGCATTGTAGAATCTGAAGAGCAGCCGCAAAATGGTGGTCTTTCCTCCACCACTTTCGCCGACAAAGGCTGTCGTTGTGCCGGGTTCGGCATCGAAACTTAACCCTCGAAGCGCGGGCTTCCGCTCGTCGTATGCGAAATGGACATTGTCAAACGTTATGTGGCCATCACAGTGAGTCAGGCGCTGGGCCTTTTCTTCATCCACAACTGTGGGCTTCTCCCTGAACAACTCGAGCATCCTCTCCGAGTTGATCATGGAGCTCTGAATGCTTCGGTAGAACGTCCCGAAGAAATTCAATGGGCCCTGCAATTGCGCCAGATATGTCAAGAGGGTGACGAATTTGCCAACGTCAGCTTGCCCGGTTGTCACTTGGTATGCACTGAGGTAGCAAGCGGCGACAAGACCCAAGCTAAACATGAGGTTTTGTGTCACGTTCATAATATTCAAGGAGGTCAGAACTCTGTATTCGGCATGTTGGAAGCCTCTCACTGCCTCTCTGTATCGGTTGAATTCATATGTCTCAGCATTGAAGTATTTCACTGTTTCGTATGCAATCATTGAATCGTTCCTTCACGGGCAGTCAGCATCTTCGCAAATTTTACAATAGGGTCTGTGATGGCATGCTTACTTAACCGCATCCTCTTCCCGCGATTTGTTGACCATCGTGCGACGGATATCTGCTCTCCACCTGGCCATCCTCACAGTTACGTAGAGGTATGCCCCGGTTACGATGATTATGATCAACGCATAGTACGCGTCATAATTGGTCAAGAAATAAACCACAGCGACACCCAGATCTAGCAACATGGGAAGCACTTGGAATGTCACCATTTCCAAAAAGTTGTTGATAGCCGCGCCTTTCGACAGGGCCGACAACACCTCGCCAGTCTTCTTGCCAAGATGGAAATCAAGGGAAAGAGAATGGACGTGCTCGAATGCCGCCTGGGATATCGATCTGTATGAATATTGACTGATTGGGATCCAGAGAATCGAACGGATGCCTCCGAGGAGACCCATGTTTCCCTGTAAGAACCTAAAAAATAGGTACAGGAAGATCTCAAACCAAGGAATCCGACCTAGAAGCGTGTTAGAGTCTACCGGTAATATAGTTCAGGGACGTTCGGGCAAAATGATACATACGTTCTTCAGCCTTATCGTTTCCGAGAATTTTAGTAATACGACCCAGCTGATCAGGCACCTTAACGTTGATCCATCTCTGGATCAAGACGATGATAATGCAGATGATCATGACAGACTGCAACTTCCGGTCCCTGCTCGGCCACAGGTATGGGAACAGCATCTTGTAGCCCTTAAGATACTCCCACCACGAACCCTCCGGGTTTTTGTCTCTACGAGCCCACCCAGGGGTTCGAGGTGCCGGGCCATGGCCATTACTGGGCTGAGGTGTTGTGCCATATTCAACACCGCTATCATCGGACCCCAGAAGAGAGGACGTCTCGGAGCTGGAGCCACTGTCGCTCTCTAGCTGGATGCGCTTTCGCTTTTCACGAGCATAGAGCAGAAACCAGACAAGCACCATCCCCGCCAACCACACGATCCTGAAACCGGCGACAGCAGCCAGCGCTATTTGCCATTTGTCCCATTCTGAGAATCGTGTGTGTAACGAGGAGTCTTCAGCGAGTATTGTGATTTCGGCGCAGAGAATCATAAGCCACGAGGCGGCATGGGGCATAACGGGGTAGTATTTGCTCTCGAGTTGACTGGCGAGCAGTGTAATCGAGAGGAAGATCAGAGATATCGTGTAAATCTGTATTTTAGCATGTTAGCGATCGCGGTAGTGGGATTTCCAACGCATCTGCGATCAACATACGACTGTGTGCTGGCCCGCCCACCAGCCCTTCTTCGCCAAGGCGTGGAGAATCAAATTCGTGGCATCGAGAATCTATTCGGATGGTTTTCGCGTTAGCTCCGCATGTTCACGCATTTTCACGTGAGGCAAATCGCGCCCGACTGGAACCGCTCACATATGTCAGAGTCAACCCAACCAGCAGCCAGTTGAAAATTGATCGCGCGAATGAACTCAACAATGGCTTATTTGACGGCCGTCGCAGGTCGTGGCCCGGATGGCCTGGCTGTCCATTCGGCTTGCTCGAGCTCTTACGCCTAGCGAACAAGATGGATTCTTTCGTTGGGTCCGTTGTCTCCGAGGTGTAGACCGACCATGTCGCCAAGAATATTATGAAGAAAAAGAGCAAGAAGACAGGAAAGATGTAGTGAATCGATACCAGGAGTGTCGATGAAGTTGGCTGCTCGAGCTTGACCGGTAGGGTCAGGAAAGGTGTCTGCGAAGCCATGATTGAACGTTCCGCGATTAGTTGCGACTACGACGTGTTAGATGAAGCTGCTGGGAACTGTCCGAAAGCCGAAATCAATGGTTCCGGATGAGGCGAGGCTCTTAGCTATGGCAGATGGCCGAGGGGCGTCTGCTCATCACGAAGATCTGGCGACGGACTGACATTGGCCAATGCGACCAACTTTAGCAGGGTGGTCAAGAGGTTGAAGTTGTGAAAGAGCGCCTGCCCAACGTCCGAACCGGCTTCGCAGGGGCCCAACAACGTGTCTGAACTAAAATATATAGAACCGGGATGCTATGAAATGCGCCAAGCGTGGATGCAAGCTTAACCTTGATTTGCTAACTCCGAGACAAAGCTGCCAAGTCGGCCATATGCAGTGAAAAGGGTGAGAAGAATTAAGCTGAAGGGAAACAGAGTTTGGGAAAAAAGATTGATGAGTTTATTATAATAGTGATTGAATAGACGATGATGTCTGCAATCAGGCGATCTCCGCCGTGGCTGTGTGAAGAAATTGACCAGACAAAGATATCTGCAAGCTGAAAAGCTGTCGGCGGGATGCCCGTGAGCCGAAGCAGCTCGTGAAGTTCTCAGCTGGGCGCGATTAGCCGCTAAGATGCGCGACCCAATCCAGGGTAGTATGCGCAGGGTATAGATCTAGAATTGTTTGAGGCGAATCCTCTAGTAAAGAAATGGAAATGAGAGAGTGAAGACGTAATTTAGCAGGCACGGGTTGCCTGAAAATCGACTGATGCAGGATGGAAGAAAGAAAAAGGAAGAGAAAGTTCAAGCTAAGGTTTTCGAAAGAAAATGGCACAAAGCTTCAGCAAGCCAAGAAAGATGCAAAATATAAATACATCCATCCATCAGAGAATTTTTTTTTAATATCTGCGCAGGAGGCAAAGTTTCAAGTTCGAACACCATGGGGTAACATTAAGCGGTGGCTCTCGCACATCGTCCTGCTTCGAAACGTGATTGTGACGACACGAACACCGTGCAGCTCAACCTTTCACCCGCCGGTACACCACGTATACTACAACTTGTGCTGCTAACACCATGCATTGTGCAACCGTGGTGAATCGAGGTAGGACAACAGTAGGAATGTCATGCCTGCAAGTATCGCAGACTTTTACAGGCAGACAGGCCGACAGGGCACATTGATGCTCGAAAACAAGCTGCTAGTGCATGGGCATCGTTCATAGCAGATGACCTGGGAATTCGAATCGAAATCTGACTAGTCCCAATCAGGTATAATGGATTGCTGTTTGCGGAGAGGGCAGCCAGCACAGCCACGATGAGTTGGGTCCACGCATTCCAGATCTCGAGTTGAGTTCTCGGTAAGAGGAAGTGATTGACAGGATGGGGAAGCAACATCCCGACAACAAACCCGACGTTCGCCGCGCTCTGCTGCACCTGCGATTAGCCGAAGCCGCGCTCCTACGGCAGCACGCCGACGTCTGATGTTAGCACTATCATCGATGACAGCCGATATGTATGACGAAATTCAGGTCGACGTATTTTCTTTGCCCCTCAGAATTGCCTTACTTGCATCACCATTGACAGTTATGCCATTTTTTCCAGACCGATTCCTCTCATCTTTGAGATTCTCGAAGCCAACGCAAGGAACCGCCTGACATTCCAGTGTTTCCAAGAGTAGGCGCTCAAGAAAGCGTCCTCAAGGAATGGGTCTGATGCCATGCATAAACGTAACCTCAGCAGTATCTGAAACGGCAGCAACCGTCGATCGACGGAACTGCCTCATCACCGGGACGAGCACACACTTCTCCACCACCCAGACACTCATGACTAACCTTGGAACTGGTGAAAATCATTGTTTTCACTCCGCTTTGACAGAAATTTTATGCGTTCCCTTGACTTTTCCCCCTTTGGGCTCCATCTTGGCAGTTCTTGCCCCGAACTGTATCTACAAATATAGACGTATCCGTAAGCGATCGCGGACCAGCTCAGGCCATACTGGGTGCATCCTCTTACCGCCCGTTTCTTCTCACCAGCTACATTCCTCATGCCCAACTTCCAAGCTAGCAGTCTCAGGACCTTCTTTTCGCTGTCCAGGACATCCCAGTCGTCCCCCGCAGGGATCGCGCCGAAGCCGCACTTATCTGTTACCGGCCAGGCGATAACCTCCCGAAGCAATCTTTCATCCAAGAACGGAAACCGAGCCTCCCTTCCCCAGTTTGCGATGATTCGGTCATCACGGCCAAGATTCCTCTTGCCGAGCCGGGTGAGGTCCAACTCTAATTCATCGATAAGCCCGGGATAACCGGTTCGATTGAATGCGGTTCCATGACGTGCATATCCGCCGAACAACTCATCCGCGCCGAGTCCGGATAGTAGAATCTTGGGAGAATCGGTTTCAAGAGGACGAGATGCAAAGTAGAATGCCAGACCAATCGATAAGTCCATTTCGGTATCGTGGGGATGCAAAAGACCAATCACTTTGTGTTTGTGTGCTATAACTTCGTCGTAGGGCACATTGATTTCCTTAAACCTCCAATCCCGATTAGGGCAAACAGTCTGGAGCTCCTTCCACGACTTTCGGCCAGTCTGACGGTCTGGGCAGATTGAGTAGATGTTGTCTTCTGCTGGCAATGTTGCCGAGGTCGCATGGTTTTCGAACGCCGGTCCATGCAACGTCGTCCGAAGCGTCTTGTTATTGTTGGCTTTCGCGCTTTTCTTGGTTTCGGCCACAGCAGCATCCAGGACTCTTCTATTTTCGAATGCCACGTTCAGAAGCTCGATTGGTTCGTTGGTCGGGAGAATGTCATGAGCTATCCTAGCAAGCATCGTGCAATCCAAGCCGCCTGAAAACAAGATTCCAACTTTGGAGGGTCGCAAACTGCCATCGTGGCCAGGCACCAAAGGCACAGAATGCAGAGGAATATGTTGCACTCGGAGACGCAAGCTGTCGTATAGGAGATCGTAAAGACGGGCAACAGCTGGCGAATTCGGGGTTAGTGAAGGCGTATTTGGAGGCGGTATCGTCTTGCATAGTTGTGGTATTGGTAGCCTCATGCATGTTGAATGTTCCTGCTCCGTGTGATCAGTTTGAGAAATGAAGGATATCCTTTGGATCAATTGATGTTGAACATTATTTCCTGGCTGATGCGGAGCGGAGAGGTCTATAAAATAGAAGCCGTCCGCTTCCACCTCGTCCCATTGGCAGGTATTTTGAGAATCCGCTATGCTGCAGATGGTAATATCTGATGTCCCAGGAGCTGCTTTCCTTAGCAACAGAGATCTTCTGCCGAGCCAATCTCGACCGAACCAGAGCTTCCTTCTCGGCCCGTCGTAGAAGACGAAAGCGAAGGGCCCTTCGATCTGCTGCAGGACGTCATGCACCCTGCCTTCGCACGAGCTCAATTTGTCAAATATGAGCCGTGTGTCGTTCTCGTCGGGCCCAAATTCCTCCCCGCCAACCCGCCACGCCTCACCATTCCAACAAAGCACATAGTCCCCTGCCTCGCTGGATTGACCCGAGTGGGAAAAGAGTGGTTGAGGGACAACAGCTGTGCCACGAAGGGATAGAACGGATGCACAGAAGGTCAGCCGGAAGGAACCTGCAACAATCTCCACCGTCGATAGCGAATCTGGGCCACGCCGTGCGACATCGTTGATGAGGCCGTCCGAGATGGGTGAAGACGTCGAGTGATTGCTGTCGTTACCGGGCTGCGAGAGCTGGAAGAGGATGCCGCACATGCGAAGGGAAGGGGAGTCGAAGCGGATCCCGAAACCTGCTTGGCCGGAACTGGTGACAGCGGTGAGAAGCCCCTGATGTTGGCAAGCCCTGGTTTCGATCAGGCGGACGGGAAGCTCTTAGCGTAATGTAATGTGCGTGCGGATGGCAATAATAGCACAGTATCAATATCGCGGGCGTCGAGCGAACCGGGGACGGTTGGTGTTTTTAGCTGTGGGCCGGTGTCACCTGCGGACGGGCCCGCCTTCGCCTGCCCGGGCAACCGGCCGAATCGGGCGGTCTGTTTACCTTACCCCAACACAGACGTCCTCTCGGCGTCCGCGTTCAACTCGGTATTAGTAGCAGTAGTTCTAGTGATTCCTAGCAATAGCGTCCACTCAGCGTCCACTCACCACCACTCAGCGCTCCTCCGCCCTACCACGGCATTGGCCTGCAGGCCCACGGCGTCTCACCCTAAACTCAGCCTTCAGATTATTAAAAGGTTCCTCTGGCCCGCCAATTCCAGCACTCCACGGACATTACTCTACATTCAAGCTACGCGTAACGTGTACCTCCAGCATCTTGAATATCAATCTCTGCATTTCGTGATTCACGAAACCAGTTCTTTCATTCCACGTCTCTTCCAGCCTCATATTTCAGCATTCTCCAGCAGCCTCCCCGCACCACACTCGCTGCACCGGCTGGATCTTGCAGCTTTTAGTCTACCTACGCATATACCGACAGTTCGAGGCGGCGGCATCAGCGGTAAATTCGGCTGTGATAAGGCGGAGGTCCTTCAATCTCCAGCATGGAGCGAGTTCGCCCGTCGTTCATGACGAAGGAGCAGCTCGGTACGTGTCTTTTCGCGACAATCTACACGTAGAATCGTCTCGCTAACTGTCCTCGTTATTGCAGACAAGTATATGAGCGATGTGAAGCAAAATCGCGCACCTCGACCCCGGCCGAACTTCGAACTCCCTGCCAAACGACTCTCGCTGACCTTGAACGAACAACTTGGAAATGGAGCTGATCAGGGACAACAAAGGCCAGCGCCTCTGGCTCAGATACAGTCTGACATGAGCCCGGCCTTCAGACGATTCGGAAGTAGCGTTCGCGACGTTCAGAGGTCTAAGGGAACTCTGAAAACGAGGAACGGTTGGATCGTCGGGGATGCTTCGGCGAAGACTCCGCTATTTGGTAGAAAACCGACAGTAACGTCGAATTCCCCGACAGATTGCCGAGTCTTGGACAGGTCGGAGAAGGCAAATGAACGGCCGGCCGTTGTAGCGGAGGAGAGAGCGGGAAAGGATGAAGACAAGGAAAACCAGGTGATGGCGTCAGCGGCGTCCCGCTCGCCGGTCGAGTCATCGCCAGTCGATTCTTCTCTTGCGGATTCCATAACACAGCTCCAGAAGGACATCGCCGAAGAAATAGAGGCTGTGAGCATTCTCCTCGATTCTCCAGTCGCCGAGCACAACTTCAACCCCGGGGTCGAAGACGTTGAAGACGAATCCGAGCAGCCGGTCGAAGATATGAAGGCAGACTCGCCGGCTCCCCTCAAGATATCCAGAACACTACCCGTGGACATCAAGCCTTCTGCAAAGGTATTGCACTCATCCCAAAGGCCCGAAATCCCCATACCAGTCACGAATATCAACAAGGTCCATTACCAGGTGAATGCTCCGCCGACTCCGAGTTCGACTCCTCCAGAACCTGAAAGACGGCCAAAGTTTGAGGACCGAGGTGTGCCAACCTTTACGCCCGCTACACCGCCAACGCCTCCTAACAAAGTTATGATCGTTGAAGATAACAAGATCGTGGGGGAGATGACCCTGAACGACGGCAAAGACGACGCCGGATACAACGTTCAACAAGGCCGAAACCCCAACGCCGTCATTCCATCAGCTGAAGTCTCAAGAATCGCCAGCAAGATATCCGAGCTTCAGCTAAAAGCAGACCCTTACGCTGCTGCTCCCAAACCCGCATTCCCCCAGATAACGATGGATGAGTTCAAGGAGAGAAACGAGAGCCCGGTTACGCCTACAAGTGTAGCTTCTCCCCTCTCCGATGCTAAGCTGTCGCAATTTACCTTCCCCAGGACGAACAGCCTGCCACCGGACATGCCGTCCTATGCCCGTGACTCCGCTCCGAAAAAGACATTCGAACAACCACAATATAAACCCTATAGACCACCCACCCACCCCGTTCCTATCAATCAAGCTGGTCCGGCTTTTCTACGAGGTAGGGCAGGCTCGGTAGTGATGCCACCAACATGTCCCTCCCCCGCCCCGAACTCACGTTTCTCAGGCTACGGCGCTCAGGCAGTGCCTTCTCATATGAAAAGCACGCATAGCCGTCATTCTAGCCTGGGCAGCATGTATCAATATGGCCAACAGCCCATGCAATATGGATCGAGACCAACATATGGATTCTCCCAACAACGGCAGTCTCTATCGATGCAGCAGCCGCCCCAGAACCAGTTCCAAGTGGCTCGCAACTTCCAAGGTCCACCCCCTCCGCTGCCAACGCATGGCTTCCACCATCAAACCGTATCGCGGAACCCAAGTAACACTTCGTTTCACCGAAGTGTGCCGTCCGCACCCGTGAACTCTTTAGCAGTTGGCCTACACCATTCACCGAGCATTGTTGGACACCAAGGCAGAGCGCTTCCAGCCGTTCCCAGAGCGCCGCCGGTACCTGTTGGTTTCCCGAAACCACCCTCGCCGACTTCAAACGGTAACAAAGAGCCGCAGGAGCCACCGAAGCAGTCGTCTCCCGTATCAGAAACTGCACCAGCAAAGAAACAGACTCCGCCTCCTCTGCCTAGTTTCTCTTTTGATCATGTTGATGAACCGGGGAGCAGGCAACTCCCATCTGCCCCCAATCGTGGAACACTTCCTTCAAACCCAACCAAGCCAACCACTGATAGGAGCAAGATCGATGTCAAGCCGCTCCCTCCAGTCCCCACGTTCTCGTTTTCGGACGATAGCACCCCGTCCCCCAATTCCACCAAACCTCTTAACGACAGCCCCACGAAACCCAGCATTCCAATACTGAACCTTCCTGATGATGACGCGAATGATGATGATAATAACGACAAGAAGTCGACGCCACCCGTACCTATTTTCTCTGTTTCCGGTCCCGAAGAGCCTGCTAGCCGGAGACCCCTTCCTACTCCTGCCGCTCAAAAGCAGGACTCCCGACCCCTCCCCAACCCCAGCGGCAAGCTCAGTGGGAACAGCTTGGCTGATAGAAGGGCTGCCTTTGAAACTCACGGCTATCACGCCAAGAGCCTGATACCCAAGTCGATAGCTTCATGCACCGCCTGTGGGAACCACATTTCGGCAAGAGCCGTCTCTGCCTCTGGATTGAGGTTTCACCCAGAGTGTTTCCGCTGCTCGCACTGCAGCACCCGTCTCGAGCATGTTGCCTTCTACCCTGAACCACTAGGACCGGACGCACCCGCGGACGCTGGGCCAACCGGACGCTTCTTTTGCCATCTTGATTTCCACGAGCTGTTCAGTCCGAGATGCAAGAGCTGCAAGACTCCAATCGAGGGTGAGGTTGTGGAAGCTTGCGGCGCAACCTGGCATGCGGGTCACTTTTTCTGTGCTGAGTGCGGTGATGTGAGTAGCCACCCCCTTATCAACCTACCTAATCCTCGGTTTTTACTAACATGTATCATAGCCTTTCGACGCTCAATCGCGGTTCGTGGAGAAGGACAAGTACGCATGGTGCCTCCCGTGCTACCAGAAACGGTACAGCAGCAAGTGCAAGAAGTGCAAGAAGCCTGTGACCGATACCGTTGTCAAGGCATTGGATGCCGACTGGCACATGGAGTGCTTCTGCTGTTTTGTAAGTTTACCTCACGTCGCCTCCAGTATGAGAGACCGCGAAGCTAACATTATGCGTACAGGAATGTGGATCCGAGTTCCAAGACGGGAGATACTTCCTGCGAGACGGCTGCAAGAACGAGCCGGTTTGTACAAAGTGTGAAGAAACACGATTAAAAAGCTGGGAGCTAGTGCAGTAACGCACGTTCCCACACATGATTTGTTTAGCCATCCATCAACCACCAATTTTCCCTTTCACCTTTCGACGATACCAAGACACAAAAAGCATATTGGAGTGCATGAGAGAAACGGCGTCCTACGAGTCTTCGATGTATAAATTGGTGTTTTTATACTTTTTTTATTCTTATCATTTTTTCGCATTTATCCGACAGCATACAGCCAGATTTGTTTGTCTCCCGACGCTACTGATGATGGTGTTTTGAGCTTCGCCACGCATGCATGCAGGAGCGGTGAGTGACACTTTCGAAGGTTGGTGACGGGTGTCTCTTCGATTACCCTCGTGGCTTTATTTGGGCTATGCCTGATCTCGACAGGTGTCTAATAACGTGCCATTGAATTTTTGAAAATGTATTGCATACCGCTTGGCATTTAGAGCCTTACGCTTGTCGTCTTCTTTCTATCATTGATTTGTTGATTTTTAGCTATTTTTTTCTTGCATTATCATGCCGCAGATTATCTAGTGGATTTTCTGCGGCGTGATGCTGTGTATTTGTTCGGGTTCGATTGTGTGTGTGCGTTTTTTTACCAGAGCCCTTCCGCACCAGAGAATACGTGCTGGATCTTTGGATATTTTGTACCATATCGATTCGTCTATATATTCAGGTACCATTGTGATCTGATCATATGTGTATTACAATAACTGGTTTTAAATACATTTGACAAAACACAGTCCCGCCCTTCTATAGATATATCCCACTAAATTATAAAGACCCAAACATCCTCCGTATGTAAACATTCATCAAGACAGAATAGACAGAATAGACAGAATAGACACAGCTCAACGAATACACCTAATCTACCAAGTGCATCTCAGGCGCTACCCTCCCACTCGCCCGCCGCATATGCATATACGGATCACCCCTCATCGGCAGGCCATCATACCGCTCCGCATCCTCGAGCATCTGCATGGCGTCCAACCGGGGACTCATCCTCCCCGCCACGTTGTCATCGCGATCCCAGCCCCACCGTCCATCACCGGTACCGGTATACGGATACGAGTATGGCGCGTCGAGTAGTCTTCTGCTTCCCATGTGCGGACGGCCGTAACCGCTTCTGTAGAAGGTGTTGTTGATATCCTTTGGCGTGGAGATGGTCATGCAGCCTGGTGCGTCGCATTCGTCGGGGTTTACACGTGGGATATAGCTGGAGCTGCGGCGGCCGTGGTTATAGTTATAATTATATTCGTAGCCACTGGGAGAAACGTACGCGTTTGGGTGGTAGGGATATCCGTCTTCGTAGGTGTCGTAGTTGTAGTCCCGGCTCGATGTTCCCGGAACGCCGACGCCATGGCTGTATAGGCTTGTGCGCGGGGTGTGTCCGTACTGGAAGCCGTATTGCCGCTTCAAACAGTTTTCGCAGAGGCCGAGGATTTCCCATTTGCGGAAGTTGGGGGTGCTGCGCTTGCTGGGGCGGCAGGAGGTGTGGTAGGTGCGGCCGCGGGCGAGGCGGGCGGAGGGGCAGAGTTGGAAGATTACGTATTGTTGGTGGCCGCATTGGAAGCGGAAGCGGTTGAAGAAGCACATGGCGGGAAATTAATCGTCGGATTATATGTATTTGGCGATTCGAGAGTTTCGCGATATCGATTGCTGCGTGGTTTCGATTTGGCATGCTATACAGAGTATGATATTATTTGGCAGTGCTGGAATACGGCTGGGTGTTTCTAGCGATCGAACCGGCTTTCGAAGCTTCAAGGTGGCACTTAAATACATGACTGCGAGTGGCGTGGAGATCGAGAGTGGAACTGCTACGCTTGGACGTGTGAGTCGTGGTAGCACTATAGTACGGTGGTTGCATTGCGGGTGTTCGCTGTATGCGTCATGAGCTTCATTGCAGGAGATGTCACTTGAAAGGGCAAACTTCTAGAAGGAGCAACTGACGGTCTACCGGTCTCCTTGATGGGCTGGTTTTTCATGTTGTGTAACGTCTGTACGTACCATGTGCGAAGGACCCTGCATACGCATGACCTACAAGCAAATTAAGAAAGCGCAGGACTAGAGTACAAATGCCCTTTTGATTGAAGCGCAATTGATCTATCGAACTCTTGGATTATATGAAATTAATAATGCAAGGCTCAGGCCTGATTAGGAAAGCATGGCAAGAGGGTTTAAAACATCAATGTTCGACATAGCGCTAATGCTGTTTAATTTATTGATTAGTATAGACTTCTCTCGGTCCAATGATATATCGACACCAGCATACACCTACAACTGCCATCCAATAACATGCGCGTGCACGTACAATTCGGCCATCCGCGGTACACGAGCCCCTCGTAGTATATATATTGATCATGCCAGCTCGCCATACAGGTACATGTGCGAATGGCCCTCATTTGCCTTTCTTCTTGGCGACCTCGCGGTTAGCTAGGCAACTGGATCCTTATACAACGGCGCACCGACGTACATGTAGGACCTGTCCAGGTAGCCGTTGTATCGATGTCCCGTCGATATGTCTAAGCCTGTCCGGCATCCTGGCTTCTCACTTAATCCGAGTATTCCGAACACAACCCTGTGAACTAGAATCGTAGAGCAGAATAGACTTGCGACCCATGCATCTAACAATCGATGAATTGGGAATATTGTTCCCATGTGCGAATGCAATGAATAGAGTGAGTTTATGAATGAAAGCACAGTAACGGCAGGACCGATATGAAGTCAGCCAGCCAGCCATGCATAGTTGCACTCGCCGCGTGAGACCTAAAATCACACAAACAGCACGTTGCACAACCGTTGTGCGAGATCCTGCAATGCAGCGTCCTTGCCGCAAACAATGCGACGTGGGTCATCACGATACATACTTGATACCGGTCAGATGTGAATGCGGGATGATGAGCCCGGTCACCAGGTAGGTGCCGTCTGGTGTGCATATGTGGAGCCCCCGAGCCACCCGGCCGACATGGCGTGCGTGCAACGTGGATACTTTAATTCCCCAGATCCAATTTCGAACCGTACAAGCGTGTTGTTTTTGTTGGCTGCAAGAGCGCAATTGAAGCGCCGACACAAGGTTCAACCAGGGTGTATTATAATTACTGAATACACACTTCGTAACATCTGTCACGGTCGAACATCACAATAGCGAAAATCATCGAAGGATGACGGGGCTGCCGCTAAGATTGCATCGATTTAGTGGTGTCTCCGGGCCGCATGCCTGATCTGATACGCTGCCGACATTACATTGACGGATCAGATGGGGCGGCGGCTAACGAAGGGCGGACGCGTTGCTGCGTTGGGTGTTTGACGGGTTCGAATCGGCTGGGGCTCGACTGCAATTGGCGGTGTCATGTCATCATGCATGCAGGCAGGCCGAGGGAACGGCCTCATTGACCCAGCCTCAGCATTTTGCCGGCAAACGTGACGTCGGGATGGCTTGTCTTCACGGGGCTAGCGGTCGAAAGAAGCAGCGACCCGATGGCCGTGACGGCTGACTGGATGCGATTCGACGGCGAGGAATTATGCGCCGATCTGGCTCGGAGTCTTTTGCCCGTGGACGGCGCCTGCGTCGACGGTATTGGCAGAGCGGATGCACTTTGACGACCTTCTGACAGGATCATAGCCCGTTTTCGAAACGAAAGATCTATTTTTTGATGGAATAGCATCGGTATAGCGCTATATAGCTGAAGTCGGTTATTAACGTATTATCGAGCGGACGGGGCTCTGACTGGTTGGCGACGGGCGCCGCGTCCGCTCCTGACTCGACCGTTCTGGGATAGCAGCAAGATTTGGCTTGTCGAGCCAAGTTGATGCCATTATCGTCGTTCCCAAGATGCATGGTTCAGCTGATCGTTGCAGAAGAAAACGATTTTAACAGTCGACTGTGTGCAATAATACGACTATCGACTCCGATGATAATATAATGCTAATGCGACGACGCATGCTTAGCCGGAGCTAGCAAACATCGGGCTTCCCTCGTCTCAGCTGCAGGTCGCAGCTACCTATCAGCAGCCGTATCGACGCCGGAGACACTTGGTATCTGTACGTTGATGCACGCCATACTTGGGCCCATCTCCGACTTGGGAATGCGATCCATCCCGCCGTCGACAAACTTTGCTTTTTGGCGATTCTGCCTTTGACCCTTTGACCGAACCTGAAAAGACGGGATGGAAGAGACGGCACGCTCGGCTTGAACCTTCCCCAGCTGCTGCCAGCTGCCTTGCCATATGACAATTGACTCCGATATACATGAGATCGAGGTGTAGTGCAATGTACATCTCTCCTACCTAGTACTCACCGACTGATGCATCTACGCTTCTGACCGACTAGGCTAAGATCGTGGCCGTGGCCAGGCCGTTCCGCCTGTGACGTGTCCGGCCCTTGAAAGGCTGTCGCAGTTGGGTCTGCCAGCTCATCAATCCAGCCCAGCCTCCCACACCATGTGCACCACCGCCGCGAAAAATAATAACATCACATCACAACCAACCCCACATCCCATGCATGCGCCGGCCGTCCCATCTGTGCACTGCGCTCGCTGTACATGTACAGTGCGCTGCACTGTCCCCTCGTTTATGTCTGCTCGTCCTTGGTCATTCAGAAGGTGCACTTTACATGGGGCCCTCCTCATCCAGATGGGACAGGCACCTGTTCCATGCGCCGCCGGCTTCTCCTTCTAATCCGGCATCCCGGGCTAAACTGCATCCATGCCCAATCCGCATGTCCCATCTTAACCTTGCTTGCTTGTCGATAAACGAAAATGGACGACGGCAATGTCAGTATTACGCAAAGGCGAAAAGCACCATCGTCAATTGCATGCTGCTCCGCTGCTGCTAGATCGATATCAATCCTAAAGCATGCTTGCTAGCTTTGGCGAGCAATGCAGTACACATAACTGCGAATATGAGTAACGGCAACGGGCCCGTGTCTTTTGAAGGACTCCTCCACAGTTGCATACAGGACTTGCATCCACTCGCGCAGTGATATGAAGTGACCGCGGTCGACTCGGTCAGGCAGGGCAAGGCGGCGCATGATATGCCACGTCTGTTCCTTCTTCGCCCTTCTCCCTCCAACCCTGGTCTGTGGAAAAAAAAAAAAAGAAGAAACGGCGTTCTGCTCTGCTAGTTAGCAACTCTCAGCCTGCCTCATCGCTTCCCACTTTCCTGCAAGAAAAAAAAAAAAAAAAGAAGAGACAGCAGCCTGCATATAATCACAGCACGGCCTGGGTTCCATCTCGTCAGAATGACCAGGGAGGGTAGGGGAAAAAATCCGAAGGTTTCAATGAGGCGCATTGCATAAAGCAGCAGACGACTGGGGCCCCATCGGTCAGTGAGATCGCTCGCTCGAGTTTTTCTCTTTCTTCGACTTGGTAGCACTAGCATTTTTAATCTTTTATATATGCGAGCCGCCTGAACTTGTCCGTCCGATGCAATGCAGCCAGAAGCGATCCACGGAAACACAAGGGTTTCTTTTTTATCTCCTGCTGCTATCCTTTGACCGTTGGGTTATTATATCATCCGGGCATCTCATCGCCTTTCGAGATTCCCCAAAAAAGTTCTTTCCAGAAGCTTACTACTCCGACAGAGGTATCAGAGCCATACAGAGTTTGGCCCGATAGTATATTTTTCTTTCTTCGCGCTTGGGAGGTTTATTTGATTTTTCTATTCTCGTTGCCGCTCTTCTACTACTGATCGCAGTTGATATATTTGTCGACCTTGTGCACATTCCGTTCTTCAACGCAAAAAACCATCCATCCCTTTGCGAACGCGCTGTGCTGCACGATCCTAGTCTGGAGTGACGAGAATTCGAAGGACCTCCTGGATATTTACTCACATACTTATTGATTTCGACCAGCATCATTCCAGGCGACCGATTCATCTGACCGCAAGACACGCTGTCGACCTTGCTTGAGCGACCGAAGTCCAGTTGGGGGTTTTGACTTTGTGGCACCCGTCCATCTCATCCGTATCTGCCGCAGGGTCAAGAAGGGGACGTTTACCTGCGACTTGCATGTGTGCCAGACCGTCGGGGTAATTTAGAATCCACTGGCATAAGATATCCGGGAAGGCAAGGAAGGAAGGAAGGAAGAAAGGGAAGGGAAGGACGGAAGGCAGGCTGCAGCACCACCACCCGAGAAACTCGAAATTCGAACAGATACATATATCAATTCGAAAGATCGCACACCGTTGCTACTTGTGTTCACCAACCGACTATCGCGGTGCCAGCGCCCTCGCTCGCAGTTGAAACGGACTTCGAGCCAGCCCTCGGATAGCCACCTCGCTGTTTCGAGTTCGGGATCCACGAGCACCTGCTCGGCTCCAGACGAAGTCACACCTCCCATAGTCCACCACACCATCCTCCCTAGCGCCATCCACCCGCCAAGCCCGGACGCACGAAGGGTATCCGAGGCCAGCAGCCAACTCGCCCGGCCGACGCAAGGGAGAACATTTGCCAGCAGATTTTCGAGAGAGGAGAAGCAGGAGAAGAAAAAAGCAAGGTGGATCCAGTTTCTCGAGCGCCCGAAATCTCCACAGGCGAAACCGCAACAGACCCAGTTTCTTTTCGGACAAGGATTATCAGGGACAACTTTTTTGTCGAAGGAAAAATTTCTTATTGTCGGGAAGGCCTTTAGGCGGACTGAAAAAAACGGTTAAAGAGACGAGAAGGAAAAGAGAGGCCAGCGCAGTTCTTGTTTGGGAAAAAATAAAGTCGCACCTTGAGCACAGGCGTGCGTGCTTGCATTGTGCCAATTGATACACCACCAACCTCGTGTCCCAAACTTTCATTTCACCTTCTGCCTTCTGACCGTTCGACCTCCAGAGAAGCCGTTTACGGCTTATTCCTCGACGCCCGACACACGCCCGCCTTACCCCTCCTGTCGAGCGACCTCTTGTGGTTTTGGCGTCGACAAGAAACCTGCGCTACCCGGACCGGGGTTTCTGCAATTCCTGTTGGTCGACTCTTCAGACTACCGCGGAACGGTCCAACCCACCTCTCGACTCGAAGTTCCTCAGTCGGTTAATCGAGTCCACCGACAGACAGACGGACACCCTACACTCTCTCGCTGCCGCCGCCGCCGCCTCGAAAAGCCCCATTGCGACGAGCAGAAAAGTTCTTTGGCATTCCAATCCTTCTCTCCACCTCTGCAGCATCGAAATATTTTCTAGTCAAAGACAGTTTCGCGCGCCGCGGGGGGTGCACGCAGCGGCAGCATGGTCGGCTCAGAAGTCGACCAGAAGTATCTGGGGAACTACGCAAAGGTCGTGGGCGGTCATAATGAGAGTTTATCGGCGGCGCTCTTCAAGGTGCTGGGGCTGTCGACAATCCTGTCGAAGAAGTTGGTCCGGGCGCGAAAACAACGGAAGCTGGATCCAACACGGACAACGAAATCGCTGGACCTGTACCGACATATCATCTGGATGGCGAGGGAAGGCTACCTCCTGCTCGATGTCTACGTGCTGCCGTACGTCGTGAATTTCGTCGAACTCAAGGTCCTGGCGCTGAAACTCAAGGCGTCATTTCTGCACATCTTCGTCCTCTTCGACCACACATACCAGACCCGGACGAACTTTTCCCTGCCTGGCGGCCCGCTCAATCAGCAGTCGTCACCGCAACCTGCCGCGACGGCGGAAACAGCAGGCTCGGACGACGCGCAGCCGGTGAAAGGGCAGACCAATTCCTTCTACAGCTACATCAACATCGCATCGCAGGCGTTTGTTACCGCGGACGACTACGCCACCAGATTGCTATCCGGATCGCATCCCCTACGACTAAGCGTCAAGCTAGAGTACTCCGCGTTCGCGCACGACTGCATGAAGGAATTCTCACTATCGCGGACCATTGCGCGGAAAGCTATCGACGACGCATTCGCCAGCATGGAGGCCATGACGGACGAAAGCTTCGAGGATGCGATGGATCTGGTGTCGAGTCTCGGCGTGATGGCGCGGAGGGGAAATTAGCACTGCATTGAGCGGTTCGACGCAACAACGCAAAAGCAACCTCGACGACACATCGACGACAGACGTCTTTCCAACAAACCGCCCGCACCTCCCGAACCTTAAACTCTAACCTTAAGCTCGGGATTCTCGCGCCTTTGTCCCGTTCGAATTGAGACATTCCGGACGACGATAACCGTATCTCAACCTTACGCATCTTCCATATTGCCTCTTTCGAAGCAACTTGTCGATTGCAGCTGCGCCTATCCGCATTCTTGGCCGCGTGCATGCGGTGTAGCATTCTTCGATATCCTTTCCAGCGCCCCGATCTACTTGCCATTCCTCGGCTCGCTCAGATCCTTCTCGCTCTGTCTCTCGACAATCTCAGCATATACCCATCGTCTATCTGACTACCTACTTATCTATACATATACCCATTGCTTTTAGTTCGAAATATACCTACTCGCACGGAATTGACACCCGCCCCACCAAAAATTTTCTCCTCTTCTCTGCATTTTACCGGCGTTTGTGTACATCTATAGAAGTTCTTTGTTTCTTTCTTTTCTTTTCTTTTTCCTTCCGTATTTTTTTATTTCCTTGTAATGCCGTGATTGATTGCTGTACTAATAGAATATGGGGCGCCGACAGTCGGATCTGATGTTTTCTTTCTTCTTTCCATATCTTCCACAAAATTTCCTTTCGAAAATTTCTTTTTTATTTCCTAATTCATTTCTTTTTGTCACTGTTTCCTTTCGAACTTGTTACTTATTCTTCGCTCGCTCGCTCGTCTGTTACCGGTAGTTAGGAGTTTTGTCGGATATATCATTTGCGGTTAACTTCACCATACTAACTTGAGTACGTTACGTTCTAACGTACCATGATGCCTCCTCACATTATATCCTACTACCCTTCCTCTTACTCTTACTAGTCGCTAAAATTTTATTCCATTTCATTCTATCTATCTCAACCTCTTGATTATACTCTTTTGAACAAAGTTGGTGCATGTTACTTGTGCTTTGTATATACCACGATGCGCGCGTACAAAAGCCTACCCAACATATCAGTCATGAGGACGGAGGGGAATACCAAAAGTTCTTTTCGCTTCTTCCAATTATTAAGAAGATTCTTCTATGATAAACATGGTAGGCAGGTGCATGCTGCAAAGGAGCTCTTCATCGCTATCGATAACGTTACAGGATAATTTTGCTCTTCGTACCCCGGATCGAGTCGATAAGAGCGTGCTGACCCCGGTTTACTGTCATGATATGCCTGACTCTTGGGATTAACGATCAGGCCCCTGCAACTGATACGATATGGGCACAGCAGACCCGCAATTCAGTGGGTCGAGAACAAAGATGCCGTGTTTATGTAATCCACGAGCAGCCCGTGGTATAGCACATGATCGATATTAACTTCTTCGACCGCATGCGCATAGCTATAGTCCAGACGATTGACCTTGTGCAATTCTAAATATCCATTTGGGTCATTAAATCGAAGGATCTACGGGAGCACGGACCCATTGCCCACCTGTGCTATATGACGTCGATGCGAAATTTCGTTCAGTATCGGTATAATATATCTGTAGTAATCGGAATTATATCGAATGCAAGACAATGCAATTATCGTGTTTCAGAATTGATACTGGGCTTTTCTCAGGACGGGTGACTGGAATTTCCGGGGTCTCGAATTACGGACCGGTTCACAATGAAACACGCTCGTTTGCACAATGATTTGCTTTGACTGAAGATCAATACGATGGAAATCTGATTGATCTGATCAATCCAGACTTCAGGTGTCAGCGTGATGATCTGACGCTACTGCTGTCGAAAATTAAAAAAACGTCCATGCGCAGTTGGTGGGCTGTTTCAATAATTCCAGAATTTTCCCAGTGACCAAGACGTCGGATTCAATTCAATTCGATTTGTTAGATAAATATGAATATGTGATCTGGTCTAGCAGGCATTGATCCGTATCTACACAGCAATGTGAATGCCGCGACTCGGTATGTTCCGAGATTTGTATACCACCACACGCAGGGAATACCTCTATATTGCTTCTTCGCATCCATCAGCGCATTGTGCCTGACGTATGCACGATATCCTACATATCGATCGATCGTATGCACGCGCACGGCGTCGACGCGCCGCCGCGCCAGATTGCATTTCTCCCAATAAGGAAGCAGGATTGTAAGTGCGGGGACGGAATTAACTCCAGATGTGATATCATGATCAGTTGACTGATAATTAATTTACCTGCCCACCGACAAGCGCAAGCCGCAAACTACTTTAGCATTTGGCATGCTTTGGCGCTGAAATGATAGTCGAGTAATGGTAGTAAGGTTAGTGTGATATTGCGAGCTAATTTGCGGATTTGCTGGGATTATCCCGATTGCTCGTTAAACACGCGACGACGCGTTGACCGGCCGTCGAGATTCTTCGAGCTGTGCACTTTCGTTAGCGAAATTACATCATCTCGTGGAGGAAATTTCGCAGCTTGCTTGCCTTCTTGCTTGCTTTTGAGGGCACGGAAGCGGCCGGCTGGAGAGGCTGGTTCCTATTGAGCTGTGCCGCGCGGGCGTCCACATGACGGACCGGTGTGCAGATGCGACGGACATCTGGAATCGAGGATTGTATCCATGGTAAATTACCCAGGGCGGCTTCGAGACTCTTCTCGGCATGACAAGCTAGCGTCGAAAATCACTTTATCAGAGGTCTGCACAGCCGCACATGCGCCACATTTCCTCTTTAGTAAATGCGACTGATACGATATCAATCTATACCTGCAACGTGAGGTGTGGCTGGCAATTAGTCGGGGCTGGCAATTAACCAGAGCTTCCACATTGGTCGGTCACGTCTAACTATAACCACTCAGCTCAGTCGACCAAGTCACAAAATATAAATATAGAGATTCCTTGCCAGCGAGTTACACCTCGTCAATCTCGGGTTCGGGCTTCGGCAGTGCCTATATGCCGCTCACCCAGAACAGACCAGCCAGTTGGCGTCCAAGAAGGAGTGATCTGATTGACTTCTGCACATACATACGTACATTACATTACATGTATGATGCATGATGCAGACATACGTGCAGAAACGTCGACTCCACATGCAAAGATCGCAAGGTACGCTACGATCGATCAAAGAGGAAGCAGAAAAACACACCCCGCATCACACCTGTACATACAGGAAGCTTGATTAAGTTGCCGGCGCCGCGCGCGCTCTAGCTTTACTATATGTGCGCACATACATAAATAATACGTATGCCAGTGCAGTCTGTAATTAATTATGTCAGCCAGTCACCCGGCCACGGCCAAGTCATCACACATGTCAGGTCCCGAGGCTGCCAGCACTCGTCATTACCAATCGCCATATGACAGGTCCGGAGCCGGCCTTTAACACATATGATTGCATTGTATGTATGTAGGCATGCGGCGTCAGCCGGGCAGATATCATGGTTGCTGATTGCAAGTTGACTGAAAATAACGGCGAATCGAATCGATGTAGGCGCCAGCTCCAGGCTGGTGGGACACTTTGAATTCGTGTGCGAACGAGATGCGTACATACCATTACTCCAAGATCATATTTCGCGAACAGAATTCAAACAACGTAGCTGACTGCACTGCTGTACTGCACAAATTTGGTTCGACCTTTCCTTCTTCATCCCTCTCCCCTTTCTTTCCTTGTTTCTTTCTTACTCTCTTTTCAACTTCCATGAATGAACGTATGTGATTTTTTTGTTTCTTTCTCGCGAGTTTAGCATTTTAGTAAAACAACATGAACAAAGCTCAGAATGCTGGCGCACCGTAACTGGATGATAAAGATATATGCCGTCTGTCGTGGCCCAAATAATGCACGCGCGGGATCGTGTGAGGAGGAATCAAAACCTCACAAACTCAAAAGTCAACAGAAGCATGACCAACCGGATTATTACAGAGCCGAAAAAATCGCCTATAAGCGACGCTCTCGTGAAAACTGTCCGCGACATATTGCATATTGAGGAATTCAAAGTAAATGGATTGATGAATGATAGACGATAAATGTGATGTGATATCTGCAAATGGATACATGCGAGTAAATGCAAATGCAAATGCAATGCAGACGAACCCGTGCCTCCTGATGATTTTTGCCGCGGCGGGCGTGATTTTGTTTATTGTGATGTAGAATGTATGCATGGAAATGGTGCAGTGCGTGCATGTCAGATAAAGCATATGAATACTGTATGCGGGATGCACGAATCGAAAATAGGAAATGTAAAACTGAATTCGGGTTTTCGAGATTAATCGCAAAGCGTCCTCCTGGCCGTGCATGAGATGAAAAATATGAAGAAACAATAAGGAATATCACCAAAATGCAGAAAGATTCAAAAAAAAATTATACACAAAAAGTGGGTAGATCGAAGTGAAGTTATCATGGAAGTAGATCTCAAATCAACATCGCGGCAAATAAATAAGTAAAAAGTAGAAGCTGAAAATAAAATAAAATAGAAATGAAGCATTCGCACCGAGTCAATATCGCAAGCAAGTAAGGACCGTGCTAGAAAAGAATATGTGCAACGAAAGTAACACCGCTCTCCATTCACGCAACATAAACGCCTGCCCGTCCTAACGTCCCTCACTCCAAACCGTGAAACCCCGCCAGAGCAGAACGATTGTTCGCTCACAGTACTAGTACAATCTGCTCGTAACCTCGTCGCTTCGTCAATGTCGTCGTCGTTGTTGTAAATTTTTGTTTTATGCTTGTGGATGGCGGTGATGTTTTTTTTGACAAGAGTCGTTGAGGTTCCAGTACCGATTGAAAAAATATGCAGATGCAGAACACGAAAATGTAGATGCATGCTCGGAAGTGATATTAAAGCAGAATATAATATGAAAATGGCAAGAAAATTGAGAACGAGTGGAATCACGAGTCGTCTTCGGAGCTGCTGCCGTCATCGTCGTCGTCTTCGCTATCGCGGTCACTGACGTCATCTTTAGGTTCCGGTTGGGGTTTTGTCAGGGCGTCTCGATATGATTGGCCGAGATAACCAGCGAGCATCCGTTTCTAGGAGGGGTTAGCGGGTGGGACAAGGATGTTAGGTGTAGAGAAACTTGCCTTCTGGGATTCTGTCATTGAGTTGACCCAGGCGCTGTCAAATCCGTATTTTATTAGGTATTTGGCAACTTCGGCGTCTGGACCAGCGGCTCAGTTAGCTATGGTGGTGGCGAATGTGAAGGGGAAGGTGGAGGCTAACCTTCGAATTCAACAAGTGCTTCTGGTGTGAAGCCGGGTGATCTCGGATTGCTACCGGCATGTTAGTAAAATGCACAAGGAAAGATATATGGGTGTATCATATATATGGTGCGTACCTTTCACTTCTCTTTGATTTGTACAGCTTCTTGAGGTCTTTCATCTCAGCTGTCAGACTCGACTTGAGAGCCTTCATTTCTGAGCGGACCTGCGCCTTGACGATGTCCTTGATCTCAGAGCTCATGAAGGTTTTGATCTCAGCGAACGGTAACGAAGTGCTGTGGTCAGTTCCATCGTCGTCATCGTCACGATCTTCGTCGTTGTCGTCTCTGGGAGCAGATATCCCACGGATGTTCGCTATCGATGTAGCTTGCATCGACTCAACGCTGAGCTTTATAGCTTTGACGTCCTCGAGAAGCTTTTCTATCCTTTCTGCTTGGTCTTCCAATGTGTCGCGGATCGAATCGTCGGGAGATTGTTGACTATGTTGAAAGTTCAGATGGTGCTTTTTCATTCATGTCGCAATATCACAATCGAAAATATAGGGGACAGGGTTGACATGGTATGCCGGGCAGTTAATATAGAGCAATGAATGAAATGAACCGTACCTGTCGACTCGGTCTTTCACATCTTTAACATCATCGACAAGACAATCGGTGTTCTCGAGAACGCGGGAGACTTCCTCGTTCACACGACCCGATTGCTGTTCGAGTAAGCTCAGTTTATCCTGGATCAAGCCCTGCTTTTCAGACACATCCATGATGGAGAAGTGCTGTTGCGACAGGTTTGTCTGGATACGAGCGATGGCGGAGAGGATCTGGCGGAAGGCCCGATCCCCTCCCGCGGAGGGGGCATTGACGTTGGATCCCGACGTCGATGCAGCTGGTGTCGGTGGGCTTGTGTTCCCAAAGTCTAGATTGGGACCCACACCGGACATCGACATGCTTCGTTTGAAAGCCTTAGGGCTGGGAGGCCCGTATGTCGGTGGGCTCCCATTAGATGTACCACCTCCATACGGATACATGTTGTGGTAGGAGGATGGCATGGATGTTGGGGTCTGAGGGTATGGTCCGTATTCGAGATGGGAGAATTGGTCTGAGTCTGAGAAGGCGCTGTAGTCGGAGTATTCGTAGAAAGATGTTTGAGGCATCAGAGGCGGGTGGACAGATGGGATGCCAATAGGAACGGTAGACGAGGCCATAGCCTGATGAGCCGGAGTGTGCGGTTAAGCAGTCCGTCCGGTCCCTTCTTTACAACTGTGCGGAAGGGGGGGAGGGCCGAAGTGGAGAGGGCTAGAGGGCACAACGCAACGGGGTGTGGCCTCGAAGGAGTTCTTCAACGATTCGAGGGAACTCGGGGCGTGGGATGGAGTAGGTTGTTCCGTGACTGCAGGAAGTTATAGCAAAAGGTTAATATGTATGTATGTAAGGCAAGGCTTTGCGTGTGTGCAGAAACCCCTCAGAGCTCGGGTTACACTGATCCAGTTACACTGATCCAGATGGTCGAAAACTCACCAACCTGTCTGTCGAGGAAAAAGTAGCGCCACCTGCTTGCGGTGCTGGCACCAGGCCGGTTGGTTGTTCTGCTTGATCTTGATTTGATCCTGGGGAGCTGCCGGAGCGTCGAATGGAAGGCGATTTTGTATACAGAATTCAGTCTTCTGATCTATTGCATGTCCCGGTGATGTAATTTTTCAATTGCGGTCCGGCAACCTTCTACAACTGTCACCAGTCGGTTGCCTGAGGAGGCAGAAAGTTGGGCTTTTCATTCGAGGAGAAGTTGAAGGGCATGATCACGCGGAAGGCGCACTGTATTTAATCTATCACATATTAGTGACTGCGACTAGCATGGTCCGGTAATGCTCCTCTTGCTTCCGACTCCTCTTCGACAGACATGGGATAGCAGTCCAAGGCAGCGCTCACCTGTTTTCTCACATTTGCTCGTTCTCTTTCTCTCTCGCGCTCTTCGTTTCTTTCCTTCAGTCTCCGCAACCTAGACCTAGCATGGCCGTTTCTGGCCAGGGCCGAGCAAGAGCAAGGGCAGCAGCAATTGCAAGAGCGGCCATGTCGAGTGTGCAAGAAGACATCCAAGGCGGAGTCGAGCCAGAGTGGGACTACCCATGAGGAGTTCGTCGATGCTGATAGGGCGAGGCTGCAGCGCGGACTAGTTTGATAGATGCTGCCAATGAAGCGAATGCAATGTCCAGAGCATCGAGGCAAGACCTGCAGGCCACGAAGTGTTGCCTCATTGGCCAATCCCGCCAACATCGCTACATCCCGCACGAAATGCACACCGCAGGTCCACGCCAGCGCACACGCCGTCCGTCGCCAGTGCAGCCCATCTCGCACCGGGAGGCCATCCTGCAGTGGTCCAGGAGGCAGTTGGGAGGTAGATGGGAAGTAGCTCTACCTCCCCGCGAGGAGTGCCCCCCAGCAGTCGCCGCGTAGCCGTGACCGCCTCGTACATGGGGGCTGTGGTCGACCAGGAGCATAGCACGTACGAACGAGTTCGAAATCACGTCCAGGATACCATATATGGTGTATGGTGTATGCGAGTTAGTAAGGTTCGACTAGGACAGCGAGGAAGGAATCTCGCTTTCGACATGTGCAGGTGGCCGCCGTGGCACAGCATCGTCCACAGCACTGCGAGTTCTATACATACGCCTCTACGCACTTACGCACGTATACCGCTTGCTTGGTCAGGTTGTTGCCAAGGCTATCTTTATTAGTTATCTGCTGGACAGCACATCTGCAGCGCAGTGGAGTGGAAGTTGGGATTCCGTACCTGGAGAGTATACTACGTGCAGCGCCGGCCTCGCTGTCCATGTTCAGTTTGATCATGCCCAGGTTGGGTCTGGCTGGTGGCATTGCATTGCATGCTTGGCCAGTGGTCTGTCTGCCGTCTGCATTGATTTCTGTCTGGCCGTTGCACCACCGATCCAATCCGTCTCGTCTCGATTGATCAATGAGAGGCCTGGAAGTGGGAGTCGGCCGTGTCGGTGCCGGACCGTTTAAGTCGCAATTTCGGATGAGAGCTGCATGAGCCGCTGCTGCGTCCGGAGCAGAGGTGCCGGGTGCAGCAGATCACAAAATAGAGATCCGAGCGGGTCTTTGGTTTGAGGTTTAGGGCCTTACACGCATTACACGGCAAGTCGTGACTAATCGATCGATGTCTTGTGTCGCACTTGGGTCGCGCAGCCAGGTCTCCTCTTCTCCTCTCTCGAGAGGGATATGCCAGTTGCCCCGAGAAGGCTAGCGACGAGCTGTATACAAGTACTACATACGCCAACATTGCGAAATACAACATCCGTTGTCTGCTAGTCGACGAGCCTACTGCACGACAGTGCATCGATCAATCATGAAATTAGGTTACAGAAGGCCGTCGACGGCATGCATCGGGGCCATACTCATGGTCAGCATATCATGCATTGCATACAGTACATATTGCCTCTCTCCGCGCCACTAGATTCTAACACGAGACTGGCATTCGACCAAGCACCCCTAAACAAGTCAGCGGGTTTAAGACTTCCAAGAAACAAGTAGCATAGTGTATTGGGAACCCGAAATCGATCGCTGCTAGCTGTTGTTTGCGGAGTTCGTACTTGTATGTACGGACAGCACAGCGCATGACTTTGGCGTCAATTAGGTTAGTCTGATCGAATTCAAGGTATCTGGTAATCGTTTAGACTACAATATGACAGGATCGACCACCCTGTCAGAGCTCCCCCCACGGGCTGTTTGGTTGTAAATGTGTGCTATTTCTAGGCTGTCACCTCGTATGTCCGGCTAGGCCGAGGTACTTGCGGCCGTGCGGGGGCTATCGGTGCTGGTGCCCTGCCCAGCCTCGGATCCGGAGACAGTTCTCAATCGGGCTAATAAATGGAATAGCAAACAGAATAAGCAGACGGTACAGGTACTAAGAGTTGGGTGGTAAGAGTATCGAGAATTGATTTTGGCGATTCCTGAGCCTACCTAGTCAGTCGTTCGACGTCGTGCGTTGACTAGATCGCGCGTGTTTTGGTGCACTGGTGGTCCAGTGATCGATGGAATTCCCTTCACACAGCAAAGCTTCAAAGTGGTTGTGTAACATTCGTCTGCTACCGATGATACATCCAACGACTCTTAGCAGCAGTTACAAGTTTCCTCCGGGCTTGTAACCGAGACCTGGCATTTTTCTGAATTTGCCATATTGATTCCAATGCTTCGTATTCTCTCTTCGAAACTGGTTATCGCGGGGAATGAAGCCAGGCGACCAGTGCCGCAAACCTCGGCCGGCTAAATTAAATTCAAGCCAAGCTCGAGCTTGGAGCTTATCGATAAGGCCAAGGCTGCCCCTCCTTCGAGCTATCCTCGACCGTCGCGTCGCTTACCTAAATTCACTATTGATTAACATGGCGTTTTATAATCCGTACAGTCCGAATTAATAAATATTGCTCCAAGGGAAACATGCACCAACAGAGAACAGAAAAGCCGTCTACGGAAATGATTACCAATCGTGAGCAATTCGGCCTATCCAGCAGACTAATCAGTACTCTCGTCTAAGTGCATATCAATCCCGCCAGCAATTTTCCGGCGATGAAAATACAAAGCCCTTCTCCCACCTCTTCTGGAGTTTTAGCGGGGCACAAGCCAACCGACGTCAGCGATGTTGGTTCGCAAGCGGACGCGAATCCCCAACCAATAACCAGTCTCAGGCGAATAGGTTAAATAGAAGTGCTGGCTGTCGAACATGAACATTCGAATTCTTCCGGCTCGCTCGCTCGCTCGATTGAATAATTCCCAAGCCCGCTCGTTCCCGCTGTGCCTTCCTTGATTCTTGACTTGCCGTAAGATTAGTGAGCATTCCCGAACTTGACTCAGCACGTCGGCCGACCGGCTTTAGCGGCCACTCTGCCAGTACCCGTAATCGTAGACCATCCAATATAAATAAAACGCGTACAGTACTAGACAAATATACAGTTGAATATAATTGAATCGAAGGGTTTGAACTTTGCCCTCTCACCGATTCCTCGAACCGGCGTTCCACCAAAGCTTATTTCCTCGGTGACTTTGCTGTGTGCGGGCCGTATAGTGGCAATTGCAATATATATCCCAACCACCACCACCGCTGTTGCTTCCACCCGCTACCGAATGCCAAATCGTCGGCCGGCCTAGATCAACCGTTATACCCTCCGTTCGACTATATACGCCAGCTGACACTGTTTCCAGCGGCTGCGGATACTCCTTCAGCTCCTTCGACTTGACTCGCTGGGAGCTAGACTGATCTCACAGGGAAGCTACAAACCGAGACGGTAGAGTGTAAACACGCCTGTTGAGTTAGCTCCCCTCACCAATGCTGCCCCTCCGCCCATTCTGTTGAATCGGTCTGCTTTTTCCCCGCCGTGCGCCGCCGGCTTAGCACCCAAAAGGGATCCTATCCGGCCGCATCCAGGGAAACATTCGCGCTGGGCAAGATCGTACAACCTGCCGGTGTCGCCTGGTGAAGGCAACTAGCGCATTGTATTGCAGTGTGCGCTGCAACGGCGCAGCAGCGGAGTAGAGGTGTCCAGAGTCCAGGACTTGCTCCCTGCGGCCTGGCATCCGCACCTTCGTCATTAATATTCCCCCCTCCATCGCTACTTAGTTCCCACCGCCGAATATATTTCCCGTCTTCCCCCTCTCTGGGATCAAAGGCATTGTGCTTCCTCGTCCCTTTCCTTCGCCGGTTCCACCTTTGCTGACAGCGTCCTCGACGATATTTGGGAGCTTCCAGACGTGCTGACAGTCCTGCCCGCAGCCGAGCTTAGAGCGAACACGCCCTGGTGGGGTTTCAACGCAACAGCACAAGTTACGCGATAAACCTGACATTTCGTCATATCTTTCGAAGCCATGTCGACATCTGTGGTTCCTGCCGGAGCTGGTGATTCAGCGTAAGTCTCTCAATCGTCTTGAAATATGTGAATTGGCCGCACCGGACGTGGATTGCGTGTACCTACCCTTTTCCTCAAGAGTGTGGGGTTTCGTGCCGGCTGGATCCGCCTGCATACGAACGAAACACCTCGCCTAGCCGGAGCGGCGATGGTTTCTTTGGCTTCTGGTCGCGTGCGACATGTTGTGTGGAACGGTGGCTGACTTTGGGCGATGGCAGCTCGGCTGAGCTCAAGGAAAACACTACGATTGTCGTACTCGGTGCGTCTGGTGACTTGGCGAAGAAGAAGACTGTAGGCATACCCAATCTGGCTTGTCGTCGACTGTCGACTGTCGAGTGTTGAGACTAACAATTCGTCACACTGCACGCAGTTCCCAGCACTCTTCGGCCTAGTAAGCTGAGCCTCCTTACTGTCAGGACTACCTTGAGGAGTTGCAGCACCTAACATATTTCCACAGCATCGAAACAACTACCTCCCCAAGGACTGTAAAATCATCGGCTATGCTCGAACTAAGATGGACCATGATGAGTTCGTCAAGAGGGTCAAGTCACATATCAAGACTCCAACCAAGCCAATTGAGGAGCAGCTGGAGAGCTTTGTCGAGAAGTGCATCTATGTTTCTGGGCAATACGACAAGGACGAGTCCTTCCAGGAGCTTGAGAAGGTCTTGCGGGAAGTCGAGTCCGGACGTCCGACCAACAACAGAATCTTCTACATGGCGCTGCCCCCAAGTGTCTTCATCAGCGTCTCCCAGCACTTGAAGAAGAACAACTATCCTAAGAATGGCATTGTCCGGTTAATTGTAGGTTTAAAGAATAGCATCTATTTGCATCTGGATGTGAGCATCATCGCTAACAGTCGGGGACAGGTTGAGAAGCCATTTGGCAAGGACTTGGAGAGCTCCCGAAAGCTCCAGAAAGCCCTGGAGCCCGACTGGACTGAAGAGGAGATCTATCGGATTGACCATTATCTTGGTAAAGAGATGGTCAAGAATCTGCTGATCCTTCGGTTTGGCAACGAATTCCTAGGCGCAACCTGGAATAGACACCACATCAGCAATGTCCAGGTACGTTTCCCAAATACGTGGGTCTAGCATCGCTAAATGTATTGACAATGCTGTGTGCGTGGCTTAGATCACTTTCAAAGAGCCATTTGGAACCGAGGGCAGAGGAGGGTACTTTGACGAGTTTGGCATCATCCGTGATGTTATGCAAAACCGTAAGCTGAGCTCCTGCAGCCTCGATGACTAGAAGAGCTGCTGACTGGGCACCAATAGATCTGATACAGCTTTTGACCATCATTGCCATGGAGCGCCCGCTATCCTTCTCCGCCGAGGACATTCGAGACGAAAAGGTCCGCGTTCTTCGCGCCATGCCCGATATTGACCCCAAGAACGTCATCATCGGTCAGTACGGAAAGTCTACAGATGGTAGCAAGCCAGGATACTTGGAAGACGACACAGTTCCAAAGGGCAGCAGATGCCCGACGTTCTGTGCCGTTGCAACATTCATCAAGAATGAGAGATGGGATGGCGTTCCATTCATCCTGAAAGCCGGAAAGGGTACGTATATCAACGACACTAAAGGCAGCCGATATGGGGGGCTAACAACCTATACCTGTAGCGCTTAACGAGCAGAAGGCCGAGATCAGGATCCAGTTCAAGGATGTCACCAGCGGCATCTTCAAGGACATTCCCCGCAACGAGCTCGTCATTCGTGTCCAACCGGACGAAGCGGTCTACATCAAGATGAACTCCAAATTGCCCGGCCTGAGCACCCAAACCGTTCTGACCGATTTGGATCTCACCTACAAGCGAAGATTCAGCGACCTCAAGATCCCAGAAGCCTACGAGTCGCTCATTCTCGATGCTGTCAAGGGCGACCACTCCAACTTTGTCCGTGACGACGAGCTAGACGCCAGTTGGAGAATTTTTACACCACTTCTAAACTATCTTGACGAGAACTTGGAGATTATCCCAATGGAGTACCCCTATGGTGAGTGGCGTTGCAATTATACATAACCTGGCAGAGGTGCTAACGGACTCGTCATTTAGGCTCCCGTGGACCATCGGTCTTGGACGACTTCACTTCGTCGTATGGATACAAGTTCAACGACCAAGTTGGATACCAATGGCCAGTCCAGTCGACCGAACTCCCACATAAGCTCTAAATAGGACTTCCTGCCCTAAACAGACATTATCGTCGATGGAGTGGTGTGGCGAGGGGTGAATTTATGTATAGAACAACCGCTAAGGTTGTGAAGCTGCGATAAGAACCTGTTGACTGGACGTGAAGTTGCCGCTTGAGGGTTCTACGAAAAACATGCGCCACATATGGATTGTTACTTCTATTTCCTTTTAGTTCCGTCACCGCTGATAAGAGCAGGAACTGAACGCACGGTGGCGACAAAATACTCTACTTGATAAGTTTCTACGCAGCTGCAGCTGTGTCTCTTGTTGCAACGAACCTTGATTTTATTTGTATCTGGGGAATGCAAAACTGCGATCTCGAACCAAACGTGCCAATACCTCTCCTGAACTGTGGGCTCTGGAACTCCGTAGATCATGAGCTATGAAAACCATAGCCTAAGTAGACGTGACCGATAATCAATATTTGGGGTGATATCGCTTCGCTTAGCTAAAAGATAAGCAGCAAGCTGCGAACAACGTAATGCCTGACGAATCAAGCAGCAACTCCCCTGAGCAAGGGTCGTTAATTTGGCCCATCGTCCAGAGCTTTTACCCGTCCGCATGCGCATGATGCATCTAACCATGACATAAGGAATGGTACCGCCGGGATTTACCACGACGGAATCCGATATATTTTCCTGCCGCATGCATATTGTTTTCGGTGTCCTTTCCAGCTGTTGTTTCCGACCGACCGACTCCCCTTCGCGAATCGAACCGCACCCGAACAAGATATATACCCAATCCACTATACTTACCCACCTTCCGTCCGCGTATCGCCACACGACAGATAGCTAGAGTAGAGCTATCTCGCGCGAGGACACGTACGCTACATCGGATATACGACCTTCGCGTCCGCGACAGTACCGGACGTGACGTGACGGACGGTCAAACGGCTGGATGAGCTTTGATGGCCTCGGCAACATGGGTGGGCACGCCGTCGATACGCGGGAAGAGCAGCGCGGCGCGCATGGCGCTGCTGACGGTCTGTCTGGCTGGTGTGCAGTATGTTATTACCCCGTCTCTTTAGTGATGGCTCCTTCTTTATCGCGGAGGTCGTACTGGAGATGGCGCTGACGGTGGTGCTCGTGGCAGGTTTACGTGGGGAATTGAGATGGCGTGTACGTATAACTACATACGTCACTTTCCGCATTCCTATATCCATACACCCTATACATACCGACGCCGACGCAATTTGGCTGTTTATCGCGCTACCTATACGCCGCGCCGATATACACTATTTCAATATATGATTCCTATGGATTGGAGAGATTGCATTCTAACTGGTGGGGTGACGATACAGATTGCACGCCGTATCTATTGTCTCTAGGCGTCTCGAAGAGCAAGACGTCGCTCGTATGGATAGCCGGCCCGCTGTCCGGGCTGATCACGCAGCCGATTGTCGGCGCGCTGGCGGACCGGTCACGCTTGAAATGGGGCAGACGGCGGCCGTTTATGATAGCTGGTACGGCGATGGTGGCATTCAGCTTGTTGATGCTAGGTTGGACGTCCGAGGTTGTTGGATTGTTCGCGGGAGGTAACGAGGAGAAGGTGAGTGAGTGAATGTTTGAGTTAGTGGGGTGGAAGATACGGCGCAGCGGAGTTTCATCTGACGAAGTGGGGGTCTCTAGCAGAAGAGCGCGACGATAGTAGTGGCGGTGCTGTCGATATATGTGCTGGATTTTGCGGTGAATGCGGGTAGGTGGTTTGAATGTCATCATGAGATGTATGAGAATAATGCTGATGTGAAGTGGTTAGTACAGGCGAGTTGTCGAGCTATCATCGTGGACACGTTATCAATACGGCGGCAGCAGCAAGGCAGCGCGTGGGGTATGTCGTATTTCTAGCCTTGAGGTCAGTATTAGGGATATGTACTGATGGATATGTGGTGGTAAAGCTAGTCGCATGATCGCTGCGGGAAATGTGATCAGCTACCTTGCGTAAGTTCTACTCGGTTTCCAACATATGACCGTGTTATGGAACGCGACTGACGGGAGAGAAGCGGGTCGATAGATCTAGTCGGGATTTTTGGGCACTGGTTTCTGGGAAACACGCAGTTTAAGAAGCTGTGCCTCATCTCGTCTGTGATCCTTGGTGGAACCGTCGGACTGACGTCCTGGGCTGTGAGCGAGCGGGTGCTACTATCGAGGAGGTTGGTCTACATCTGATACACCTACATACGTATATAGAGAATACCAGCTCTTCAGGGTTCACGAGCTGACATTCGTTCATCACAGGGAGTCCGAATCAAAAGAAGGGGTCTTCCACATCTTCGTCGTCATCTACCAGACATTGTTCAACCTGCCGAACCGCATCCGCGCCATCTGCTTCATCCAATTCTTCGCCTGGCTCGGCTGGTTCCCTTTCCTCTTCTTCTCGAGCACCTGGGTCGGCGAGGTGTACCAGCGCTACGACCAGCCCAAGCTTCCAAAGAGCGACGATGGCGATGGCGGACGACCGAAAGATGCAGTCGCCGATATCGCGCGAGTCGGCAGCATGGCGCTGGTCCTCTTTGCCATCATTTCCCTGATAGGATCGATCACGCTGCCGTGGGTAGTCCAGTCCCCGCCATCGGACACCGAGCACCGCAGACGCCCGCCGCAGATTGCCCTCGTAACGAGAATACTGGAGCTCATCAAGCCGTTCAAACCGACATTGTCGACAGCATGGATGGTCTCTCATGTTATATTCGCCATCGCCATGTCGCTGGCCGTATTTGCGACATCTCTAAAATTCGCAACAGTCCTCGTCGTTATATGCGGAATGTACGTCCTATTCCTCGTGTCGTTTCTTCCCTGTAATCTGAACTAACGGTCTATCGACTCCGCAGCCCCTGGGCGATAACCTGCTGGGCACCCTTCGCGATGCTCGGCGAGGAAATCAACCGCATCAGTCAAGGCTCCTCAGGCGACCACTTAATGAACGACTCCGGCGAAGTCTACAACCGGCTCCAACAGCTCGTCGACCACGAAGGCGACGACGACGACGAAGAACGCCAGCGACTAACCAAAGAAGACGACTCCGCCAGCTCCTCCGGCTCCGATGACGACGAAATGCCTGAGGAAACCGACCTCGGCGGCAGCAGGACCCGCACGCCCCGCGACTCCGGCTCCCGAACGGACCTCGAAGCCGCAAATCTCGCACCACCACCCCGCAGCCCGCGCGAGGTGTCGCGCTCCAGCGACGGCAGCATGTCGCCGACGCTGCATATCGTTCAGACGCCAGAACTGCAAACTGAGGAAGCGCAGAACGCGTCCACCGGCGAGCTGGCGGGCATATACCTTGGTATTCTGAACCTCTTCATCACGCTGCCGCAGTTCGTCGGCAGCTTTATGAGTTTCATAGTCTTTGCGATCTTGGAACCCGGGAAGAGTCCTGAATTGGCGGAGGGGGGTGCGGATGAGCCGCCGGCGCCGCAGAAGGGGGTGAATGCGATTGCGGTGACGATGTTGATCGGAGGACTAGGCAGCATTGTTGCCGCATGGCGGACGTTCAAGCTGCCGCGGGTGAGATGATATATCAGTGGTATATCACTGTATCACACTGTCAGTAGTGTATGCATGCATGTGCAGAGTTCAAGGCTGCCGGGTGTGCTCATATATAGTATAATGGTTTAGTTTAGCGTGCAAGTTTCATGCATGCGCGATGTGATATGGTTATAGTTATATACGTGTTTCGAGGGAGGTTTCCTCTCTCTGTTTCTTTCCCTGTTTCCCGTCGTTCTTGCATGCATTCGAATACATACTTTGTTAGGATAGATCATTGTTCATATTATATATTCTTTCCATGAGTACTTTCTTTATATCGGTCGGAATGAATTTAGACCCGGCTAACTTGCCTAGCTAGTCATTAATTTCCTGCAGCAATACGAACGCAGCTGAGCCAGGCTAGGTTCTATAAGCTACAGCAGCCAATATGATATACATCAGTCACATCCACTGGCGTCATTAAGTACTGTGTCGGAAGGCCAGGGTTGATCATTACAGTAGTGTTACCGCATTTTTAGCCCAACGACGTATTGAAGACGATAATACGGTATTAGTGTGGTATTAGTCTCAATTATTTTGGTGAAGCGGGTATTCAGACCGTCTTTCAAAAATACGGCCTTGACGGCACAGTAATTATCTTATAATTACAAGTCAAGCAAGCACAATACAAACTCCAATGTACCGTAAAGAAGACACGAAGCTTCGAAAACTAGTGTATATATATATATAAGTGCTATTAGTATATACTGCAATAACTGTATACTACATGCATGCCCACGCTCGAACAACGAACGGAATGGAAGACAGCCAGACAGCCAGATATCTGCGAGTCCATCCAGCCAGCTCCCCGCACCACAAACGACACCGCGCTCGCCAATGCTAATTACAATCAGTATAAATAAAGAGCATGCATGCGAATATACTATACTATACCATACCATACTAAATCCTCCCACAAAGACAAACAAATACCAGACAATACAGCGCGCGCTTCATTACGAACAAGCGAATGACCGACGAACGAATGACCAACGACTATCACGCAGGAACCCAGCGAACGTTGACTCCAACAGCGAAGCAAAGAATGTCATTAACAGCTACAGGGTGTACAAACGCACAAGCGAGTGTCCATCCACCATCACGCCGCACCGGTACCATTGGTATCATCTCCCGCCGCCGCCGCCGCCGCCGTCGTCCGTGACCGTCGGCGGATCCGCAAAAGCGTCCAAACCTTCCTATAGACGCCCACCGTCGTCGCCCGCGCGCTCAGCAAACGAGGCTCCTACGCCACCGCCGCCTCGGGCTTGCGCAACACCGGCGTCGTAAAGCCATAAGCCTTGGTATGGCCCGCGGGATCCGTCTGGTCGACCTCAAAGTTGATAACGAGGTCCAATCCGCCCGTGAAATCGATGGCGGTCTCGTCGGCGGCCTCTTGGGGCTTCGAAATGTCGTCGTACTCGCCCACGTGTGTGCCCGTGCGGTTCTCGCTGATGCGGCAGTAGTTGCGTGCGGGGAGCGTGGTGTTGTTGTTGCGCTTCTTGCCCTTCGGGTCTGTGAAGAAGATTTGTATCTGCTTTTCGTGGGTGTCCCGCTGTAGTTTGTGGACCTTGTTGCGCTTGTTGAGCAGGTCTGCGAGAGCGTTCGGCGGAGGCTGTTGTCGCAGCATCGTTAGACATGTATGTGGATGTTAGAGGCTGAAGTCGTTACTTACAGTATTGACAATCGCAGAGGAGACAACGTTGACCATATATCTGTAGTCATTAACCTTGGGTATCTTTAACCTCGACCGAGAGATAAAGTGCCCGAATGTACCCAGATGAACATCGCCACTATCAATGATTAGCACTAGCCTCACAAAGTACTATTAGTGGAATATACACACCCAAGGAACGTAACACGGCAATCCTTCGCCTGTGCGAGCTTCTGCAGCTCCAGGATGAGCCAGTTCCTCTCCCGTTTGTGGCCGCGGGCAGTCCAGTGATCCATCATATCTAGCAGCACCGTTAGCCATCCTGAATTATTACGAATGAGACATTGCAAGGCACCCACCATCAAGTAACTCCACGCCGCCGTCAAACTTGTTGAGGAACCCGTTCAAAGTGCCGTCGTTCCGCTTGCTGGCAATATACTTGATCGGATCCATCAGCGACGATGTCAAGATATTCTCCAACCAGACCAATCTCGGATACGCAATCGGCACGCCCAGCAATATGATCAAATGCTTCGTCTCGCCCGGCACGATCTCCTGCTCCAGCCGCTGGAACACGCGCGTGTACGTCTCGTTAGTCAGCAGCTCGTCGCGCGTCCGCTCCGTCCGGCAGTCGAGCGCCATGAAGGCGACGCGCCGGCCGAGGAACATGAAGGTGCTGCGGGACGGTTCCCGGATGTAGGGTCCCGGCTGGGCGCCGAGGACCCAGCTCGGCTCGATGACCTCGCCTTCGCTCAGCGGCGTGTGGTGCTGGAAGAGGAGGTAGTATTTGAACGCCACCGTGCCCAGCCCGGCGAACACCGGACAGCCGTTGAAGTGCTCGGGGTACGAGCCGAAGCCGTCGATGATGTCGTGGTCGTCAAAGCAGTTGGCTGACGGTATTTGGCTGCCCGCCACGCCGAACAGGCCTTGCGAAAACCACATGCAGTAGCGGTTTAGGTAGAAGTCTTCCAGCTCGTCCCGGAATGCGTCGTCTAGCGGGGTGCTGGTTTTGACGCTTTGGTCTTTGATCGCTAGCCATTCCTTAAATTTCGGCGCCTGCACTTGCACGCAGTCGTTGTACACTTGGTCGCCCCCGCCGAGCATGACGTGGAACGGCCGCTTGTTGTGGTTTCGAAGGACGTCCCTCCACAGCGGGTCCGGCCCGCAGAAATTATTGGGGTCCACCGCTAAACTGAAGCCGTTGCAGCTGTGGAACATGATGTTCATCGTCTGGTCCACCGCGGGCACGTAGAAGCCCACGACCGCACCATCGTTGATGCGGTATGCGATGCGCTGCTCCTCGTTGCCCAGCTCGATTTCGAGGTTGAACCGCCAGAAGGTCATACCCCTCTCAGCGTGGATCTTCTCGGCAGGGAAGTCCTTAGCCTTGCCCTGTCGCTCTCCGTCCTTGCGGAAGCGTCCACTGCCGGATTTCGGCCAGTTCGTCGCTGGTGCGTACGGATATCGCATAGAGGGTGGCAGGGAAGCGAGGTCGCCAGTTTTCTCCCCGTGCGACGCGTCCTGACTGCTTGGCAGGTCCGATGCAGGACGGAGCTCCTCGGTTTCTCCAGTGGACCCGACGGCGGGTATCGATGTGATATCATCGTCGGACGCGCCTTCAGATGGTATCTCGCCGCCCTGGCCGAACAAGCGGATCGAGGGTACGGGTTCGTATGTCGACACGGCGTCTTCGGTGACGATCAAGATGGAGCCACGCCAGACTTCGATATCGCCATCTCGCTTCAACCCGGTGTAGCGAAGAAGAGGGCCGCACTTGACCTTCAATGCAGGGTCGAAACCACTTGACACTAAATGCCAAGATATAGATTAGCGTTGTCAATGCCAAAACCAAGAAGTAGGTGGTTGCTGTTACCTGGTACAGGCGGAATCTCGCCTTCGTCTTCAACTAGATCCAGATCGGAGTGGCAGATACGAGCGCAGTTAGGCGGGTACGTTGGTTCCTGGCCGATGTCCAAATAGATGCCTTCGCGCACTGGCGCAGGCGGCGCTTCATGACGTTTATGGTGGTGAAGATGCATCCGGTTGCGATCCACGACTTTAGGGGATATCCTCACCGGTTCCCCACGAGACGAAGAGGGCGCCGGCGTCTGGCCATTGGCGCTTCTGGTCGAATGCGGCGTATGCGTCCCTGAACGAGGGGGTGGAAGGGTCTCCATGACTGCGAAGCCGACTGGTTCACGCGGCTTTCGAACGGTGCCTTGCTCTTGTTCCTGACGCGCTCTTTCCGCGAAGGACGCTGAGAACCGACGTTTCCCTTCGGACGGCTGGGTGGGCGAGGGCAGCGATGCGGAGCGCGCGGTGTGACCTGGCTGGAAGTCTGTTCGCGGTGCGCGAGGGTTGTCTAGATCTTCTGCGCCCCGTGGTGGTTGCGGGTCCGACTTGCCGATGGCGGTGGTCTTCGAGGTGACTTCGGTGCTGCGAAGGAGACGCTGTGCTTGTTTTCTGGATAACGTGCGCGACACGCCCGCGGATGCGGAAGACTCTGAGCCCACGAGTCCTTCCTCCTTGCCAATACGTTTCAGCTCGAGTTCCAATTTTTGAAGCGGGCCCCGATCGTCAGCTCTGCGTGTTGAAGTGCGTTAGCGTGATGAAGGTTAGGCCGGTGTATTGACGTCACGGCGCGACAGAGACAGGAAGGTCGAAGGGAAGTCGACGTTTGAGAGATGAAAGGGAAGGAAATGGAAATGGAAATAAATTCTGACACCGGCAAGGTGAACCGAAATATATATAAACATGTAATAATAAATGGGGTGCTGGCAGGGCGATATAGGTAATATAAGATGAGTGGAATGCGGAGGGGCCGAGCGTACCTGGTAAAGGCCGGCTTGGGCAGCGAACTCTTGCGAGGCTCGATGTACGGCTCTCTCGCGGTGGCCGTGGAGGCAGCGTTGGGGCTGCGGGCTCGCGGCTTGGCTGATGCTGATGCGGCCGGGGGGGCTGGCAGCGCTGGGCCGGGCGGGCTTCCAGCTCTGGCGGCGTGGGAGGTTGGTGGTTCGAATTCCGGCTCGCCAACGTCAACGGCGCGACCTTTCCCTTTCGGCTCGCGAAGCGACGGCGGGCTGTTCTCACGTCCCAGCACCTGGTGCGGGTGGTGTAGCAGGTGGTGGTGCTGATGCTGATGATCACTATCGCGATGACTGTGACTATGGCTATGATGGTGGTGATGATGATGTCTCGAGGACGACGATGGCCCGGAGGACGAGCCGGCGCCGCCAATGCTCGCGTCTCGCAGCGGGATGCCCGGCCGTTGCCTGGCCATATGCGAGGCCGCCGCCATTCCTGAGATCCTGCGCTTTGCTTTACTCGAATCGATAAGCAAAGCAAATAAATCCCCGGCTGCGAGCTGGGAGATTTCGAGCGGACGAGCACAAAGCCCGTCAGCAGGTCAGCAAACGGCCCTGCAAGCAGGTCTGGTAGCGTCCAGCGACACCAGCTGTATACTAAGTAAGTAAGATACTAGTAAATTCTGGTAATTCGTATGCAGCCGGCACCCTTGTTCGTCGGTCTGCAGACGTCGACGTCAGATGCGAGGGAATGCGCAACGAACGGGTGCGTCGACGGGCCTGGTCGACGGGCGGCCGTCGCCTCGATCGAACGGGCTTCGTCGCTTGGCGGTTCGGTACGTAAGTAAGTAAGTACAAGCAAGTACTCCTTATGTAAGTAGGCCGGCGGAAAGCGAGTCGAGTCAGGAACGGGTCAGTTGATCGATCGGTCGGTCGGGTTGGTCGGCGTGGTGTTCTGCGACTGGAATGCGCGGCGTGGGATTGGTTAGGACTTCGGACGGCGGACGGTGATTTGCATTCCTCGATTGGTGTTAGATTGGGATGATGCTGCTAGTTCGATGTATGTGAGTTCCTTCGGGTGCTTTTCTGGTCGTACGGAGCAGAAGTTCAAGCAAGCAGGACTTCAAGCAAGCAAGCAAGCAAGCAGTTCATGCGGGACAGCAGCAGGTGAGCAGGTGATTAATATTAGCCCGCCGGTCGACTCTCGATGGCTTCATTCATAGTCGAGAGGCTGGGCCGTTGCTGGGCGGCCAAACCCCCGGCTGGCCGGGTGGACAAACCGTGCGTCTGCCATGCAGGACGACGATGAAGCTGCGACGGGCTGCGACTGGCTGCGACAGGGTCTTCGACGGTGCTCTGCGACGGCGGTCAGGTCGGTCAGGCTGTGCTCCGACGCTCTCGACGGATGGTGTCGTATATCTGGCGGTGCTATAGCTGGCAGCTGCCCTATGCAACATCGGTCGTTCGCTCGGCTGTCGGCAGCTCGAAGAGAGAAGTTCGATCTGACGCTGGCGAAAGATTCTGCATTTTCTTCTACATGGCCATGGTAATGATGCTGCAGGGTTGGTGACAAAATTTAGAGTTCGTCGCACAGTTGTCCGAAATCGATGTCCCTGCAGGCCGTTGCGACCATTCCTGTCCAGCTAGCCAGCATGTAGCTAGCTGTGCCTGGTGCATCTGTGGTACTTCAGTAGTAGTACGTGTATATGATATCATATCGTGGTGAGGTGCTACAACTACAAGCGGTATAATTATAGGATTACAGCTCGATACGGATTTTTATATGCAGTGCTGTTTCGCAAATTTTAGAGCTCTGGAATGTCTCAGGCAGGACGGTTGTTCCGCCGGGTCGAAGTTTTAATTTTTCTTCGATCTAAGCCTTGAAACGACCGCCTTTCCGAGCTCGAGACCAGTTGGGCGCATGTACTTAGTATATGCATGCACTCCTGTTCACCTCTCTAGTTTTTAGCTGTTTCGTTGGTAGACTAGCCAATATTCTGGCTAGAACGTCGCCCGATTACGTGTAACCCCGTTCCAGTCCCAATTGGTAACGTTATAACACTACCAAGTGTGCTAATAACGACCGTTAGTCCATGATCCACAAATTGCAAAACTTTGACGCCTGTGGTATTATTATACACAGATTATTATATTATTCTGCAGATCTAGTTGATATACTTATCAGTGGCTGAGGCTTATACCAATCACTGGATCTTATATAGAGGCGATGATATTAATATACGCAGCCGCCGGCAGCAACTGCCCGGATAGCTCTCAGACATGGTATTGCATGGGAAACTCTGCGTGGTACAGAAGTTATAGGAATATAAAATATGTATGGTCCGCGGCTGCATGCGACCAATTGTTGACGTGCATAAGGAATTCACCGATATTACTCGAGAGAACCGAATTGACATTCAATTGATCGATCGAGCAGATGCTGATGCATCGCTCGAGTGGTCTCGATGTTCCTTATATTATGCAGATACATACTACTACTAGCCGCAGACGGTGGTGACTGAGGTGGAGAATTCTACCATTCTCCGCATTCCAGCCTGAGATCAATATAGATATGTAGCCATCAGCCGAATGCAAGCATGCCGCATATATCAAATATTATCAATGGAATCGCGACATCAGTAAATGTAAATGCATTAACAGCATGATGATATACATCTGCCGAATGGATGTCGAGTAATCGTCAGCCAGAGCTTCCCAATCACCGCAAGAGGAGGCCAGACGTTAGCTTGAAACGGCAGTCCGCAAGCGAAACGGGGTAAAAAAGCTGCTGCCCGCGGCCAATAGCCAATAAGCTCGCTGCTGCGGTCAGGGGCCCAGCAAAATACGACTGCGGCCTGCTACTACCACCAACCATTTTCACAGCATCCGAGAACCGACAGCGATGCTCTTCCAAGTATTATACTAGCATACACATTACTGTCTACTGTGTCTCTATTCACTTCATCTTCACACCAATTTCTCTCTCCTTTCTGCGTACGTAATCAAGTCAGCGAATCAAAATCAGCCGGATCGTCGCCGGGCGGCAACACACGCTGAACGTTTGAACCCTTCCACCGCCTGCAACCTGCAACGTGCGCCCATCCGGCTTCGTGTCAGACACAACCGACTGCCTGACAGCTGCTCGTCCATCAACTCTCCCTCCGCATCCTCCACATTCTCACCACCTTCCTCCTCCCCTCCTCTCACTTCCACACACCATCTTCAATCCACCCGTCTACCGTGTCATCGTCATCATCATCATCATCACCGTCTGGTCGCCATGAGGCCCCTCCCCTGGCTGCTGCTTGCCGCCACCCAGGCCTCAACCCTCATCAACCCGACCCTCGCCCATTTCACGCCGCGTGATTACGACAACTACGACTACTACGCCCTCCACATCCGCTCCACATCCTCCCCCCACAACATCGCCAGACACCTCGGCCTCGAGTACGTCGAGCCAATCGGCAAGCTCGCCGACCACCATCTGTTCCGCATCCGAAAACGAGACGAAGACGTCGTCGAAACCCACCTCCAGCGCCTGCGGTTACGCAAGCGTGATCAGCTCTCAGCTGCCGAGGCTGAACTCACCCGCGCCGTCCGCTTCTCCCAGAAGCAGAAGCTGAAACGACTCGTGAAGCGTATCCCGCCGCCGCCGCTCCCGAGATCCCCCGATTCTGATTCTCCTGACACCACCGACGCCGACGAGCCCAAGCCCGCCAAGTTCAGCACCACGACGGACCCTGCCGCCAAGCAGAACTTCTTCAATTCGCTCGTGAGCACGCTCGAGATCAATGATCCCATATTCAAGGATCAGTGGCATCTGGTGGGTTTGATGTTGTCGATATCATCTGTCACGGCGGCTGGTTGCTAACATACAGGCGAATGCAGGTGAATACTAGAGAGCTGACCCACGACGTCAACGCCGGACAGCTTTGGCTGGACGGTAAGCGACTCCGTTTGAACATGACTACGGTGGGAATTGATTTGCTGATATCTGTATAGGATACTTTGGCGAGAATGCAACTGTGGCCATCGTAGATGACGGCCTCGACTTCAAGAGCCATGATTTGGCCCCCAACTACGTAAGCTGACCTGTTTGTTCGCGCCCTTGAAACTACCACTAACATTTTCGATAGTTCGCGGAGGGATCCTGGGACTTCAATGACCCCGGACCGGACCCGCTTCCCCGACTCTCGGACGACAGACACGGAACACGATGCGCTGGAGAGGTCGCCGCTGCGAAGAATGACGTCTGCGGTGTGGGCGTTGCTTGGAAATCAAAGGTCGCCGGCCTTCGAATCCTCTCGAAATCCATCTCCGATGCCGACGAGGCCGTCGCCTTGAACTACAAGTACGAGAAGAACGACATCTATTCCTGCAGCTGGGGACCACCCGACGACGGCATCGCCATGGACGCCCCTGGTATTCTTATCAAGAAGGCCATCCAGCAAGGCGTCCAGGAGGGCCGCGACGGGAGGGGCTCCATCTTCGTGTTCGCCTCGGGCAACGGCGCGGCAAACGGCGACAACTGCAACTTTGATGGTTATACGAATAGTATCTACAGTATCACCGTCGGTGCTATTGACCGTGCCGGCAACCATCCCTACTACTCCGAGGAGTGCTCTGCGAATCTCGTCGTCACCTACAGCAGCGGAGCCGGTACTGACGCCATCCACACCACTGACGTTGGCGTCAATAACTGCTACACCATGCACGGTGGCACTTCCGCTGCTGCGCCATTGGCCGCGGGTATCTTTGCGCTTGTCATCGGCGCCCGTCCGGAGCTGACGTGGCGAGACATGCAGTACCTTTGCATCGAAGCAGCCGTCCCCGTCAACGAAGACGACCCGGATTGGGAAAACACGAGCATCGGCAAGAAGTTCAATCATAAGTACGGATATGGCAAGATTGACGCGCAGAAGCTCGTCGAGACTGCTAAGGAGTGGAAACTAGTCAAGCCACAAGCTTGGTACCATTCACCAATCCTTCACGTCGACCACGCTATCCCGAACGGAGCTAAGGGACTCTCGTCGACGATCGAGGTCACGAAGGAGCAACTCGCAAACGCCAACATTGCGCGCTTGGAGCATATCACCGTCACCATGGATCTCTCGCACACCCGCCGCGGAGACTTGGATGTCGATTTGATCAGCCCTAAGGGTATCAAATCCAAGATTGCCGTTCAGCGACCTAAAGATGAGAGCACCGAGGGGTACAAGGAATGGACCTTTATGAGCGTCAAGCATTGGTAAGACTGCAAATATCAGCACACTATATATACTAAGCTAACGTCCAATAGGGGAGAGGACGGCGTCGGCACGTGGACGATTGTTGTCAAAGATACGATTCATCCCAAGCAGAAAGGCACGCTGAACTGGTGGCGACTCAACGTCTGGGGCGAGGCCGCAGACGGAGGCAAGCAGAGACTGCACCCCTTCCCCGGCGATGACGACGACGAGAACGACCCGGCGAAGGCCGTGCACTCCACCGCTGCCACGGCCGTCACAACCAACATCGAGGCGCCGACCAAACCAACCGTCAGCGCGAACCCATCGGACCACCCGGAGCGACCCGTCAAATCGAAGCCATCCGCCCCTACCGTCGAACCTTCTCCCTCAAGCGCATCCACCGCCGCATCCGGAGCTACTACCTCCACCACTGCTACCTCCGCAACCGCCGCCGCTGCCGACTCCTCGACCGCGTCAGCCTCCGCATCGGCTTCCGCAGCGCCCGAACGAGCCGGCTTCATCCCGTCCTTCTTCCCGACCTTTGGCGTCAGCGCCGCCACGCAAGCGTGGATCTACGGCGCCATCGGCTTCATCCTCGTCTTCGGCTGCGCGCTCGGCGGCTTCCTCTTCTGGCAGCGCAAGAAGCGACAAGCTAACAAGGGCGCGATGAACGACTACGAGTTCGCGCCGCTCGCGAACGACGGCGACGACGAGGCGCGCGAGGGGCTCACGGGCGGTGGCCGCCGGGGCCGGCGCGGCCGCGATCTTTACGATGCGTTTGGCGAGAGCGATGAGGAGGATCTGGGCAGCGGACGGGCGTTTACCGACGACGACGAGGAGAAGCATCATGTTGTTGGGGACGATAGCGATGATGAGGTTGATAGTGGGGAGTCGTATGAGGATGTGCCGTCCATGCGGGCGGGTGTTGGTGGATCTGGGCGGCAGATATTGTAGCCGTCTGCCTGTGCATCTGTTTGGGTGCGTGCGTTGCATGACATATCGCGATTACCGCACATATGCGTTTTGTCGTAGATTTTTGGCATTGCGTGGGATGTGCTCTTCTAGCTGAGGCATACGCACTGTGGAAGGACCGCCCGCGAGGGCGGCGAGGTGCATTGTTGATGGATGCATGGCTGTGTGCCCTTTTTACTATTGTGTTTTTGCATGCGTGTATAGTACCTTCATCAGATGAGATATGTTTCTGTTCGTGTATTATTGTTTTTTTTGGCTTGGATTTTGGATTTTATGTATTATTGGTTCGGAATGAGCGTGGGCTCTGAATGAGTGGTAATGAAAAGCCTTAGACGTGGGGTAATATGATGGTAATTGAATTGAGCCTGGTTCACTGATTTGTAATATATTGTGACTGATCACCTATCTATATATTTTGATTTGAACTGAGGATCGTCTTTTCGAGATGTTCAACTTTGGGTCAGGTATGTCTTGGAAGCTTGGTCATATTTCTGCCAATTGTAGTTTCTGGCAGTGTTTGAACGTTCGCGGATTAGAGCTGTTATAGCTGTACAACATCTTCTATTGTTGCAAATTACACAACTGATCATGAGCTGAGCGTCGACACTTGAGCAGGATGAGATATCGATAGCACAAAGGCCAGGGCGGAACTTGCTACCTGATCTCGAGATCAATATGTTAACTTAACCGGATAAGCTTCTATGATAGTAATTAGAAGTATGGTGTATACATGCGTGTTAGACGTGGGTAACATCATTGCGGCGGGTTAATATAATCATTCTTAGCTCCAGAGCTCCATGCTTATTAGGTATATGCAAACTACGTAGTCCGCCAGCGGAACTCTACCCCATCATCTATATCCCACTGCCTGCAGTGTCAGTATCACCGCTGGTGCCATCGACGCGGACGCTCTCGCTAGACTTGCCCTCCTCTACGTTCCCACTACTGGTGACATCCCGACCCACCTCCTGCATCTGCACCTCCACATCCTCTGCACCACACTCCCTCCCGGACAGCTTCCACCACAACATCCCCGCCAAACACGCCAGCATAACAACAGCAGTCCCCCCCGCCATAATAGCCCCACCGGGATCCAGCACCGCTACACCCCCATCAAACACACCATTAATCCGTCCAACAGACCATGGAAAACACCGGGACTTGACGACGATAAACGTCCCCAAACCAACGTATAGCAACGGCACGACCGTCCTTGCATACCGTTGCGCGAGCGCCAGTATATGTCTTTGCCGCATTATCCCGAGCGCGAGGAGACACCAGAGCCCTAGCAGGAGGTAGTATGTCGTTATGTATACTGGCAGTTCGGACCGGGAGGCCTGTGAGAAGACGGGGATGTATGTGCTGATGTTGTCGCCGCCGTTCATGAGCGTTATGCTTGCGACTTTAAGTATGCGTTTTACTCGTGCTGTTGCTGGCGGTTTTAGTGTCGTGTCGGTAGACGTCGTCGATTCTGCGGTGTCGCCATTCACAGCCGCAGGGGATTCGGGTGTCGAGTTGGGTTTATGTGTGGATAGACGGGCGAAGACGACGTCGAGGAGCTTCCAGACACCGAGAAGCAGCGGTACGAACCCGAGGAAGCCGATAGGCTCAGCGGGTATCGCCTGCGCGGCTGCAAAGCCCACCATACTGATGGCCATTATGACCGTGAAGCCAAGGTATTGGCCGACCAAGATCACCAGCGGCGTCAGGTTGCTGTCGACGGCGGACTCCGCGAAGAAGGCGACGAGGACGAATAGGTCGTCGATGTTGGTTATGGCGAAGGTGCTGCATGCTGTCGCGAGGGTTTTGCCAAAGTGCATGCCTATTACATGTATATTGAAATGACGGCGGAGTATAGAGCGTATATATCAGCGCCGGCGCTGGTAATTGGTTGATATGGTGGTATATGAAGTATATGAAAGTAGTCGGACGTCGACGTCACGGTTGAAGGTAAATAAATAGCTATATAGAAATATATAGAAAAATGCGCGCCGTTGGTGAGGAATTGGATTATATATACTATGCACTAAGAGAATCAGAGGTAGCGTAGTCACTATATTCGGTGGCCACTGCGTCGATATTAAGGTTTTTAGCTGTCTTGCAGGTATCTCTCTCGTGTCTCTAACCCATCGTTTCTCACACCTTTATCTGTATTTGTCTCGAAAGTGTAAACCGGGCACTGGTGTACACGTACTATACAGATACCCCATCAACTTTTTTCTATATTAATTATAAATGCATGAATTATACGAACCGTGGATACTATTTCCCGGCTGCTTCACGATAACGTTCCAACGGACGTACGTGATGGTATCATCCACGTGCGCATTATATTACAAAACAGAGCGTCTATTGGTATATCTACTTAGAAAGAAACTTGGAACGTGACCTTGGCAGCGCGATTTTCGCGGTTCTTAGTTCTAGAATTCTAAGACCGGATAGGCTGGTCCTTAGAAAAGTATCGTGTCGTGCCGACGGTGTGTTTTGTTGCATTTAACTTCACCCACCGGCCGTACAACTACGAGAGAATCCGTACGTTGCCATACTTTATACGGCTACCTCGACACGAATATCATCCACATACTCACATACTACACCATCTCATCAACGAGCAACACTACTATAGGCAGCAGGCACCATTTGCTACGAAGCTGTAGAATATATATACATGAAATACAAACTGCGCGTAACAACTTCCTAATATCCAGCATGCACGCAAGCGTGCAAACAGCGTCCGTATTAAAGTGCACACATAACCACTGCACTGCCGTATTTTCCTCTGCTCCTTTAATGTAATGTGCACTGTAACCATTAGTATAACGATGCTCGAGCCGCGTGTGCTTTATGATGTAAACCGAATGAATGGACCATATGCTGCTTTTGTCGTCGGACACCCTCCTGTACGCCACCTGGATATCCACCTCGCCCCTAACATTCCACCCCCAACGCATCGAAGATAAGTAAGAGTGTTAAAGACGATACATAAATGATATATATAATGAAGAGCAAATAAGAAAAAGAATCAGATGAGAAAATAAAAAGATACTATCTCCACCCGCGATACTCCGGCCGGAGACTCGCTGGTGGAGTTTGACGACTCGACCAGGAGGATGGGGATGTGGATGCTAAAACCGAGTTCACTCTCACATGTCTATAAGCTAGACCGGATAGACACAGCTTTGCCGGGCGTATTCTCGCTCGCATCCGCTTAGGAGGTCTTAGCGTGGCCGTTCTGGCCGGCGGTCTTGTAAGGGATCGTAAGGCACTTGATACCCAGATACCCACAGATCATCCGGATCGTTCGCACCGCCCAGTTAAAGTACACCACCAGCGCGAAGACAAGATACCCTCGCAGATACCACAGCTCCGTCTCCGCGCTGACGGCTGGCAGTCCGACCACGGGTCCGTTCGCTAGTAGCGCGCCACCAATCAGCGGCACGAGCATCATGGTCCAGTAGGGGAACGGCTGGCGGAGGAGATGTGCCAATATGACCTTTGTCGTCATGCGGCCAAAGACGAAGGAGATGGTGAGGCAGAAGAGCACCAGGTGGTTTTCGCTGCGGAGCGTCGAGTATGGAGAGAAGGCCCACGCGCAGCCGGCGGCCGTGAAGGTGAGGATTGGCGCCCACTCGAGGAAGACGGGCAGGACGGGAAGGTTCTGCTTGCGGCGGGCGGTGACGACATTGTGGACGCTGTGTGAATGCAAGTTAGCATGCACACAAATATATATATGAATCGAGTGATTACACTTACCAGAAGGGGAGGTGGATGAAGAGAAAGGTGCTAAAGATGACGGGGAACCAGAGGTCCTTGAAGCTGTAATCGTAGAAGACCTCCTCATGGCCAAAGACATCCGCGACTTTCTGATGCCACATCTGCGGGCCATAGACCCCCGAGAGCGTCATGCACAGGCAGGCGATTATCAAGCCCTCTGTTATTACCTGTTGTCAGCGGTATACTCAGGATAAACGACAGCTTATTGAGGGGTTCTGACCAGTTGGACCGTTGAAGTATCCGAGGTACAGTGTATGCGTGTGGTAGGTCTCCCAGGTCGAAAACCACATTGGCAGCACGGGTATCAAAGCGGTGAACCATCCCGTCTTCGTATTTCCGAGCCCCATTGCCGCGGTCTCGCACAGGCTGGCCAGCGTGCAGTTCAAGCTGTCAATGCCGTGGCTGCAGTACATTTGAACAATATTAGTCATGTGGTCTCGTGCAATAGTCGTGAATATAAGGTACGCACTCGAAGAGCTCGCCCAGTGGTGAGGACGACCCAGTCCTCCTCGCCTGCTTCCCGTCGATATTGTCCATAGTCGAGTACCTATGCGCATCAACCCAATTAGTTTCCTAGCTAGTCCGGGAACACGCCGAAGTTACAGTTGGTTACTCACATCCACAGGCCGAACGCAAAGCTAAAGTACAGCAGCGGATGCGCGGGCCCAACGAGGTCCGGCATGAAGATAACGAGGCACATGACGTTGAACAGGATCGCGCCGAAGCCAATCAGCGTGACGAGGTTGGGCGCCATCCATCTCGGCAGCAGCTCGACGGACCAGTTCCACTAGACGATGTGTTAGCTGGTTGCCGTGCGTTGGTGTTATATATTGAACGGACTGGGAGAGCGCACGTAGTGTCTGAGGATGTAGTAGGAGACGAGCGACTTGTCGACGGATTGGTATTTGTATTCCTTCAACGGCGCGAGCGGGTCGTCGGACTTCGGTTTCTTGCTGTGGCCTGTCGGAGTAAATACGTGTTAGCGGTGCTCGTGCCGGTAGCCGTGGATATAGAGCTAGCCGTACCGTTCATGCCGTTCATGCCGTTGGCGACAGCCGTCTTCTTTGACGCGGCCATCCGGGTATATTGTCGGTCTCGAGGTGAGAAATGGCGGGTTCCGTCGTGTTTCGATTCGCGAATCGATGGGCCGGATGAATCGAATCGAGGTTCGAGTAAACTTAATTAAGGCAGAGCAGCCAGGTGGCGGATAACAACAGGATTCGCTCGGTCGATTTCCAGGATCCAGCCAGCCCTTTTAAGGGTCCCGGCAGGGTAGTACTGGAAGAAGTGGTAGTGGTAGTGGTAGTGGTAGTGGTAGTGCAGGAGATGACGGTGGTATACGCAACTGCTGCGGACCGACGTTAGTTTCGCGCACACGATCACATGTGGTCTTGGGAAGGCGGAGAAGGGGAGGGATCGGATTAGTCCACATTACGTTATCGACGAGGGCGCGGTGAACGATCGCTGGCCGGTGACGGATGATGCGCTCAGCAGGTGCAAAGCTGCGACTCGAGATGGAGGACGGGGGCCTGGCCATGGCCGTGGTTCCGATGGCCCAGCCCAGGCTCAAGGCTCGGGCTCAGGCTCAGACAAGATCCCCTGAGCACTTCCCCATTGCGTTATGCGGTGGACGCGCTTCATTTCAATTTTCGTGTGTGGTGGGTGCTGTTGACCGGTTGGTGAGCGCTGGACGCACCGCACAGGGGCTGCAGCTTCTACATGCGTCATTCCACATGCGCTGCTGCAGGACGCAGCTGAAGCTTGGCGCAGGCCCGCCACTGGCTGGCCACTGGCTGGACCAGCCCGATCGAGGCGCGGAGATATCTCGACATCTAGACAGATAAACTCCGGATGCCGTAGACGAATGGACGGTCCATTCAATATCTGTATCTACGTAGTACCGACGCAATGGTATGACCTGAACTGTTGGCGAAGTTTGAACAACCCGATCAATTGGCAACGATGTGTAAATCAGCTAGAGCTCCTGCATGGCCGGAATGCTACGTCGGTGCAAATAGAATTCGTATATCATCAGACTCCTCGCTTCAGCTCGAGCGCATGCACCGTGTTCCCAATCTTCACCTTCAACGTCTCGCACCGCATCGTCAACGCCGACAACTTGTCCACCTCCTGCCCTCCCTCCACCGCCAGCGCTACCTCCTCACGTAGCCCCGCCGTTGGCTCCCGCAGGCTCCAGCCAACGGAGACATGGAACCCATCACGCGTGTTACCCCCGCTATCCACCGAATACAGTCCAGGCTGACCGTGCTGCCTCACGACACCGTTGCACATCGCCAGCAAGTTTGTAAGCTGTGTCGTATTACACACCTCAATCCGTCAGCAGCGTGTCATATTCCCCGCAAAGACTTAATTATATAGTATCATTATAATACGCACCGGCGAGTGTTTCCCGCGTCCGCTCGACGCTCGCATGACCCAGAACCAGCGCGTGCGGTCCTGGTTCGGCACCCATTCCAGGCTCGTGAAGGTCGCATCGAACCTAATATTGTACGACAAAGTGCCTATTAATACCGCGACAATACACGCATTGCCTGTGCAGTAGTAGGAGGCGATATACATACGGCTCCACACCGATCCTGTCGAGTCCCTTCTCCAGCGACGCCATGAACTGGTCCCGCTGCTCCGTGCGCAGGACGATCGGCCGCGACATGCTGATGTGCAGGGGCAGCTGCGTTCCCAGATCGCTGTGCAGGAACGACTCCAGTTTGGGCAGTTCACGCTGGCTGCTGAACCGCTCGTGCTTCGCGATCGCGTCCCGTGCGACGGACAGGATGTGTCCTACCGTTGCGGCCTCTGTAGAGTTTAGATGCCCTCGAACACGTCAGTTTTGAACATACACGACCGACGGGCATTTCGCACAACAATCGCACATGTACAAGCGTCGGAAGGGCACGGTAAAGTTCAAGGAACGGGCATGGGATATGCATGGTAGTACACTCAAAGTAGATGTGCGTTGGCCAGTTGCCCTCGACGTGAGGAATGGCGCGATGTCGCCCGCCATGGGCAGCTGGATCGTCTGCCTTCGCCAACCTCGGAGCGGCGGTGTACAGATCGTGGAACTTGGACGGTAGCGGTGGCAGGCTGCTCGCGACGGGGTCTTTAGGACTAGGCGCCACGTCGTCGCCGTCGCCGTCCGAGTCGGAGTAGTCGACTAGACCTGGTGATGGCCTCTTCTGGTGGGATGAGCTGGCCATGGCTGGTATGTGCTGGGAGGATGGGCTCGCAGGTGCCTGCCAATCGGATTGCGAAGCGAATGCAGGAGGTTGAGCTTTGTTCGATGCATTGGCATCTGCAACTGGCTGATATCAACACATCCAAATATCATCCGACTTCGGGATGCATTGCATCGGAGCTTGTATTGTGTGCGCGCTGGATACTAGAACCGCTCAAGCCTAGACCTACTTCTCACGGAACTGTCATAGACGATCTAACCCTCTCTCAGACTACCGAGATGCACAGGCCTGGTATCACTGGTTCATTGCGCACTGCATACATGCATGTCTACGTCCAATACACAGTCCTGACATCCAAATTGCATAACACACTTGACAGCTTGATCGATCAGATGAGAATATGTCGATATGAAAACCACATTATAATACCAGCCACTCAAACACCCAGAAATTCCCACACGGAGAAACTCGGCGAGCCTCACGGCAACACCATGAGGAGTTCGAATCACCCAGGAATCCAAGTCGCATCCTGCCCCCGCAATTGGCAGTATTCCCTCCGATAACAACATGTCGCGACATGTCACCATTCTCAAAACATCAGATGAAGCACATACTGCCTTCAGCATTGTGATCGAAATCCTCACTTTATGTACAAATCTTTGCGGCAGGAATACAACGATTAATATAATGTGTTATAAAGTCGCGGCATATTCCGTCTGTGAAATATAGACGACAACAGCGCTGGTTGTTAATTATGATTCGATGCATACGGTCGTTGCTGTGTCACAAATTGCGGAATGAAGACCGAATCCAAGATTGCGATTCTAAACGCTGGCTCGCGGTGATCTAATGAGATCGATCTACGAACCCGCCCCTCGGGACGGCTGGCCGCATGCAAGGGGCCGTCTCTTTTAAATTTCCGGAAAATTCTTTCGGGTTCGATGTCAGCGGCCTAGCTAGCGCTCTTGTTCGCAGAAGTTAACACCGGCACCGCCGCAAGCGATCAGCCACTGATCGTGTAGTACTATAGTGTAAAGCGGCGTTCGCGAACGTTCGAATAGGAAATTCCAGATGACCTTTTTCTCTACAAATTTTAAGCTATATTCTAGTTCATGTGCATGCGCACCTAGGCGTACATGGTATACGTTGTCCTAGCTTAAGATCGCCGATCGTAAAGTGCCAACGTGTGAGGTCACATATGTGCACATGCACATACAAACCCACAATATCACAATATCACTAGCCTCGAAGCCAGGCGCTGAAGGGGCAGGGCAACCAATATCACAACCAGCATTGAATATATATTGAGCACAATTACATGTACAAGCAATATACCCAATTGAATTCCAAGCCCGCCCGCACGACGCCGCACTATAGTAAATAATGCACGCATGTCACCAGCTGCTACAGCTGACATGAAGCGCAAAAATATGCAGAGCAGCAACGAGGAATGCCAGCCGACGTGCGCGTTAGCACGCACGCACGCACGCACGCGAATGAATGACGCTCATCTCCCGTTGGCTGCATGCGCACCGCGCGCACCACCTGCCTTCTTCCAGAAATTCCGTGAGCGTGATCGATGCATCGATTAATGGGGGATGGTAGGCCAATTGCCAACAACATTGCCATTGCCATACGTGCCCCCTTCAATATCCCAGACGATCGAGGAATGGACGCACCCTCGGATAGCTAGTGCGGATCATACTTGCACGGCTTCAAGGCTGCCAGCCTAGCATTGTCTCGTAAACCATACTAGTATACTAGTACTGGTAAGTAATTCGTACTCAGGGAAAAATTGTATATAAGGACGGTGGAAGGATCTCATAACTCTTCTTTCCCATCATCAGCATCAGCTTCATCCTCTCGCTTCGTCATCAATCGCTACAAGATCTCAGATCTACACACGTTCGCTACCTATTTCATTATATTAATATATAATAAGTAATATTTAAAATACCTACCTACAAAATGAAGGTCTCAGTTTTCGCCAGCGTCGCCATCTTCTCCGCCGTCGCTCTCGCAGCACCAACCGGCAGCAAAGTCTCCACGGAGGCCATCAGCATCGGCGGCACGGGCGGCGACGGCGCCATCTCCATCGGCGGCGGCGGTGCCGGCACTACCCCTGGCGGAACCGGCACTATCAGCGTCGGAACCGGTGGCACCGGCACGAACACTGGCGGCAGCGGCACCGTTGTCGTCGGTGGCAATACCGGTAACGGACAGGGTACCGGTTCTATCAACCTTGGAACCGGCGGTGCTGGTGGCATTCTCGACATCCTGAACGGCGGTGGTGCTGGTGGTGGCGTCAGTTCTCTGGCCAGCTCGATCTTCAACACTGGTCACTCTTCGCTCGATCTCGGTAACGTACGTACATACATGAAAAAGCGGTTCCTCGCTGCGGTGGATATATACTGACTAAGTTTATTATATAGATCTTCAGCCAACTCGGTGTCGGATCCATCGGAACCAGCGGCGGTGGCGCTACCGGTAGCATTGGTGGTGGAACCGGCGGCAACACCGGCATCGGTGGTGTGATTGGCGGCGGCAGTACCGGCGGCGGCGGCACTGGCATCGGTGGCAGCCTCGGTGGCATCACCGGTGGTGGTGCTGGTGGCGGTATTGGAAACCTTCTCACCGGTGGCGCCGCCAGTATCGTCGGCGGCTCCCACGAGCAATTCAACTTGTTCAGAGACGCGTTCGACATCTTGAGCGAGAAGCTTTGCGACTTTGCGCTGAACGAAGCTGTCCGCTTCGCCGAATTCTGGGTCTTCGTCCCCGCTCAATCCATCGAGGTAATACTCCCCACATCCCGAAATATTACACTCAAGTCAGGGCTAACACTCGACTACAGGAACTCTTCACCGCATGGGCGGACATCGCAGCGAACGGCTTCGCGGACGTCTCCACCGGCGAAATCGAGGCGACGAAGAAGAAGGCCGCCCTGGCTAAGGAAACATTCGACTTCGTCCGGGAGGGCACAATCCAGGGTGTCCGGCCGGGTGAATTCATGACTGCGACCACCTACCTCCGCTGCCGTCAGCTCGCCGAGACCAACCCCAACGACTTTGTCTTCGATCCCACCGTCGGCACCACCGACCGCGCCTCCAAGGGCAAGAAGACCGCTTAGATTCATACGAGTAGTCGCGAACTTATGGACCCGAATAGATAGATAGACAGATACATGTACCCTTAATTTCTAATGTATGGTAGCGATAGTCGAATGACGAAGCTGATCTATCTTTTAAACAACACTCCCATCGTACCAGCTGTATCAGTGCGCCTTATGATAAGTTTCTAGCTCAGTTGTCGTCGTTGTTCCACAAGACCTGTTGTAGATTGTGCGTTGTGAATTCGACAACACACCGTCGACATTCGATCGTCTCGTATTGTTTGTTACAGTACAAGAAGCGAGGGACCCTGAAGAGCAGTCGCAAGCACCCGCCGAATGGAGTCTGGTACAGTGACAACCCCGCGATCCCCTGCTGCTGCTGCAGAACTTAAGGGTCCAATAATCAGCCAGGGTGCAAGACCTCACAGTTACCAAGTATGTTGTTCCACGACCGTCCATGCAATGACGACGCCGGCGATCGAAGGGACATCCGTTCCGTTCGCTACCGCACCGATCTGTCCAACATGACAAGTTATTATAATAAACCCCGATCGGACGCGATCAACGGCGACGAAATGGTGATTTCATAAGTACGAATGTGTACGTATATTACTAAGTCTCTGAGCATCGGTCGGCGCCCAGCAGATCTGCGGGGACCAAGTTTAGTATCCTTAGAAAAGTTTCTCGCCCCAGTGCAAGCAACGACTCCATTTCCATGCATTAGCTTTTCCCGCCAGCCGGCTGCAGGCTGCTTTACTAAGTACGACTACATACTTACTTACAGACACACCCTGATTATCCTTTCTCCCATCCTATCAGTTCAGCCCCACCGTCCGAGGGAGCGACGGCACCCTTGTCTAGCGGCTTTTGTCTTCTCCATTTGCCGCATCGTCAGGGTTCGAATCTGGTTTTTGTGGGTGGTCGCACAAATATTGGTAGTTACTTATACGAAGGGCGGTCCTTGTTTGCAGGTACGGTGCAGGGTTTGTCAACTCGACTAGCTGCAGACAAATGCACATACGATTAAGTTGTACTGTATCCTTCGTATATGTATACTGTCACATGCACAGGTGACAGACAATTAATTGTGTGCACACAGAGGTATTGGTTAATACGAGGAGTAGTCAGCATGCCGGTGCTGGGAATGGCGGTCCGACGCTTGCCTAGCCTTGTCTGAATGGGATATTTTCGCCTCCTGGGATTAACCGCCCAGCTGGGAAGAATGTAGAGTCCTAGAAGGAAAGAGAAAAAAAATCCCTCTGCATCGACTACGAACAAGAATTGTGAATAAGCTTCGAGTCGAGGCTAAACTTCGCTGCGTTCGGAATTCCCCATCGCTAAAGATTAAGCATAGACCGGGAAATCTAGAAAAGGCTGTGTGAGGGCTTCCCAGCTAGCTTGCCGCCCAGGGTCGTGGCGTCCGCCCTTCTGACCACGGCTGGAGTTCGAGGTTGAGAGGGGAAGCGGAAGCTGCCAAAGGTCAGCTGGCGCACCCACGGTACGGTGCATATGTGCGAGAACGAGAAGAAAGGATTTTGAGTAAAGAGAAGAATTAAACGGGGAGGAGTTCTGTGGGCTGTGATTTGCGCGAATGGAATCGGGCTGGTGGGAATAGCGGGGTCTCGAATACTGGCCGGCCTGCTCGCCTGGTTCGTTCGGGTAGCTTGGAGACGAAAGGGGTTGGTTGGAATTCGACGAGGAAAGGGAAAGAAGGAAAGGGTCTTTCGGCAGGGGGTTCCCATCTCTTGTATGACGGTGAAGTATGGACCTACCTGGAGGCGAGCGTCGTCGGTCTCACCCAGCTCGCTCGACGATCAAGATTGCGAGCAGCACTAGTAGTCTTGTAACTGAATACTTGGTAAGTAGGTAATGATGTCCGGTGCATGATGAATTGAAGGCAGCCGGACAGGTGTGCAGGAGGGTGCAGATGTACCTGCGCGTAGCGGAACGTGGGATCGGGTGACAAGATTAAAGTGTGTGAGATGGACGGCCATGGCTGAGTCGCCGTCGATGGCCATGGCAGGCAACAGAAGTCGACATAAAAACACTGCTGCCCGCCCACCGTTTTCGGCCCCTGCCCTCCTTCAGCTTCCACCCTCCTCTCCGTCTCTTGTATACCATATGTATATTAAATACTATCATCAGTAGTAGTAAACCTCCATCTGCATCCCTTCTCGATCTCACCGTCGTCACCGAGCCTGCTCGCATCGTTCATCGTCTCCGTATCATTTTATCACCGCCACCACCACCACAGTCTACCGACACACTCATACACATACACATATACACGCATACTTTCATCCCGCTTGACGAATCTTCAGCTCCAGCTTCCTTGTAAGGCGAGCCGACATTTTCTGGCTGCGCTCGACCTGTCAGAACCCCAGAAGAACGCCCTCGCAAGCCGAAAAAACAAAAAACGCAGTCGAGCCGTCCTGCACGACTTCGGTGCATCCTGCCGTTGAACGTTGATTCGACCGATTCCCACCTACGCCGTTGACGGCACGCCGACGGGGCCGATCGATCTTCTGACAATATCGCCATGGCCGTCCAACGTTCTGCGTCGAGCAGACAGCGCAAGGAAGGCGACTCTCGCTGGGTACGTTGTGTCCATACCTCCAGATATTCACTTCGGACGGAATCCGACAGCTTGGGAAGGAGCTCGATTGGAGTCGTCAGACACTTTCGTTCCCCGCTAGCTGCGCAGCACAGCTCCGCCTGGCACCCTTTTCCCTTCTTTAACGTTTGCCAATTAATTGCCCTGCATGAGAGCACTCGCTTTAACTTTCGCACATGGTCAACTGACCCCGCCTGCTGTTTTCCTTTTTCTAGGCGCAGGAGTACCTTCTCGACCCGCTCAACGCCGTCGAAGCCTATCAAACCGCCCAGACCGGCGGCCAGTACAACAATGACATCCCCACCCAACACAAGACCGTCTCCGTCGAGGAGTACCACGCCGCCGCTTCCTCCAGCGGCCTGGGTCGCTCGGGCTCCCTCTTGCGCAGAAGCCCCAAATCCAGACCCGATCTCGAGCCCCGCGACGCTGACTCTCGAATCCGCAGAAGCACGTCCATCAAAGACAAGCTGATGCGTCGCTTCACCGACGAGGGCAAAGATCCCGACAGGCGCCAACGACCGTCTCACCCGCTCAACGAGGTCTCGAACAGGGACGTCTCCAAAATGGGCAATGTCACCGGGCCGCGCGGCCCTAGACAGTTGACCCCCTCTCCAACTGCGCCTCAGAAGCACGACGCCCAGAGCCAGCAGGATTTAAACGACCTCCAAAACCAGGAGAACCGGCCCGTCGCGAAGAAAGCCGAAGACCGATATTCCAACAATCCTTACCGCGAAGCATTGCTCGAAGCTGAGAACCGCGAGAACCAGAGCCCGCCCAGCAGCCCGGCGCCACAGATGCAACGATCTCCAACAAACCCGTTTCGAAGGGTATCTCAGAACATGTCACCATCACCGTCACCATCACCGCCGCATCATCATCACCATCAATCCAGGCACCATTCGCACCCGCCGCCGCAGTATCGAAGCGTGCAGCGAGGCGATGGGCCGCGAACGCCGCATAAACGACGCTCGAAACATGACGTCAAGCCGCGTCCGTCGGGCCAGCGAGGCTCGCCTGCCGATACGATCGATCAGCTGGACACGAGTTTTGGACTGTTCACATTCCACCATGAAGGACCGTACGATGCGACATTGTCCCATAGGAACCGCAACCCGATGAAATCTCCCGTGCAGGCCACTAGGTATGGCAATGCAATGGCGTTGAGAGCCACGGCACCTCAGGACATTGAGAACAGCATTCAGTTTGGACGTCCGCTCGACGGTGTCGCCCTGTTCCCTCCCGGCACTCAGGTCGCGAATGGCGCTGTTCTCCAGTACGAGGGTAAGTTGGTTTCCCATCCTAGCCATATGATCACTTGGCTAACTTTTCTCCAGAATACGATGTCAACCGGAAAGACGGAAACTTCAGGCGCTACCCAGGAATCGTAAGTCCACTCACCTTAATAAAAAAACATACATATATCGATGCTAACTGTGCATAGAAATACCGAGACGAAGATCTGAAAGGCAAAGGAATCGAAGGCTACGACGGCGACCTCGCCGACAAACAACGGAAGGAAGAAGAAAAGCACAGACGCGGCAAGAGCCTGGACGCCCGAGTTAAGATCTCGGATGCAGCCGGCGCGCCGTCGAGCGAGACTTCCATCCGCCGGAACGGCAGCACAGGCGGGCGGCTGGAGGGCGCTGCCGCTAAGATCAAGCGGACGTTTTCCATCAAGAGAAGGGAGAAGAAGCTGGATGGCCGTGGCTAGCGATTCTCATCCCTGCAGCTCTCCCTGGGATATTGGACACGTCAATTGATGGACTCGACTGTGAGACGACATCCTCATTAGACCTGATTGACTACGCCTACCATTTTACGAATCGTTGGATGGGATGAAGTTGAATATAATACGACCACTCCGCTTTTGCGTTTACCGTTGATACGAAGAAAAGTTACGATTATGTTTCTATCGACACTTTGTCTGATTACCTTTTTCTCTCCTTGATGTGCGATCGATTGGGTTACGTACGGCTTGTCACGATTACCTGTTCTCTCACGTCGTTTCCTTACCTTTTGGATTCCGTCTTACCTCTCCTTTATTGACCGTGCGAATTGGAATCTGGGCTGTGAGTTTGCAGCTGGCTTTGAATGTGGACTTAGTCTGCGCGATGGTTGTATTTGTACAGCGGCGATTATTGACATTGAGCTGCTGCTTTGCGAGTCTGTTTATCTATCCTTGCATGTTATCTGCGTCTATTACTTTGCATTTTTTTGTTTAATGTACGCTGTTGTTTTCAATTTGGGTTGGCTTGTCTGGAAGGGTGTACACTATGGGCTATCTATGCTGGTTTCTATATCTTAATTTTATGTATATTGGATTGATGGCTGGAGTGGACGCTGGCTGATACATTTCGTCCGGGGAAGGAATATTTGAATCGATGAATATTGGTATATAGTATCTGCCCGTGTATATATGTCAAGCTTGGTACGATATATAAATTTAATACCATCACAGCTACTTATGTAGTTTCTAAAATAATAATGTATATAATAACGATCGATCGATAATATCCATGGTTTAACAAACGAAGATATATAATATATTGGCATTTAAGTTGATGGGTTATTGATAGTAGTAGTGATAGGTAATAAGTGCTGAAAAAAAACTATGATCTCCGACCACCCTCGACGCCCTCCTTCGCCGTCATATCGACCTCACCTGCATTCTCCATACCCTTCTTCGCACCGCTCTCCACACCCGTCTGCCGCGATATGTCGGCACTGTCACCGACGTCAGCGATGGTAAGGTGCTCGGGACGTTCGCGGGCGTGTAGTGCTTGCTTTACGGCGGATTTAGTCTCGGAGGACGGTGGGGGTGCTGGACTGCTTGGTCGGGGCATTTTGAAGCCGACTATAGAGGGTTAGTACTGAACTTACTCCCTTAGGTATGTATGTATGCTACGTGGGTGTGGGTGTCGTGTGTATGTACATGTAGGTATGGGTACAGTGTCGGTGGTATTTATAGCGTGCATCCATGGATCCATGCAGGCTGTGCATTTATGGAAAAGGGGTGGATACGTACTTGGATTGCTAGAACCGCATGGAATGTTGACGGACATAGTGTTGGTGTGCTGTATGTATATCGATATCGTATGTCCGAACGATCTGGTACCTTCGTCGCAGCTGCCGTAGGTCTGAGTGGTCTCGCAAGGTCTGAGCGCTTAGCGGTATTAATCTATGGAATATTAGGGCGACGTGGATAGTAGGCTAGCGGTGGAGGTATTAGAACCGGGATATGGGACCTGGATCGGTGTCGATGGGCTTTATCGAATCTTGTGCCTGAAGTACTATGTAAAGTACTGCTAGCTATCGGGCATTCGCGAGGGTCGATGAATCTATATATAGATAAAGTCGACGTCGACGGAATTTCAAACTTAAAACCCGGTTGTTATATATTTTAGACTCTGCTGGTCGTACGCCGTATCGATCGCGACTGCTATCAATCAATACCTGGGATAAATGTTCTTCTTAAGAACGTAGGTAGTTTACGACGGGGGGCCTGTAGACTGAGAAGTATACGTATGTGTTGGTAACCCGCAATGATGAAAATACAACGTCAGTGTCGATACTTGCCTCCTTATCCTCACTCGTCGATAGAGATCAATGATTGGCTCGGATCAAACAGGAAACTAGCAGCGCTTTCTCGAAAGAAAATGCTGCATGCAATGCAACCTCCTACATTCCTTAAGTCTAGACAGCGGTAAATACCGGGTGCTAGATCCAGGCAGGGACATATAATCAGTATGACGTCGATGTTGCGCGGACTCAACCTGGATAAGCTACCGCTACTACTTCGATCGATCGTACTAACGTCGATTGACCCGGTCCTACGATCGGCGGTCAAGCTGTATTTAAATAGCGGCGTGCCCACGCGACAGACATCCAGGCCTACATTTATACGCGTATACACGTACACTGAATGGATCCAGTCCATCAGCGCGGGATCTCTCAAGGTCATAGTATGGCGCCGCCGATCAATGTTCGCTAGCCAGCCCTACTGTACAGTTACAGCTGCGAAAGGAAACATAAAATACCTACTTCGGCTAGAGCTTACAGATGTTGCAAACCGTCAAGACAGTCGCACAGACAGGACAGACATGACAGACGTACAAGAGGACAGAAACGCATATATTGAACGCAGAAATAAATGGGGGCCCAAAGTTCGGAATTCTTTTTGCGCCTGTTTATGCATGCACCGTTGACATAGAGTAAGAAAGTACACACGACGTCAAGGAAAGGAGCAGAGAGAGCAATATAGAAGGAAATCACAAGTGACAGAAAAAATAGATGGATCTCATCCCGCAGACAGACAGAGGCAGATAAGGAAAGGAGACTGGCTGGAAATGCCGTGGTTACAGGATTGTGAGTACATAGGCTCCGTCCATTCGTTCGTTCGAGTCTATCCTTTCTTCGAGCGCTTGCGCAATCGGGAAAGGTGATCGTTAGGAATACATGACTTGGCTAGCGTAGACAGTGATGTTCGTGGGTAGGAGAAGGTAGGAGAAGGGTAGTTGACATGGTGTATTTGTGAGGCAGAGCTTCCGGGCGCTTTATTTTTCGCGACGTGCGGTCATGAGCGAAGGGGTATCTAGGCTGTGGAGGTCGAGGGAGTGGCATTGTTCTGACCGGCCGCGCCAGCAGCTTGGGCAGCAGCTTGTGCGCGGACGGGATTGAAGTATGGATGTTGCATTGCTTCCTTCGCGGTCAGACGTTCCTATAACGATGTTAGCAGAGAACAACCACAGCTGTATGTGATGCACGATCCAGACGTACCTGATGATCGTATCTGAGAAGCTTGTCAAGGAAGTCCAGTGCGTCATTAGACACGAACCGTTGGTTCTCGGAATTAACGAAATGGTGCCAGCTCTTCTTCGGGAATCTCGACAGAATATCGTCATACTGAGCATCCAGCTCGATGTCGTACTTGTCGAGATAGTCGAACAGCTCCTCGGTACCCAGGACCTTGGCGATCTTGACTAGCTGGTCGGAATTGGAGTTACCATGGAAAAAGGGCTCTTTCCGGAATATCATAGACGCAAACATTGCTCCTAGCGACCACATGTCAAGGGAGTAGTCGTACTCCTGGAAATCTACAAGCAGCTCCGGGCCCTTAAAGTATCTCGAAGCCACGCGTACATTGTATTCGGTTCCAGGGTGGTAGAACTCCGCAAGACCCCAGTCGATCAGTCGCAACTGCCAGGGGCTCCGTTAGCGAAAACCCGCGTCAGTGGTTGCCTTGAATGTTCGTTATCTCACCTTTCGCTTCTCATGATCGATCATAACGTTATGAGGCTTGACGTCCCGGTGCATAATCCCTTTGCTATGGCAGAAATCCAGTGCCTGCGACTAGGTTAGCTCCACTCGATCAGAATGAAAGGATGCAGCGGCTGGTACCTTCAACAGCTCGAAAATGTAGAATCTGACGTCAAAGTCCGTGAACTTTGGATAGAGAGTCCGAAAATCGGTATTGTTGACGTACTCGAATATCAGCGAGGGAGTCTTGCTCTACAAAAGCGACATCAGCATCCGACAAGAATCACTTTTTGAAGCAGGGATGTAACGCACCTGTGAGTCTCTAACCACGTCTAAGAGCGCGACAATGTTCGGTCCACCCGAGAGATTTTGAAGGATCTTGATCTCCCTCTTTATCTTCTTCTTCTTGACGGGTTTCAGAACCTTGATCACGCATTGCTGGTGGTTGACGATATTAATGCCCTCGAAAACCTCAGAGTACTTCCCACGACCTGTTCCAAGACGATCCAATCAGCGGGTTTGCAGCTTAGACGCCCGCCGAACGCGACGGGCCACAGCTCCGCAGAGCGACGGGAGATCCTCCGTACCTATCTTTCGAACGATCTCGTAGTTCTCCAGGACGCCCCAGGATATGTTGACGGCATCGTAGTCCCAATAGCTCCTCGGCATATTCGAGTTGACCTCCGCGTAAACCCGTGCTTGCGACATCGTAGTGGCTGGACCGGGAGCTGCCGTTTTATCTGATGACTGGTGGAACGCCTGCGAGGGAATAAGAGAGAGAAACAGCGGGTAAGGCTTGGGTCAGACGCGAAGCCTTTTTTTATGCAGGACGGCAAAGAACTCGCGTGAGTGGTTTGGTGCCCTGGTACCTCTGACAGATAATCTAGCTTGGAACGAGCGTTGACATGCGCAACTTCAAGCTGCCGAGCAAACAGGTGAGGGCGAAGCCTGGCGCCGGCGATACGGAAGCAAGATCTGAAGAGGTATCGGAGGAGAGGACTCTCGATCAGCCGGAGGGTCGAGGGAGTCGTGATGGATGGATCCGGCGAAGGAATGCAGGGTGGACGGGATTGGAGAGGGTTTGGTGATTTCGCGCGGGGTTCGGGGTTTATCGAGGGAGGGTGGTCAAATCCTGCTGGGCCGTTCGGGGAGGGCTTCGCAGGTTCGAGAAATGACTAAGCCAGCTGGGACGGCCACCGCTCCAGGATATTCCGAGAGGATGAGGTTCGGGAAGGCGGAGGAGGCGAGGAGCAGGAGGTTGAAGAGCCTTCCTCAGTGGACGGGCTGCGAGCGAGAGGACAGGCGAGGCAAGATGGGACGTCTGGCCAATGACTGCTGTCGTTTGGTCGATAGCCGGGCTGCACGGCCTTGCTTGGGACGGCAGTACCACCAAAAAAGATTTTGGGAGCTGGAAGACACTTTGAACGTTGTTCACTCCCGCGGGTACGTTACGATAACCGGAGAGAACCACCGAAGCGTGGGGGATACACCGAGCACTTCTACGATGTCTATGTGTGTATACTTACGAATGGATATGTGTTTATAGAAGTCGCGATGAGGACAATGCGACAAGTACTATTATATATTATGGATCCTTGGGGACACAGAGCAGAAGAGGCTGCGTTTAGCAGCGGACGCCAAAAGCGGATCGATCTGGGCCACTATCGCCATAACAGCCTGGGCGGGCCTATCGCATCTGCGGACGTACGTGTGATTCCCGTTATGTAAGGCGAGACTAAATCCTATATTACATACATTACATACATCCACATCCACGTACATCCGGCCGGCGATACCGTGATCGCAGTGGAATGTATGCACATGTAGCGTAACGTACTCCCCGCCCGTAGACGCCCGCCCAGCCGCCAGTCGCGGTCAGCTGATCGTGGCGTCGCAGTCGACCGCCGTGTGTTGTTTGTTAGCTGTGCGTGCCCTCCGCCAGCTGGTGATTCGAAGCCTGCTGCCCGCCTACGACGTAATTTCCACGCCGTCTTGATCAGGCCGACCCCATGCCCATCGCAGCAGCACGACAGCTGCACAGCTGCACAGTCGCACGACACCTTCCTTCTCCACCATCGCCATGAAGCTCCGACCGCCAACGTCGTCGTTCTTCCTCCTGGCATTCTCCCTCACAATACCCTTCACCACCGCCATCCTACCCGTCATCGGCTTTGGACCAGGCAACAAACAGGACCCGTTCACCTCGCCAGAGCTCAGCATGCAGAACCCTCATAAATCCGACAAGCTGCCGACGTTCCAGAGCGCTGACGACCAGCCGATGGTATCGGATAAGTTGTCCGTACAGCGGGACGTCTCCATCTTTGCCGACATTGTGCGGGGCGTCCCCAACGTGCTCGAGAGGCTCGAAGACAAGAACCTCAACACCACCGTCTTAGGTGGGTTCTCCCTCTTCCTATACCGGCTGGTGTTACATACCGTCTCACAAAGCCAAGAGACCATATCTACAATAGTTACTAACCAGTATATTCGTGCTTCCGTAAAATAGCTCCCTTAAATTCGGCTATGGCGCGGCTCCCCAGAAAGCCCTGGGAAGACCCTGACCCCGAAAACAACGTCCAGGGTGCCTTCGCCGGCCTCAGCGGCGAGAAACGCGCCGCCGCAAACCTCGAGCGCTTTGCCAAAGCTCATATGATTCCCGTGTCGCCATTCAAGGAGAATGAGAAGGTCCAGACGCTCGAGGGCGGAACGATCTGGTGGTCGACCGAGGATGGAGTTCCAAAGATCTTTCCTGGAGGCATACCCGTGAAAGAGATCAAGCTTTCCGTTCCTAACGGACAGGTCTGGACATTGTCTGGCGTGGTCAACTATGCCAGATAGATTCGATTGCAAGCGTCGTTTCAGCTATCAATTTGTTTTTTCGTGGATCTTCTGCTATCTCACAGCATATATATACGTGCATATAGGTTGTCAAAGTCATTTCATATCTGAAGTCAGACATTTTATCATATTTATCCTGTGGAGACGTAGCAATAGGGATCCTTTGTACAGGCGCCCAGGTATATATTTGCTAGTTTTAATAAATTACCTTGGTACGCCCAGCAGATTATACTTGCAAGCTTGAGTACAGTAGTTTTGCAGTCTCCCTGGACCAACTTCCAACCTTCTAATCGAGCGAGTCAGCAAGCCAATCAATCGATATGTCGAAATCGAATCGGGAATCGGCTAGCCATGCATGCCTGCAAACCTGCAGCCAGACGCCTGAACAAAGGAATGAAAGGTATAACAAATACGAGGATATCTGCTATCACTTCGCATCTTGTAACAAATACTTACTTATTTAAATCCGAAATCATGGATTATGGATGCAGAAAATATGATACGACGAGGATTAAGACTACTGCGATTAAGGTTACTGCTAGTTAGTATCCTCTGCATGCGCTTCGTCAGGTGGACACCGCCAAGCGGGAGCTGTTTCGACTGGTGGCTGATTCCGAGTTTTTTCTCACTCCATCCCTCACTGCGCACGCATTCATGGCGTCTTTGCATGCAGACAGAACGGACTAGACTATTACCATCGTGTTTAGTAGTAGACCAACGTAGCTGGTAGCTTGCCACTTATACGAATAATGCGCGGTTCCCTCGCTAGTCTGCGGATGCATCTTGAGTTAGCTAGCTTGCTTGAGAAGATGAATGGATGGGTGGATGGGCGGGTGGAGAGAGCGAAGGGATCGAGAGAGAAACTATGGCCTGGCCATGGCAGTGGCGATTTCCGTTGTCCGTGCCATCGCATAGCGATCGAAGTCGAGAGTTTGCCCTTCTTGTTCAGCGGATGCAATGCCCGAGATCTTGTTTTGCGCCGGGCCTGTTTGAGTTGAGTTTCGGCGAGACGGCCGGTTTTGCGCCCAAAACGGGCAAAGAAAATAATCTGCTCGAGATTTCCGAAGCCCCAATTCTTCTGCTGCAACCCGGCGAGAGAGCAAGCAAGCAACCCGGAACAGTCGGCCTTTGCACGAACGAACGATCGAACAAACGAGCAGCCTGATCATGACTGGCGACGAGGCAGAACCGGCGGAGGAATCATTGTCGAGACGTCTTTGTTCTTTTCTTATGAGCCGTGTGGTTTCCTTATAATTTCTTTCTTCGTGTTCCATTCCCATCGCTCGTTTTCGAGTGTTCTTGTTGCATACGGCAGCGCAGCCGGGTGGCAGTTGGGCGAGCGAGGTGAGGGAAAAGTGTGTGTGCGTCTGCAGGTGTGTTTCCCTCCCCATCAGCTGCCTGCCCCCTCATCTTAAGTTCTCCTCACCACAATCAGGATTTTTTGAACCGTCCCAAGCTGCAAAAAATATCGGACAAGAGGGCTCAATTGGAATTATACATCCATCGAAATATGCAAAAGTACTGGCTGACATGATTTTGCATTTGGCGTTGTAGTAGCGTTTTCGCCTGCCTCAGTCCAACAGTAATCACGAGCCTAGACAGACCCGTCAACTTTCCTAGCCCAGACTTCAGACGAGATCATTGGAATCCCTTCTCTTACCACACCGTACAAGAATGCTACTGGCTGGCAGACCCTATAGGGTCCGCAAGCCGTTCAACAGCAGGTCGTCGCATGGAGGTTCCACTCCTGAGGAGGAGGGAGATCCACACGATGCATCACTCGATGCATCGGCCAGCGGTCTGGCCAGCAGGAGACGGGGCCTGAGATTCGCTCAGGATGACCTCTGTATAGATACGAGGAAGAGGAGGAGGATACCTTCGCTGGTGCCTCTTCGGATGCTTTCCACAAGCTCAGCGGATGCCTCTCCTTGTAGCAGTAGAAGCTCCTCAAGCATGGGTGAGACCGAAGACACATCTCATAGCGGCTTGGAAATGTCCGACATCCCGATATCTCCTTTCAATGCTGTAGCTCGTGATAGGATCGCGGTGTATCTCTCGCCGCAGCCCGCCTCGAAGCCGCAGACGCCGATCAGCAAAATGCAACGTTTCCCAAGTTCGTCCGGTGTTGAGTTCGCCAACCTACCGCCAACGCCGGTCTCATTGCGGACGACACCGGGGTTTAATCTAGACGTCAGTAGGAAGAGGAGGGTGCTCTCGCCGGAGATACCGAGTAGTGGGGAGCCTAGGGAGGAGGAAGAAGATGAAGAAGGAGGAGAAGAAGAGAAGGAGAGTGTTTGGGGTCTGGAGGAGGAAGAGGAAGAGGAAGAGGAAGAAGAGCAGGAGGAAATTATAATATACGAAGACGAGCAGTCGAGTGATCCAGATTATAATGACGATGAAGATTCTATTGACGACGAGTCTGATGAAATCGACATCTACGAAGAAGGAGAGGAGCATGATGACCTTGTGGGGATTGGAGAGAAATTCGCTCCGAGCAGTAGCACAGATGAAGCCTCGAGTGACGGAGTCTTCACTCCCAAACTTCGTGCTAAACTCGCAGCTTCACCAGACGCATCTCCTCTATCCAACCCTTCCATCATCACTCTCCTCCCCTCTTCCACATTTTCTTCAAAACCTGCCACGCATTCGACACTCCTCCCTGCATCGCCATTGCAGCTACGTCTTCACCAAGAGGAACAATTCTCTCGTGCCTCCGAAGACCTTCCTCCATCAATCACTCCTCCTCAACGTTCATTCTCTCCTGCAATGGCTCCCATTGGAGTCCCCAGAAAACCCGCTGCTGGCATGTCCCCGGACATGTCAAATGCATCAGAAGACCCCTCAACCAACCCCTCCTACACCGCTCGCAGCTCCATCCCAACAGACATCTCGATGGACCAATACGCCAAAGAATGTATCAAGGCAGCGTTTAACAGCCGTCTGTCAGCATACATGCTGCACGAAGGCGAATACAAAATCCTACGAGAGTCGTTGAACCAAATGCATGTCACAACGTACCTCAACATCCGCAACGGGATTCTTCGCCTGTGGCTCAAGGACCCGCGGGTCCGCGTCACGAAAGCGGCGGCGGCGGGCTGCGCCAAGTGCGATCGCTTCTTCGGCCTGGCAGAGGTTGCATACGACTGGTTGACCCGGTACGGGTACATCAACCACGGGTGCCTCAAGTCGTCCGAGGCAGCTGCAAAGAGCGCCCGGACCACCCGTCGAAAGCGGACGATTGCAATCGTCGGTGCGGGTCTGTCGGGGCTGGCGGCCGCTCGCCAGCTCGAGGCTCTCCTTGCGCAGGGCGGAGAGTCACCAGCCGGAGCGGATGCACCCGACGTGGTGATATTCGAGGGGAGAAAGAGACTCGGGGGGCGCGTCCATTCCCGGGTCCTTTCTCCCGGCAGCAGCGATCTTCCCAACGGCCTTCCAGCGGCCATCGACGTCGGCGGGCAGATTGTGATGGGATACGAGGGGAACCCGCTGGCTGCACTCATCCAGCAGCAGCTGGAGATCCCGTATCATGCCATCGACGCCACAACAGCCTTCCCGCTCTACGATATAGACGGGAAGGTGGTCGAGGACGGGCGTGACCAGATGGTCCAGGATATCCACGACGATATCCTAGACCGGCTTGCCGTCTTCAAGAGCAAGCCACCAGTCATCACGACGGCGCACGGGGACCACGAGAAGATCGACGGGTGCAAAGACCCATGGGGCAACGGCGGGAAGCCCCTGGCTGTTGCCATGCATGCAACAGACCAGGAGGCAGGGGCGACGCAGGAAGCAATGGCAGCTGTTCCTGCCAAGTTGCCATCAGCAAAGACGGTCCGGAAGCGAATCGGGAAGAGGAAGGCCTCTGGCTCAGTCGAGGCGGCGGACCAGCGGGAGGCGAAGAAGATCAAGCTGGTCCCGAAGCAATCCAACAAGGAGGCTCTCAAGAGCCTACACATCGAGCCTCAGAGAGTTTGCAACAAGAACGGCGACGGGAGCTTGGGAATGTCTATGGACAAGATGTTCCCTAGCTACGCCCAGGTTCTCGAGCAAGACCCTCGAGACCTGCGGCTCTACAGCTGGTACCATGCGAATCTCGAGTATTGCAACGCTTCCGCTGTCGACAAGCCCAGCTTGGAGAACTGGGACCAGGACGACGGCAATGAGTTCACGGGAGCTCATAGCATGATAGTAGGGGGATACACACAGCTCGCAAAGGGCATCTACTCCCTGCCATCGAAACTCGACGTCCGCGCCAACCATCAAGTCGAGAAAATCAGATACGACCCAAACAACAAGGAGAAGGGCGTTACTCTGAAGTTTAAAGACGGAAGCGAGTTCACAGCGGACAAAGTCATCATCACTCTCCCGCTCGGCATCCTCAAAAACAAAAGCGTCACATTCAACCCACCGCTCTCCGAGAGGAAACAGTCTGCCATTGACAGACTTGGCTTCGGTCTTTTGAACAAGGTCATCATGGTGTACGACAAGCCATTTTGGGATACCAACAAAGATGGCTTTGGCTGCCTCCGAGGAGCCAACGGAGACCCAAACGACCTCGCAAGCTACGAGGCGAACCGCGGCCGTTTCTACATGTGGTGGAACGCATCAAAGGTTGTTGGGCGCCCAACCCTCGTCGGCCTGATGGTTGGAGACGCTGCTGAACAAATCGAGAAGGAATCAGACAATCTACTGATTCAAGAAGCAACAGCGATACTTAAGAACTGCTTTGGCAACGACAAGGTCCCCGACGCACCTAGAGAGGCAGTGGTGACGAGATGGCGACAAGATCCCTTTGCCCGCGGGACATACTCATACATTGCCGCTGGATCTTCAGGAGCTGATTACGACATCATAGCAGAGCCGATAGGAGATCAGATATTCTTCGCGGGAGAGCATACCAACAGACACTATCCAGCAACTGTCCATGGCGCATACATCAGCGGCTTGCGAGCTGCCGGAGAAGTTACGGATGCCGTCCTGGGAGATATACACATCCCAAATCCTTTGATCCATCCACGGACTCGCGACACCTTAAAGGCCAATGCCACTACAGCAGCGGCAGTCGTAGTCTCCACAATCGAAACGAACGGCACTACAAAAGTCGCAACAGTCGCAACTGCCACCGCGACCAAGTCTACCAAAACGACAAAGATCACAACGTCCGCCAAAGCCGTCATCACAAACTCCAAGCCAGCAGACCGCAAACGCAAAGCGAACGATAGATCGAACAACCAAATTCCCAAGAAAGCCCGCATCACACAGGAAGAAGAAGCAGCAGAGCAATTCCAAAAGCTCGTAGCAGACCACATCGGCCCAAAGCCTGTCAAGCCGCAGAAGGCAACAGCAAACCCCTTCCTCATATACCAAAAAACACACTTCACCATCGCCAAAGCCTCTGCAAACCTCGACAAGCAGCAGAAAACAGGCGACGCAAACGCCAAGGCGGATCGAGATGAAGTCCGCGTGGTGCTCGGAAAGATGTGGCGGGACGAAGCGGAACATCTGAAGGAGCAGTTCATCCGACAAACCGATGAAAACAAGATCCTCAATAGAGACATCGAGAGGAAATATAAGGAGGATTTAGCAGAGTATGAGCGGAAGTACGAGGAGTTTTTGCAGACGTTTGAGGGGCCCATTCCGGCTTCTGTTGTGGAACCTGCTGCACAGTCTGCGCCGAAGTATGCACCGAAGTACGGTTCGAAGGCGGCCTCAAGGGAGCAGGAAAGGGAGCAGGACAAATATGATGAGGATATCGAGATGTCGTGAAGGAAACACTTGCATGCAGTTGCACGGCGATATTTTCGGTATGGTGGTGTATTATTCTTGTATGTCTGATGCGTCACGAAGTTTCTATGTGGTCTATGTTTCATTTCTTCTCTTGCTGGAGTTTATCATTCATGCTTTATGGCCACGGGTGTATGTGTGCCCTTTATCTTTCCTGCTCCGGATACCATGGGATCGTGTTTTTCGTTTAATTACGCTTCAGTGTGTATGTTAGCGGATGATGTTCTTGTGAAGATGAGAATCGATGGTGACCTCCACGATGAGAATTGAAGGCTTGTTTATGCCTTTTGCTTCATGCCTCGTTGAATATATTTTCTCCAGGCTCTCCACATCACCACTGCGGAAAAAGTTCTCAATAGGATGCGATAAAATCAGTGATATCTTCCTCCCATTCGAAATTCCACAGTGGATCAAGTGATCATTCCCATGTCATGCTAGTGGTATCCAGAAACTCTCCCAGCTGGTCTAGATCTACTCGCCGTCGCCTTGAGGAAATACTTCCATGTAATGCCTGCCCACAACTGGTTCAAACACCTGTCTCTCGTCATACCGCTTCCCGTATCTCTTGATGCGCACCATATACTTGTCGTCCAGTAACTGATAACCGACATGTAATGTTAACAAATTGATCTAGGTCCTCATAATTGCCTCCACAAATCCTCGTCGAACAGATGCAGAGCTCACTGACCTCGAATTCCTCCTGGATCAAACCAGCAGTACCTTCCGACTTCCCTTCCTCATCTCCTTCACGGATAATCGACCCGTCGCTTCTTACGATATACAGCATATACCCTTTCTTGCTGTAGGGTATGAAGAAGCACCAGCTGAACTCCAAATTCTCGCCTACGTCTGTATCCCAGTCGCCATTGAAGATGTAAATCGTATCCATGTCATACTGTTAAAGAATTTCAGTTCTTAAATTCCTTTCATGAAGTTTATTCATATGATCATGCAACGACGAGCCACCTACTTTGACCCTTGCGGTAGTGCCTTCGAAATAACAATGTGTCTTTGGATAATAGGATCCAAAGTCCTGGAGACTCATCCTATTCTAGTTCGTTAGACTGAACGCTTCAGAATCATGTTACAGGATAGAGTATAGCATTGTCCATACTCACCCATGCCAGTAATAATTCATTTTCTAGCCGTAATCGGGATCGATCACCTAGCTACTAGTGATATATAGCTTGCTGTTGTCTACAGATTTATAAAAGGAGCCCCTCTTTTACAAGATTATAAGGGGCGGGGTCCACACCCAAGCTCGTCTCTAAGATTATCAAACTTTGCAGAATGTATTCTATACATATGCTACTTGTATTACATGATATCATATTTTATGCTCATACATGAGTACATAATACAACACCAAACTACAATTCCTAGGACAAGCCAGGAATGAGCTTAGGAAAACCTGGACCTAGACCGCGGATAATGTACCAGCAACCTCTCTAAAATCACTTTATAGAAGCTAGTCAAATTAGCCGCGTTCTCTGTGCAACGTATCATGCGCAAGGTAGACACAACGATAATCACAACCATTATTGTGCAGTGAAGCAGCGCCAGACTGCCTCCAGAACGCAGGTATGCGATGCATACATTTTCAGAGAGAAGATTATTATACCCAATTCGTCACTGCAGCGCGAATCAAAGCGAGATAACGCCAGACGGCTCATATCACGCCTTGTCGCCCTGCTCCGGCTAAGGATGACGGTGGTTCTCATCATGTGGTGGCTGAATTGGAAAATGAGGGAATGTGGGTGGATTGAACTGTCGGGGATCGTACCTCGTGTTGTTAGTACCATTTGGATTCTCTGCTTCGCGCGTGTGTGATGCGTCTAACTAAACTGACTGAGCGCACTGAGTACCAGCATCCTACAGTTGGTAGCTGCTACGGACTTTTGAAGGCGCGTCAATCGTGGCGAAATCGCGGCGTATCCATCATTGGCTGGGCTGAGCATCGCTCGACGCGAGTGGTGATGAGTGGTGATGGGAGAGGGTTAGAAGAGACGCCAAATGACTCGCGTGGATACTTTTACTTGAGTGTCGTTGCCGAATGTTGGCATGGCAGTGAGATGATGTAGATAGATAGATAGCCAGACCTGTTAAGAATAGTTAGCAGCAAGACAGAGTAAATAATATCAATATTTGTATTTAATATTAATAACAGAAAAAGGATTTAGCTCTTCATTTTTTTTTTATTTTATTATTATTTCTATAGTAAACCAGTGTAGTATATATAGTATTATTAGTATTTTGAACATTAAACTAACATTTTTATTATTATAATATAAATATCTTTATTATCTTTTTTATAATACTACAAGCTCTAGCTATAAAACAACAATTAAAAAATATATATAATATTCAACATAAAAAAGACTTTTAAACATAAAAAAATCTTTAAGTTTTTTATTTTTTTATACTTAAATTAAGCAGGTTCCAAAAATTAATAGATAAAATATTAAATATTACTAAAAACTTTATTATCCTAATTAATTAAATATTTTTTTTAATAAATTAAGCTTTAATATTAAAATTATAATATATATTCTAATTAAATCTATAAATCCTTAAATATATCTTTATTTTATTTTTTTAATTAAATCTACCTAAATAAAGCTATTTTAAAAAAAGATATTATAATTAATTAAATAAAAAATAAGATAGATAAGAACAAGAGTATTAACATAATAAAAAAAAAATGTTTATAAATCTAATTTAAAATCCTATTTATTAAAAACATATTATTTAATTTTTTAAAATATAAGATAAGATAATTATATAAAATATTAATATAATAAAAATAATTATTATAAAATTTATTCTAAAAATTATTTATATTATTTTAAAGATAATTAGGTAAAAATAATTAAATAAGTTTATAAATAAATAATTTTTATAATTAATTTTAAAATAATTAAACTATTAAAAATATAAAAAAAAAAATTAAAAAGGTTTAAATTTAAAAAAATTTATAAAAAAATAAAAGTAGATATTAAAACTAAAGATAGAAACTTTATACTTAAAATCAAAAACACAGTTAATAAAATTAATTTAAAATCTAATTATTTAATTAAAATAAATAAGATATTATTAAAAGACCAAATAAACTACTTAAATAATAAAAAATAAATAATTTAAAATTATTTTTAATATTATATATTTATATTATCTTATAATACTCAAGATCTTATTACTTAATATTTTAAGTTATAAATTTTTTTTATTTATATATAAAATTAATATATTTAATATCTTTAAGATTTATATTAAACTTTTTTATAGTATTTAAATATTTAGTTTTTTTTTTTTAAAACAAATTTTACTTTTTAGAATTAAAAGGTAGATATTAAAATATAGTTAACATTTAATTAACTTCTATAACTTAAGTTAATATAATTTCAAAAATAACAATTTAAAAAAACTATTTTAAAATATAATAAATATTAATATTAATAAATAAATCAAAATTTATATTAAATAATTTAGATAATATTATTATAAAAAAACTAATTAATATTTATAATTTAAATATAAAGATATTATAAACTCTATAAATTATTATTTTAAATTATAATCTAATTATCTAGTTTATAATAAATATAGTAAATATTATAAATATAATTATAACTAAGTTTTTATTTAATTTAAAATTCAAAAATATCTTTAAATATATAAAAAAAGAAGAAATATTAAAAACCTAGCTATTTTAATATAAAAATATTTAATAATAATAAATATTTTTGTTAAATTTACTAGGATTTTTCTTAGTTAATTAGATAATAAATATATATATATTTTAAATAGTATAGTAAATAATAAAAATAATCTTTTTATTAATAAAAAAATTTATATAATAATTATTAGCAAGTTTAAGATATTAGTTTTAGATTAATATAATTTATAATTTAAATAATTTAGTTTTATATATCTTAATTATTAAAAATATTATATTAATTTTTTAATAAATATATAAGTACTAAATCTACTATTAATTAATATTATAAAAATTTTATTTTATAAGATATTAAAAAAATAATAAAAATTAAAATATAGTATAGATAATATAAAATTTAAATTAACCAGCTTGTAATAAGATCTATTTAATTTATTAATAATAATAATAATAAGTTTTAAGATATATATTAAAAAGCTTATAGACTAAGTAAAAATTATTAAGATTAATAATAAAATAAATTATATTTATATAAATCTGACTAGCTAGCTAAAAATTAATATAATAAAAATAGATATAATTAAAAAATTTTAGTATTAATTAAATAATTGTTAAGATAGTGGTAAGTTGTGATGATAAAGATTAATTATTTTATCTACTAAATATCTCTGTCTATGATATATGTTGGTTTTCCTAAAACTGATAAATACTTAATATTATCTTAAACAGAAAGTATTTAATCTGGTGTTTATTATTATATAACTATATGATATAATAAAAATATAAATTTAATAATTAATATATAATTATAATAAATAAATTATAAAAAAAAGAATATATAAATAAAAAACTAAAAAAAAAAAAAATAATAATAAACAAGATAGTAGATAAGGTATCTATATAAAAATAATAATCTTAATAAATATTTAATCTTTAAATATATTTTTAAATTATATTTATAAATTATTTTTAAGTATTATACTATTAAAACTTTTTTTAATTATTAATATAGTAAAATATAATAGTAATAATATAACAATATTAATATTTCTAATAAAAATATTAATTTATAATAAATAAAAATAAAAATAAGTTTAATAATAAATTAAAATAAATATATAAATAATAGTTTTAATAATTTAAATATTTAATTAATTATTTATATAAACTTGGATTTAGATAATTATAAGGTAGTTAATAAAATTAACAATATATTTTATTAAATAATTTAAAAAAATAATAATAAAATATTTATATATATATATTTTTTTTATTTATATTTTTAGTAATTATTTCTATATTTTTTTAATAAAAATCTTTATTAATAAGCTAAACCTAGTAGACTAGAATTATAAATAGATATTAATTTTATTTATTGAGTATATTTCTTAATATTAATATATATTTGTTTCTTTAATATATTTTTTTTTATAATATATTATATTTTTTTTGAAAAATTTTTTTTTTATATTTTTTTTATTTTTTAATATAAATTATATAGTATTATAATAGATATTTTTATTTTATAGTATTAAAATAAATATTATATATAAAGAATATCTCTAAGGTTTAATATTTAAATATAGTATCTACTAATAATAAATATTATATAAATTTAATTACAATATAATAAAATATATAATATAATAATTATAATTATTTAATTATAATTATAATTATTTATAATTATTAATTATTTATTATTTAAACTTCTTAATTAGATTTAGTATATTAAATTTTTTTATTTAAATTTATTTATTATTTTTATTTAAATAATTAGTCTATTTAATAAAGTACTTAACTACTTTTTTTTTTTTAATAATAGTTTTACAAAATATCTTTTTTATTTTATATAGATTTTGTTTAATTAGGTTTAATTACTTATTTTTATATTTTTATTTATATAGGTTTTTATACTATCTTTCTAGTATTAATTTTAAATAGGTAATTAATATTATATTATAAATATTATTTATTTTTTATAAATATAGAATTTTGAGTTTATAAGTTAGTAGTAAAATTATATATTTAATTTTTATAGAATTTATTTTTTATTTTTTTAATTTAAAGAATAAGCTGTTTTGTTTAGTATATTTCTTTTAATTTTTATTTTTAAAATTTATAAAAATATAATTATTAATAGTTATATTAGATAATAATATATAAATATTATTATATTACTAATATATATATTTTTAAATATAAATATAAGTGTTGTTGATTTTTACTATTATTATAACTTTTTTAATTTTAAAGATTAATAATTATATTATTATAATAGTATTTTATAAATTATAATTATAAATGATTTTATTAAAACTTATATTACTTAATATTATAATTATATTATTAAGATTAAATTTAATATTTTTATATATTTATAATTATATTTATTTATTATTATTTTCTATTATTTATATTTATAATATTAATTTAATTATTTAATTAAATTGTTTAGATTAGTTATTAATTTAAAGATTATATATTATTATTAGAATTTATAATATTTTAAATAATAATAATATCTTTTATTAAAAAGTAAAAAAAAATTTATAATTCTAATTTAAAATAATAGTATTTAAAAATCTCTAATTATAAATAATATAATAAAAAAAAGTATTATTTTATTAATTAGCTAACCAAATAGATTTTTTAAATATAATTTTTTTTAATTTTAATTATTTATTTATTATTAATATTACTATATCTTAAGAATTACTATTATTAAATATTAATATTAATATTAGTTTATATACAAAAAGATTATTATTAATTATTAATACTAATAATAGTGCTTAGATAAAGTTTATATATAGTATTTAAAATAAATAATCTATTTTAATTTTTTATAATTAATTATAAGAAGTATAATAAAAAATTTAATATAAATAATATATTTTATAATATTATAAATATTTTTTTAATTATTTATTTAATCTTTAAATATAGAAGTTTTATATTATTTTATTATATACTTTATAATAACTAGTATATTTATAATTATTATATATAATTCTAAATACTTTGTTAATTATAATTTTAAAAATATATAATTAATATTTTTTATTAATTTAATTTTCTAAAATAAAAAAATTATTATTATATAATTTAAAAGATAATCTTTAAATTACTAGATACTATATATTATTATTATTTTTATAAATATCTTTAATATTTAAATTGTTAATAATTAATTTAAGATTATTATTATTATTATAATTAATAATTATTTTAATTTTAAAATTAAAATCTAATTTAATCATTATTATTATTATAATAAAAGTATAAGTTTTACTATATTTTAATATATTTTATTTTTTATATTTTATTAATAAATATAAAAAAGTATTAGTTATTATATTAATTTTATTTAACTAATATTTTATATATAAATTTTTAAATTATAATAAATATTAATTAACAAATATAAATTTTAAATTAATATAATAATTATTTAACTTAATTTTTTTTATAATATATATAATTAGTTAGTAATTAATATATATTATATATATAAATAAATTTTTTATTCAATATTAGATTTTCTTAACTATTTATAATATACAAGTTATTTTTAAATTTATTAATTAATATTAAATTTTATTATTTTTTAATAACTTAGATAGAAACACTATTAGTTATATAGTTATTTTATTAAGTAAATTTTTTTTTTTATATATTTTATTTTTTTTAAAGTAATATATTATAGTACTAAAGTTTTTTATTAATATATTTATATTTATAAATAAAAAATATTCAGTATTTAAATAGTATAAAAACTAAATTTTTAAAAAGATATTTTATATATATAAATATATTTAGTATATTTTATTATCAATAACTATTATTATATTTAAGATTATAATATTAATTATATAATTATATTTAATTTTAATATATTTAGTTTTATTTTTTATTAATATTTCTTCTATAACTAGTAATTTAGTAAAGTTTATAATTTTATAATATTTTAGTTTTAATTTAATAATTATATTAATATTATTTTTAAACTTTATAATATAACAATATAATATATTTTTTAATAATTTAATTTTTAGCTTTAGTAATAGCTCTACTGTAATAATAAATAAGAAGTAATATATCTATAAATAACTAGTTATTTTAATATATATTTTTAATTTATATAGTATTTTTAAGAATTTTAGTATAGTTATTATTATTAACTTTTCTTATATAATATATATACTAAAATAATTTATTATTTATCTTAGGATAATATAGTTATAAAATTTAATAAAATATTTTTAAAGTTTTAATTTAATATTATATTTATCTAATATAATAAATATTTTTTTATTTATTTAGGTATACTTAAATATATTTCTTATAAATTTAATATACTTAATTAATATAGTATATTTAATAAATTTATAAAGGATATACTTTAATTTTATTTAATATTTATATAATAAACAAAATCAGCTTAATACTATAATTATAATCTTAAAATTAAATTTTATAATTATATTATTTATATATATTTTTATTTATAATATTAAATAAAAAATATATATTTTTTTTTTTTTAAAATATTAAATTAATTTTGCTATACCTATAAACATTACTTTTATTTAATTAATATTATAATATAAAATAATTATTAGTTTTTAATAATCCTCTAATACTATACTTAATTAATAAAATAATAATATTAAATTATAATAAGATATAATAAAATAGTTTTTTAACTATACTATAATTTTTTTTAATTATATTAAAATAAGTTAATTAAGCTTTATAATTAAATTTAATATATAGATATTAATTATTATTTAATATTTAATATTTTAAATAATATTTTTTATTTTTTTATCTATATATAAAAATTTATTTATTTTAATAAATAATAATTTTAATAAATAATCTTAAAATTATTATTTACAAATTTTTTTTAATTTTTTTAAGTTAGTATTAATAGATTATTTTATAATTTATTTTTTAATTATAAATATTAATAGACTGTATTTAATTTTATCTATCAATCTTATTTAATCTTTTATATATATATTATTAAATATAATATCTATTTGTTTTTTATTTTTATTTATTAATTAATAGATATATTATAATTATAACTTCTATTTATAATTATTAATAAATAAAATTTATATTAGATTTTATATCTTAATTAGTCTGTTATATAATATTTAAAAAATTAAATATTTATATATTAAATTAATATAAATATTTTTTTTAAATTTAATATTATTATAATAATTTACTAATTTAATTATTATTATTTAGTTAATTATAGCCTTAATAAGTTTTTCTATAACAAATAATAATCTTATAGTATTAATAATTTAATTACTAATAATTAATATTAATTTATATTTATTTAAAATATTTTTTATAAACCCTAATAATATACTTTTAAAAATTTTAATAAAATTTACTAAATAATTAAAATATATTATAAAATTATATTTAGATATTATAATAATAAAAAAAAAGTTATTATAAAATAATAAATTATTAATAATAAATAATTTATAAATTTTATTATTAAGAAATAATAAAATAATAAATATAATCTTAATAATATTTATTAATATAATTATTATAATTAAAATTTTTATAATTTTTAAATATCTTTTATATATTATTATTATTAATATTAATTAATTATAATATCTTAAAAATTTAATAGTATATATATTATAATTAATAATAACTTTTTCTAATTATAAAAAATTATTATTTAATAATATATTTAGTTTTAAGGAGTTTATTATATAAATTTTTATATTTATAAATCTAAATATATAACTATATTTTTTAAATTTAATATTAAAATATAAATACTAATTATATATATATTTAATAAATTTTAAATTAAATATTATTATTAAATTAGTTATTATTTAGATTTTATTATTAAAATCTTTAAAATTAGTTTTTAGTTATTGTTTATTTATTATTAATATTATATATTTAGAGTTTAGTATTATTAAGTTTTAAATTAATTTATTAAAATAAATATAATATTTAATATATATATAAAATTTATATATTATTTTTTTTATATTATAATAAATTATTATAAAGGTTATTATTTTTTAGTATTTTATACTAATATTAAATATAAGTATTATTATATTTTTATAACTATTTTTATTATCTATATCTTTAAAATAGCTTAATTTATACTTAATATTTAAATATTAGAATATATTATTATAAAATATAAATTTTTTATTATAAATATAATATATTTAATTAATAGCTATAATATTATTTAATAATTATTTTTTATAATAAAATATTTTTATAGTTTTAATTACTTTATTATAACTATCTTTTATAATATATTTATAATTTTAAAAAATATTATTATTTTTATAGTTTAATAGATAATTATTATTATTTTTATCTTTAATATTTATATTATTATTTTTAAAATTAAAATTTTTAGAATCTATATTATTATTTAAATAATTACTAAAATACAAATTAATAATTATTTAAATATATTTATTATATTTATAATTATTTAATAATTTTAATATTATACTAATAAAAGTTTTCTTTAAATTTTTAGAGTATTTCTAGATTTAATAATTAATATTATTATATATATTATAATTATTATAAGGTAGCTTATCTATTTATTTTTTTTTAAATTTACTATTATAGTATTTTTTAGAATATTTAAATATAAATTTTTTTTTATAAAATAGTTTTTTATTATAATTATTATAATTATTATAATTAGTTTTATTTTATAACTTTTATAATCTAAAGTTTTTATTTTTATAATAAAATTTATAAATAGATTTAAATTTATAACTACTATAATTATAATTATTATATTAATTTTAATCCTGTTTATTATAATTATAATTATAATTATTATTAATATAATTATTATAATTATACTTTAAATTTAATAAAGATATTTTATAAATATAGAATTACTTCTAAACAGCTTTTTTATTATTAATAAAAATTATATAATAAAATATCTATATTATTAGTTCTAGCTATAAAATTATTATTTAAAATTTAAATAAAAAACTATTATAAATTATAATTAGTTATATTTATATATTATATTATTCACAAGCTTTAATATTTCTAATTATATATTAAATATATATTATAAAATTAAAATTATACTATAAATTCTTAATAATAAATATTATTCCTAAAAACTCTTTTACTGATTATATTTTAAAAAGTTTAAATTAATTAATAATTTTATTTAATATTAAGTTTATTATTAAGTTATTGTAAATATTTATTTATAATTATATATTTAATTCTTTATAAAACTAATTTAATACTTTATTATAAAAATAATTAGAGAATATTATATAAATTAAATTTAATTTTTTTATTATAATAATATTTTTTATTTTATTTATTTATAAGAAGATGTTTTTATAAATTAATATTTTTTTATTAATTATTATATTATTTTTTTTATATAATTATAAATAATCAGGTTAGAATAGGTTTATAATCTTTAATTTAATTTTTAATATTTTATTTAATAATTATAATAATAGATTAATATTATATATTTTATATCTTAGATATTATTATAGCTGGGCTAGTTATTAAAATAGTAGGTATTATAGTAATAAATATTAATATTATTATAATTATTATAATAGTTATAATAATAACTATAGTAATATCTATAGTAATATTTATAATAATATTTATAATAATATTTATAATAATATAAACTATTATAATAAGATAAAAAGTAATTATTATAGTACTATATTAACTATATATATTAATATTTTATAATTTATTATATTTAGTTGGTAGCTAGGCTTTTTTATAATATTTATTATATATATAATTAAAATTAATAATCTTAATATTAGTATTAAAATTTTTAAATTTAAAAATAATATTAATAGAATTTTTATACTTAAAAAAAATATAAAACCTAAAATTATAGAAAATAATATAATATTTAATACTATATTTATATTATAATTATAATTTTATATATATTTATAAATTAAACTTAAATAATATATATATAGATTTTTGATTTAATTTAGTAGTACTAATATTAATACTTTATATTTATCTATTTAATATTAATAACTATTATTAATTATAAACAACCTTAAATATCTAAATTTATAATTATTAAAAATTAAATTTATATTATAAATATTATAAAATATTTTATATTATTTAAATATTATTATTTAATATTATTTCTTTAAATTAAAAATAATAGAGTTATATTAATAGTATTTAACTTTTAAATAATTATATAAGTTATTATAAAGGATATTAAAAATAAATAAAATAATATTAAATAATACTTTTATTATTATAAAAAAGTTTAAATTTATATAAAAGTTATTAGTTATAATATATAATACTACTAAAACTCTTTTATATACTAAAATTTATTTTTTAATATAATCTAAAATTATAAATTTACTTAAAATAATAAACTTTTTAATTAAATTTATTTTATTATTAGATTCTAAAATTAATATATTTTTAAATAGAGTTTTTAATATTTTATTTTTTTCCTAGGTTTTTTTTTTTTTTTTTTTTTTTTAAAAGGGTATTATTATTATCTTCTAATATAATTATTTTTTTTATATAATATTTTATATTAATATTTTCTTTTATATATAAATATCTATTACTTTAAAATTTTAAATTATTATTATTAATTAAATTTAATATTATTATATAAATATAGATATTTTTAATATAATAAATATTTATTTTTATTTATACTTAGAATTAAGTTATATATAATATATATTAAATAATAAATTCTTAAAATCTTATAAACTAAAAGTTATATATATCAAAAATTTTGTTTTTTTTATAAATTAATAATATTTTATTTAAAATATTAAACTTTATTTTATTTAATTTTATTTTAAGTTTAATTTAAATAACCTTTTTATTATCTATCTAAAAAATTTTATATATATATTTTAATAAGAACTATAGTAAATATAGTAGTTATATTAATTTAAATAGTTTATTAAATACTAAAAAGAACCTTAGTTTAAAATTTATAAAATTATTAATTAATTTAATATCTAGCTATAATAGCTTTTTTTAAATATAAAAATTATATACTATTTTATTTATAATATTATTTATATAATTTATATATTTACTAAGTTTTTGCTGTTTATTTATTAAAAATACTCTTATTAATATAGTAAGTATAAATATAATAAATATAATTATTATAAATATAATTAATATAATAGATATTATAATTATTATAAATATTATAATTATTATAACTAGTATAATAATTAATATAGTTATTTATATAATTAGTATTAATAATATAAATAATATTAATTTTTCTAACTTTAATACTATTATAAACTTAGATAATAATATTATAATTATAGACTTAGATAATAGTTATATAGTAAAAGTTAAGAATATTTTTATAACTTATTTATTTAAAACTTTTATCCTAGTTATAAATATTAGATTTTATTTTTTTAAAATTTTAATTTTTAAAGCTTTTTATTTTTTAAACTGTAAATATAAATCTACTTTTTTTTTTCTTAATTATATTATTATTTGTTTATTTATATTATATATTTTAGTTAAAATAATTAACTTAATAACTATATAATATTTTATTTTTTATTTTTTTATTAATTTTATTTAATTATCTTATAATTATTTTATTAATTTCTCTTTATTTACTTATAAAAATATTATTATTTTATATAAATCCTTTATACTAAATACTATATTATAAAATTTTTTTATCTTAGTTTATATTATTACTATCTCCCTACTATTAATATTATTTATAAATAAAAATCTTAATTTTTTTAATAATTTTATTTATATAATTTTTTATAAAAATTTTTCTAATACTTCTATTAAAAGTAGTATATTAATTATTAGTAATAATATTAATAATAATATTAATATAAATATTTTAAAGATATTTAAAAAAAAAATTTTTAAATTAATTTATAATTTAATTCTTTCTTTTTATTATTTAATATTTTAATAATAGTTTTATTATTTTTTTATAATATTTTATAAAATTTTTTAAATTTTTCTTCTAGTTTTATTGTTTTTTTACTACTATTTTAATATTTTATAATATTAATAATATATTTAATTTTAAATCTTTTATTAGTATATTAGTTAAAATATATTTTAATTATATTATAAATTATAAAGTTTATTTATTTAATTTTAAAATTAAGAGCTTTAAATATTTTTATAATTATTTAAAAAGGATTTATAGTTAATATTACTTTTACAAAAATCTTTAATTTTAGTATCTTAAATATCTAGAAGTTATAATAATTTATAAAAATTATTAATAATTTTTTTATTAATATATTTTTATAATATATATTTAAGATTTTAGTTAATAATTTAGATTTATATATTAATATTTAATTTAATAACTATAATTATAATTATAATATCTAATAGTAATAATAATTATAACAACAATTATAATAACAATAATAATAATTATAATATTGATTATAATAGTAGTAATATAATATTATATTTAATAATATAATTAAATATAATAAATATAAAAATAAAAATTATAATAAAGGTTAAGATAATTATCTTAATAAATAATATTAAATTTTTTTGTTTTTATAATAATTAATAATTATTATAAATTTTTTTAAAAATAAGATTCTATCTAGAATTAAGATATAATACTTATATTTAAATAAAATAATATATTTTAAAATTTTAATAATTAAATTTTTATTATTATATTTTAATATTATAGCTTTTTTAATTTTTTTTTTAAAATATTTTTTAAATTTTTATATTAATATCTTGATTAAATTTATTAAATTAATTATCTTTTTAATATTTTTTATTTTAGTAATAATAGTATTATTATTTTTATTAATATTATTAGCCTTTACTTTTTTTTTAACTTTAATTTTTTTTTTAATATTTTTAATTTTTTTTTTTATGTTTTTTAACTTTTTTTTTTTATGTTTTTTTTTTAAGTTTTTTTTTTCTTTATATAGCTGTTTTAGATATAATAATTATTTTTATCTTAATAATTACTATAATTATTATAATAATTATAATTATAATAATAATTATAATTATTTATAAAATGATTTATAGAGCTGTAGTTGTTAATAAAATTTAAAATATTTTATATAAAATTATTATTTATTATAAAAATATTTTAAATAAAATTAAAAGCTTTATTAAAATTATAATTATTATTATAATTATTATTATTATAATTATCTAGATTTAGGATTTAGATATTTTATTTATATTTATAATAATAGTTATACTATTCTAGATTCTATCATCTTAATTATAATATAATTAATAATAGTAAATTTATTTATAAACAAATTACTTAATTCTTTCTTTAATTTAATTAAGGATAAATTATTAAATTATATTTATATTTATATATTTTTAAATAGTTTAGTAATTTATTAAAAAAATTATATTTATAATTATTTAAATAATTTAAACTATAAATAGCTTGAATTGAAATAATTTTAAAAGAATTAAAATAAAATTAAAAGTAATAGCTTTAGCAGGAAAATTGAGTAGTTTTGTTAAAAATTATATTAAAATAAAAAGAAAAAAAAAATTTAAATCTAAAAAATAATAAATAAAGAAATAAGCTGGTAAGAGATAAGAAAATTCAGATATAAAAAAATAAAAAAATTTAAATATAAAAAATTATTATAATTAATATAATTAAATAATAATAAATAGAATAATAAATAATAGTTTATTAAAGCTTGTTAGATAAATAATAATAATAATTAAAATAATAATAAGAAAAGTAAGAGTATGATAAAAATAATAAAAGTTAATATTAAAAAAAAAAGGAGAAAAAAAAAAAAAAAGAAAGAAATATAAAATAAAGATATATTGTTATATACTTTTAATATATTATATTTATTTTATTATTAAAATTTAATTTAGTAAAAATAAAAATTTATAGTTAGTTTTAGAATTAAAGCTTAATTAAATAATTATAAGAATATTATATTAATATTTATATAAATTTATTATTATAAGTTAATAGATATAAAACTAATAAACTAATAAAATTAGAAAAATAAGTATTAAAATAAAAATTAATATTAGTATATTAAATAATAATATAAATATAAGTTATAATAATAAGACTATTTTAATTATTAAAATTAATAATATTAATATTATTAGTAACTAAAACTTAGTAATTCTTTTTTATTTTTATTAAAAAATAATTATTTATTTAAACTAGGTGGTTTTAATGTTAATTATAAAAAAATATAAAGATAAATTAAATACTAATATTTATAATATTATAATTATAGTAATAATTCAAATTATTAAGGTCAATACTACTAATTATTAAAATAATAATAAATTATAATAATAAAGATTAATTGTTCTATCTACCAAGTATCCTTGCCTATGATATATATCAATTCTCCCAGAACCGACGAACACTCAACAATAATATTATTTTATTTAAATAATAGGATATTATAGAAATCTTTTAATATTATATAATTTATTAAAAAAATAACTATAGTATTAACTAATATATAAAAAATAAATATCTAAGTTTAATATTAATAGAATTCTTTATTTTAAATAATTTTTTAAAATTAAATTTAAGAAAACTATATGGATTTTATTATAGATTTAGGTATATAGAAGCTAATTATAAAAATAAATATAAGATTTTAAAATAATTTTTAATATAAAAAAAAATAAGAAAAATATATTAAAACTATCTATATAGTTAATTATTTAAAATACTAAACAAAAAAGTTGTTATAAATATAAATAGAAGGGTTATATAATAAAAAATTATTTAAATAAAAAAAAAAAATTAATATTAATAATTATTATTATACTAGCTATGCTTATATTAGTATTTAAAAAATATAATAAAAAAAATTTTAAATTTATAGGTAAGATATTTAATAAAATATTTATTATAAATATTATTAGAAAAATAATATTATTATTATTATATTTTATATTAAATAATATATTAGAGAGCAGAGAAGTCTTTAAATTATTAAAGATTATAAAAAATAAATTAGTAAAAATATTTTGTTTGGTTATAATAATATATAATATTAAAAAAACTTTATTTAAATAATTATTTATTATATTATATAATTCTTATATATTATATTATATAATTATAAAAGAAATAATAGAGAAAACTGATAAATAATTATTAATAAAATTTAATATAGAATTTATAATAATTAATAGTAAACTATAAAAGCTTATAAATAAAATAATTAATTAGAAATATATAATTAACAATTAAATATATTAATTAATAATATATATTATTAAAAAAATAGTCTTTAATATTTTTTTAAATATAATATTTTATTATTATATAGTATTAAGAATTTTCCTAATTTAAGAAATAATAAATATTAAATATTTTAAAAAATAGATTATTAAGTATAGTTTATATTTATTATTTTTAAAAAATATATAATTATTTAAAGAAAATATTATAAATTATAAAAAAACTTTTTATAATTTTAGCCTATATATAAGTAAAGACTATAACAAAGTTTAATTAATTATATTAATAGTTAAGGGAGTATATAATTTAATAAAAGATATTTTAATAAATATTAATAAATAATCAAAGATAAACCTATAAGTATTAATTTTTATTAAAAACTTTATTAAAGTTTAAGTAGTTTAAAAAGATATCCTAAGTAAAATTAAAATAAAAATAGTAAAATTAATTTTAAATAATCTAAAAATTTTTTTATAATATAAATATAATTTAAGTAAGATAATAGATATATTATATAATTATATATTTTTTGATAAGATATTTGTTGTTTAGTTTTTATATAAATACTTTTATATACTATTAAATTAAATAATTTTATATAAAAAATTATAATTATTTATAGATTTAAAGATATAGAAGGAGGTGTTATTAGATACTATTTATTATTTATAATTAGTTTTAATAAAAAGATATAAAAATAATAAAATAAATATTATTAGTATAAGGTTATGCTATAACTTTTATAATATAAATAAATAGATAAATCTAAATTTATACTTAATATTAATATTAAAAAATATTTATAATTATATTTTAAATATAATAGATATAACAGCTTTTAATATTAATTAAGGATTTAACTAAATTATATAAATAGTTATTATATTAAATATATATAATTAAGAGATATTTTATAAAATCTAGTATAATTTTTATATATTGTTTAGTAAGATTAATAGTATAATAATATTTAATAAAAATATAGATATTATATTAGAAAATATAAAATTGAGAGGTAATATTATTAATTTTGTAAATAATTTATATATTAAAATAATTAAAGATAGTAATTAGAAATAGTCTAGCTTTTTATATTTAATAAAAAAATTAATCAACTATTATTTAAATTATAGATAAAAGTTAAAATTATATAAAATAGATTAAAGATTTAGCTAGATACTAATAGTTAGATTAGTTATAAATTATTATAAATTAAAATTTAATTTAAAAATTATTAATATAGTATTAAATTTTAAGCTATTTATAATAATAATAAAGCTAAAGTTATTTCTAGAAATAATAAATTATTTATATAATAAAATTTTTAAATATATATTTATAATTTAATAATTATAAGTATTAATAAGTTTTAAAGATAAAATTAAATTTATATTAAAAATAATTATAAAGTTTAAAATAGTAAAAAAATTTTTAATAAATTTATTTATTTTAATATATTTTTATTATAATAAGAAAACTTATTTATATACTAATATAAACTGTAAGATTAAAGATAAGATTATAATAAATAAATTTAATAGTATTTTAATATAACTAGATAAAAATAATAATAAATATATTATACTTTTTTATTTAGTATTATTAATATAAGTATAAAAGAATTACTTAATTATATAATTAAAAATAGTAGTATTTATCTATATAATTAAAAAAATATATTATTATTTAAAAAATATAATATTTAAATAAATAAATAATTTAAAAGAATTAATTTTTATTAAAAAAGCTAGATTTAATAACAACCTAGTTATTATAAATTATATATTAGTATTATAAGATATAAGATATAAAGTAATATAAATATTAAGAATTAAGATAATTATAGATTTATTATTATAGATAGTTATTATATTAGTAAAAGTTAAAGAAATTTAAATAATTAAAGAATTAATCTTTGGTAAAGAAAAAATTATTTTATTATTAAATAATTAAATAATTAAAAGAATAAAGATAATATTAAATAGATATAATATTTTAATAATATATATAGTAAAATTATTGTAAAATTATAAATATATATTAATTAAAATAGTTTATATAGTAATTAAAACTAATAAAATTAAAAATAAATTTAAGTTATTTAAGAATAATAATAAATTACTAAAATATATTAAATATATTTAATAATATATTATAAGTTAGAATATATTAACATTATAAAAAAAACTAATAAACAAACTTTAGAAAATATATATTAATATATTATTAAAAAACAAAAAACTTTAAAAATATCTAAAAAAAAAGAAAATAATAATATTAAAATTATTAGAAAATTTTATTACTAAAATTAAATCTTTTTATAATAATTTTAAATATAGAAATTTATTAAAGATTTATAAATTATTTATAAACTAATATTAGTTTTTTTGTATAATAAAATTTATCTATTAATATATATAAATATATATATTATATAATTAATATATTAAAGATAACCCAATAATATCTTATAATTATATATCAGAATATATTAATCTTTTTAGATATTAATTAATAAATATTATTAATCTATTTAATAGAATAGATACAAAAACCAGATATAAACTAAAAAAATTTATAATTATTATAATAAATTAACTATTAAGATAATACAAACTAAAATTTATTAAAAAAGTAAATACTAATATAATTATAAAATTTCTATATAACTTAATTATTATAAAATATAAGTACTTAAAATTATTAATATTAAATATAAATCTATAATTTATATTAAAGATTATTTAGAACTTTATAAAGTTAATATCTATTATATATAAATTTATACTATTATACTATTACTAAACAAATAGATAAATTAAAAAAATAATCAAAACCTTAAAAAATATAATTAAAAAAATAATTTTTAATTAAAAAAAAGAATATAATAATAAAAAGTATTAAAAAATAATAATATTTATAATTTAATAAATATATTATTTTATACTATATTCTATAACAAAAATTAATCTAGTAGAATTAATATTTAAATAAAAATTATAATTATTAAAAAACATAAATAACTTAATATTACTAAATAATAATAATTATTTAGATAAAATTATTAAAAGAATATAATTTATATATAACTTCTTATTTAAAATATATATTAATAAAGATCTTATAAATTTAAAAAAACTAAAAAACCTACCAGTTTAATATAAAAAAAGTAATTTAATATAATTATATAATTTATATTATAATAACAACATTATAACAATTTTTATTCTAAAATAAATTAAATTATTTAAAATCCATAACATTATACTAAAAAAAATATACAAGCTAAAAACAATAATACTATATTCAAATAAATAATTAATACTAATAAAATTACTAATACCAAGCTATAAATTAAAAAAATACAACAACAAACTAAAAAATCTAAAAACAATCAAAAACCTAGATATTAACCTATTATCAAACAAAGAATTATTAAATAATATTAAATTAAAAAATTAATATAAAACTTAATAAATAATACTATACTATAATATATATATAATATTATATAAAGTTATAAACATAAAATAATAATATATTAAATTTTTAAATAAATTTTATTAAATTTTGATAATTATATAAAAACACTAAATTTCATTATTATTATTATAACAGCTACATAATTAAAAATATAAAAACTTAATATTTAATAAATATTATTATATATATTAATAATATACTATCAGAGACTTTATATCCAGGATATCAGGACACCTTTAAAAAAAAAATATTAGTATAATAATAAAATAATATAAATAGATAAATAACCAGATTTGCTAAAAATAGTTAGCAACAAGACAAAGTAAGTAATATCAGTATTTATATTTAATATTAGTAATAGAAAAAGGATTTAGCTCCTTACCTTCTTCTCATCTCATCATCATCTCCATAGTAGACCAGTGTAGCGTACACTGAACACCACTTGTTGGCAGCTGTGTGGCGGTGTGCATTGCCTCATTTCACAGCTGTGTGGCGCTTCAACCGAGCAGCTTCGACGTTCCAGGTAACCAACGTACCGATAGTTGCGACATCAGCTAGCTTGCTCTCAAGCTCGACACGCTATACCGACACACCCTCCTTCGCCCTTCGGCATCCAGGTCGACATAAGCAAGCTTATCGGCGCCGACATAGCGGCTATCAATCGCCATGCCGCAGGAGCGGTTAAGCCACGATGAGGTATCGATTAATATTCTGCTTTGAATTCCATTGTGCGCTGCGCAGGATATGTTAGCTATCACGATGCTGATCCTGTGTATCCGTAGTTCTTCGCACGGCTGGCAGAGCTGCTGGCGTCGAAAAAGGACCACGGATCCGTCTTCCTGACGCAGAAGAGATGTCCGTCTGACCGCTCCACGCGACCATCAGTCGACGTATGCTAACTGCGACTGTAGTATCATACGACCCCGCCAATCCACCCCCCACAAAGACATTAACCCGTCCTGCGAAAGTCACAAAATCCACATCTACCTCCTCCTCCGCCGCCGCGAAGAAGAAGCCCACACGATCGACACCCTCAACCTTCACAAAGACCGCCTATCCCCCGCCCACAGCCGAAGATCTAAAAGCCGATCTACTAGTTCTGCTCTCGTCCACCTCTTCGCCATCCTCGACCCCCGCAGCCACGACAGCCGCCAGCACAGGACTAACGACGCCAGCGTCGGAAGATCCCGCCGCGCCATCACCCTCGTTGCCAGTGCTAATCCGTGCGACGAACGGCAAATCGAACGACCCCCGGCACGACGGGAAGCATATCAAACTCAGCACGGTCGTTGAGGAAGATCAGCTGGAGGCTTTCTTCACGCGGTACGCAGAAGCGTGGAAGCAGGGCCTTACCGCGCTGAAGAAGAAGGTGAGGAAGGGGAAGAAGAGTAAGAAGGCGAAGAAGAAGTAAATCAAAGTGCACGGAAGGAAAGAGCGCCGGAATAGATATCCACCGGGTAGTTGGGAACAGAAGTTTCATGTAGGACGAATACCTTCTACCCGATTCATTCAGATCTAAGCACCCCCTACCGTGAGGCCTGGGAATCTAAGACCATATCGCATGTGGAGATTACATTTAGCCAGCGCAGGAATATAATACCCAAAGTGCATCCGGCAAGAGTTGTATCAGCGGGTGTCTCAACGCTTCTAAAGACACGCTGTATGGATTGTACGAGACCCTGGTTGTAGCAAACGTCATCAAGATACGCGGCCACTGACTCACCCTCATCATATCGCATCGTGGAAAGTAGTGGCTACGTGTTAAACACTGTAGATGTGAAGAGTAAATACTATACTATGTTGTACACTCGGTGCCCAAAAAGATAAACGGCGGCAAGAAGGAATATGACTTCGAAAACGCCTATATCAAACGCCAGAAAAGCCTGTGCGAGCACGCACGCATGCACGCTACTTATCCTTCCACAGGGTTCCCAAGAGATCCACATGTAGCAAAAAGTAAAGAAATAGATAGAAACAGGTAGAAAAATGTAGAAAAGGCACAATTATATATTGGATATACAAGAATAACCCAGCAGATAGCCATCAAGTGATATTTCAGACGCTAAATACGAAACCGTACACCACAACCGGCTGTCTCGTAAACCAAACGTTGTTCCGCAGGGCAAACGGGGTATATTGCAGAAAGGATGTCATTGCCTGCGAAGTAGCATGCGGAGTCGCGCGTTTGCCAAATTCGCAGCCATGGCCGCGGATGCCGATTGGGCTATCTGGCTATTGCTGTTACTAGACTGCCATTGGGACCGTACGGTATCTAAGATTCGTAGCTCCGCGATGATGGTCTCGCCGCAGGGGATATTAGCGTCCGGTGATGACCGGCGCGGGCGAGGGCCGCCCGGTGATGTATCAGCGTCTTCGTGATCGTCGTAGTCGTGGGTATCGGGGTCCAGCGCGGCGTTCACACCGCGCTCTTCACTGTCAAGATCCTGCGCTGGTGTTCCACGGGTCGGAGGGGAGCTATCGAGGAGGTCCTGTTTGGAGACCTTGACGGCGAGCATAGTGAGTTGGAGGAGGAGGATGAGAATGTCCAGGAAGACCAGACGGAACTTGGAGATTGGTCCTTCTGCAACGATGGTTAGTTAGAAACGGTGGCTTATGATGACAGCATATTGACGTGTCACGAACCTTGTCCGACAAAGTCGATGATCATGCCGCCATGGAGGTATCCACCGGTCGCCTCGGAGGCTGAAGGCGCCTCCGAGAAGACATGGAACAGGAAGCAGATGAGCGTCGACCCGAATATCGAGACCACGGCTGACCGTTTCTGACTCCGTTGTGGCGTGGGGAAATTCGGCGGCCGCTGGGCGAACAGGTTCTGCAGAGGACACGCATCTACGTCAGCATAGAGTCCGGGCGAGCAGATATTCAACAGCAGCATAGAACATGCGGGTAACGTACTATCTGGACTATAGCCCGTAATAAGAAGCGGACGAAGCTTACGCTGCAAAGCGAGATAATGTTAGCTGGATTCCTGTCGGATAACTGTTATGCGCAGGCCGCACGCCATCCGTTCGCTCGGGGGACGTACTCAAGAAAGTAGAGGTACGAGAAGTGGCAGTAGGTGACGATATCCAGGTTCCGGAGCAGGTGATCGAGCCACTGAGCCTTCTTCACCGTACGCTTGTCCCGAGCGCGGGTGCTCGGGTGCAGCGCAGACCGTCCGTTGTCGTTCCCGTTGCTAGTGTCATCATCCGGCGACACGGCGGACGACATGATGGATCGGCCGGAGGCTGGCGGTGGTCGAAGGAAGGAGGGAGAGGGAGAGGAGGAGGACGGGTCTCCAAGCCCTGCAGCGGGGCTGGCATCGTTCATTGATCATAAGGAAATGCTGGAGGTGGCATTCGGTCGGTGTCAGCGCGCGATCGGGGCGTCGTCGTTGTCGTCGTTGGCGCGAGTAATGGAATCGTGAAGAAAGAGGCAGGCAGGCTGGCAAGCTGGGAGGAGGTTACCTTTGCGGTTGCCTTCGATGTCATGAGACGTCAAACACCGCAACAACAGCGCATGGAAGGCCTTAATGCGTCCTCCCACATTGCATCCTCTGGCTTCGCATTTGCAGCAGTTCACTTTGACAGACGCGCCGAGAGCACTAGCGGGAGGGAATATTACCGCTTTGATTCCGGCGACACGCTATCATTAGTTCTATCGTGTGGTGTCAGGCGCAGCTCTGAGGTTCGCCAGCTCAGCAACCTTCATCGCCGTGTCGCGAAGACAGCTGCAATCTACGCGTCGACGAACAACCGCGTTCGACCATTTCAACCTCGTCAAAGACACATAACATAGCCTGACTCGCGACCACGACAGAGCAGCAAGCATGGCCAGCAACTTTTTCGACCTTAAGAAGCGGAAAGAGGCGGCCGCTGCAAGCTCGTCATCCAAGCAGAAGGCGGCTCCTGCTGCAGACAGACCCGTGCCCTGGGTTGAGAAATAGTTGGTTCTTCCCTCTGACTTTGACGACTCTGTTCCGATATCAATCGCTGGACACCGACTAATGCTTGGTTTTTTATAGCCGCCCAAAGACATTGAGCGATGTCACAGCCCAAGACCACACGATATCAGTTCTTCGACGGACGTTGCAGTCCTCGAATGTGAGCTTCCTCGACGTTACTCTCTACGATACTCGCCGCTGACTGCCAGTTAGCTACCGCACATGCTTTTCTACGGTCCTCCAGGAACCGGTAAAACATCTACGATTCTTGCTCTAGCGAAAGAGCTTTACGGGTTAGCCAAATGGTTTCATTGGTGTAAATTTACTCGTGAATGCGAAGACCAATTTATTGACATGATCATTTAAACCACAGACCAGAGCTTGTCAAAACCCGTGTACTCGAGCTAAACGCCTCCGACGAACGAGGCATCTCCATCGTCCGCGAGAAAGTCAAAAACTTCGCCAAAATCGCAATATCCACCGCATCCGCTTCAAGCGCATCCAAGTATCCGTGTCCGCCCTACAAAATCATCATCCTCGACGAAGCCGACTCGATGACGCAGGACGCGCAATCAGCACTCCGCCGGACGATGGAAACGTACTCGAAAATCACTCGCTTCTGCTTAATCTGTAACTACGTTACGAGAATCATCGACCCGCTGGCTAGCAGATGCTCCAAGTTTCGGTTCAAGCCGTTGGATGAGGGGAACGCGCGGGTCCGGCTGAGCAGCATCGCTCAGTCCGAGGGCGTCAGATGCCAAGACGGGGTGGTGGATATGCTGATCAAAGTGTCCGATGGAGACCTGAGAAAAGCGATTACATTCCTACAGTCCGCTGCAAGGCTACACGGTGCCGTGAAGGCGAAGGATATCGGCGGCGACGACGACGACATGGAAGTCGACGGTGGTAGCGGCGGCGAGAAGGGCGGTGGCGGCGAAGTTACAGTCAGGTCTATAGAGGAGATTGCGGGCGTGATACCGGACAAGACGATCGACTCGCTCATGGAAAGCATGCAGCCGAGACCGCATGGACAGGCCGTATATACGCCTGTCGCGAAGGTGGTGCAGGATATTGTCGCGGACGGGTGGAGTGCCGCCCAAGTCCTTTTACAGGTACGTCTTTCGGATCGACACGCGCATATATACATGCGATCAACTGCTGACTTGCCTTATCTAGTTGTACAACCGCCTTGTCTTCAGTGACATGCTTACGGGAAACCAGAAGAACGAAATCGTCGGCATCTTTTCCGAAATGGACAAGAGACTGGTGGATGGCGCGGATGAGCATCTTGTCACACTCGACATGTCGTTACGAGTAGCCGCGGTATTTGGACACGATGGTTCGTAGGTTGAGTGATATCTCTTAAATTTGTACAATATAATACTGCAGTTCTGTACTTTGGGCATTCAGAGCGTATTCATTTGCGAACGAATTCCAGGATACGCATGTATGACGAATAAACGAAAGCAAATGAGGTCTGAAATAATCAACTAACTGACTAGACATACCGCAAACCGAATGATATCCGTATCACTATAAAATAGATCGTAAGGTATGTAAAGCATGCGTAACACGCGATAACCTAGATATCATGCAAGCAAATTGCTGCAATTACAACAGTTTAAGGTGGAAAAATGAAATCAACAATTAAACTCCTTTCGCTATAAACTCTCAGATAAAGCAATCGATTCCAGCTAAAAATTCCAATAAATCCAATAAATCATCATAAATATCGCCATCTTCTGTGTCGTCCTGCTACGAAGCGACCTTCGTCTCAACTGGGTATTCGGGGTTGAAGTTCGAACCCTCGTGTGTTTTTGCGACTTCAAAGTCTTCCGCGGAGGGTGTTTGTGGCAGCTATTCGCAGATCCATCAGTACTGTAGTTCCTACGAATGTGGGACAGGAAAACAAACTATGAAACTTACCGCAGATACAACCGCAGGATCGCGCTTCCTTGCCTCAAGTGTTTCCGGCGTGAATACCTCGCGGGGAGGCAGTTCAAGCTTCGCCTCCTTCGCAACAACTGGCGTCTTTTCCGCCTCTTCCTCTTCAACATTCAATTTCGAAACACTTTCTGCTATCTCCTCGCCGACAATGCTGTCGTTGCGCCGTCTTATCGCGACCTGTTGGTCGAAGGGAGTGCCTGCGAGCTCTGCCAATGGAGTCGCCGTTCCTGCATCTTCCTGTGCGGGCAGCGGCGTGGTGTATGTTTGAACCAACATATCTGAGGTGGTTTCTGGCGGCGAGACTACGTCTTCTGCGCCCGTTGGTAGTTGTTGGTCTGTCTGTTGTTGTTGTTCTTGTTCGGAGAGTGGTTGCAAGAGTTCTTTCTTGTGCGCAGCTGAAGTTGGAGAGAGGATGGATGATGCTGGCAATGGCAAAGTCTTTGGGAAGCTGTCTGTTCTGTTTATAGTGGTTTGCTGTGGATGGTCTGGGTCAGGTTGTGGTGGGGCCGATGTATCCACTGAGAGGACTGATGCTGCTGTGCCTGTTTCTGGTCCCTGAGCGGCGGGGGCGCCCGTTTTATCCTCCTCACTTGCCGCCAGGACCTCGTCCTTGAAGACCACAAACTCCTCGGCCGGCTTGACGGCGGCGGTGTCGGCTACGTTGGACATATTTTCTTTCTCTGTGACTCTCAGTAGTTCTCTGCGTGTCCTTCTCCGGCTTTCTGGAAATTTTAATCGGGAACCGGTGTGTCCGCAAGGCGATGCGGGATGTATGATATCACGGCGGGGCTGAGCTGAGCCGAGCGGGTGTGCACAGTTCGTTCGAGGTTAGGAACCTTGGAAACCCGAGCCGATAACGCCGCCGCGGTTAGTACTTTGTACGCACGCCGACGGAAACAGGACAGGCAGCAGCGGAATGGAGCGCACGAACGCTGGAAACAGGTGTACTTTGCACTTACTTGGTTACCTGTTATCTTTATCTAGTATGCAGTCACCGGTCTGTCGATGTTGGGGAAGAAGAGGAAAGGTGCGCGGTGAAGGAACACGAGAGGCAGAGCTGTCGACTGTCAGCCAGACGTTGCTGACGGACGGCGGCGGGGTTTCAGATGATGTGTTGCGCCCACGCAGCCGCACTTCGCTTTGGGCCGCCAACGTTGGCTGTCAGTCACGCCAGCGTTTGCGCATCGGGGCGGTCGGCCGGTTCCTTTCGCCGGCACTGGCACAACTGGCTGGTTCGCTGGCGTGACAGGTGCGAAGCGTCAATGCAAAGCGGAGGCAGTCTAGATCCGGGGCTGTGGCATGCACGGTACGAAAATTTTTAAATGGTCCCGTGGGAGAGTCAGTCTACTGCGCTCCATCAAGAATTACTCCGGAAAACAGCCTCGGTCCCATGCAGGATTCCCGGAAACGAACCGATCAATGAAATAATCGATTGTCGGAGTCAAAGGCGCAGATACCGCTAACTAACTTCTTCGCGATGGCGCATCGCTCGTGGTCAACAGGATCAATTGGGCGTATCCTTGTGCCACTGTCGCAGTAACATTAAGCCTTGATAGGATTACGTCTCGACGGAAGGATTAGCCGCTCCATAAGAGCAATCACGGCGAAATTTCAGGCGATGGTGTTCTATTTATATTTCTATTCATACAAATTGTACCAGTCCGGTTGGAATGCATGCCTTTGTGCCACATGAAGTGAAGGTGATCATGGTAATTGGCGTCTCAGGCACATGGACAAACTTGGTCGCCCTGAATATGATGTCATCGGTGGGGATACAAACAGGTGGTCCAGATCCTTGATTTTCACTCAACCGCCCGACTTGGTAGTCAAAAAAAAATTGTGCATATGCCAGATCTGCAGATTGAATTCAAGGCTTTCGCAATTTGGTGCTTCGTTTTGATTTCCCATGTTCTCGTCCCTTCCAGGTGTTACCCCATGCATGTGTGTAACCAAGATCGCAACACATTTCTTGTGTGGTATTTTGTATAAATCGTGTATTGTGTATGTATGACAGAATTTACCACTACAAAAACGGACTAGGAATCCTCACGCGCATCCGAATCCTCGGTATCCTCGAATTCCTCCAGGATCTTGTCACTAAAATCAGGCATGTCCTTAACCATTCCCTTACCTGAGAGCCCAGAATAATCATCAGGCCAGTATGAAAATTGGGGAGGGGGTTTGTAGAACGGAGGATGCGGTGTCCAGGATGTATCACCATCAGTCCAGCAGCCAAAGTAAACCGACCGCCCTGGAAATTCGGCTGGTGCGTCTGAATTCCACAAGATTCCTCGGAAGGCTGTATCTGTCGCAGTCTCTGACGAGCCGGTGTCCAGACCACTAGTCGGGTCCTTGCAGGTAGGCCACATGTGAGTAGCGCCATACGGAACGATCCTACACGTACGTATGGACAATACATTTGTGTCCCCCGAGTCAGTTTATGTAACCTCGACTTCACGAAACTCAAACTCGAGATCAAAGAACAAGCTGCAGGATATCTGGGGTCTAGCAATACTTCAGTGTTCTCTCGGCAGTCACCCAGATCAACCACTCTTGAACAGCCATCCCGCCAATCGTATCACAGGGCTGAAGTCGGACGTTTCCGATATGTCCCGGCCAAAATTCTGCTTCTTTACGGGGCACTCTTTTCGGGAAACCCTTCTCTCGAGGCTCATATATTAGACATTTTCCGGATGCCACATTCTGAATGATCCCGACCCAGTACGACGGCAATTCGCCCTCCTTTTTGTACAATTTGACGTTCCCTGTCACACTCCACATCTGGGCAAATCTGGGGTGGTTGATTCCATCTCCATTGCAGTTGCCCCCAACGATGGTCTGTGCACTCATGGAGAAGTCTGGCGGGGGAGTGCAGAAGCACGTCTCGACTATGGGCATTTCATTATTTGGGTCTGACGAAAGACATGTTCGCTCTCGGCCATTTTGGAATTCTAATAGCCGTCGATAATTCGCAAATTAGCGCATAGGCCGGTAAATCAGAGTAGCTATTGAAGGAACATAACAACTGTAGCGTGCAGCAGACACAGCATTCTTGTATATGGGGCTGTGTGCTCTGATACGATTACTCACCCAGTGCCCCGCTCCAGGTAAACAGAAGTGGATGTTTCTTCCCGTCTTTACGTGGATTGCTACCTTCGTCTAGTGGATTACCACCATAATAATAAAAATTTGGGGGCGTATATTTGGCATCTTTGGCAGCGCGCCTGGTGATGTTCGATGTTGTAGGAATTCCAATCGCAGCAGCTCTAACAGTGCGTGATGTCAAGCTCCACAGTATACAAAGCCATAGAGTTCTTCTCATGATGGTGGAGAGCATGGTGCTAGCTAAGTGTATGATGACATTTGTTCTTGAGAGGTGATTGCTTCAAATTCAGTATGGGAATAGTAAATCGACTGATATCTTGCAGGCTCGATAACTTTACACAATAGATCAGGTACGATTTATGATATATAGAGCAAGTATAACCCGGGCGAATCTGGAGTCCTTGCGGCTGTGTGCCGTCGTTCTCTGCTGAGCCTTTCCAACCATGTTGGTTCAGTCCTCGGAGGCGGAATTTGTTCGAGAGGAAAGTGGCCCAGAGGCGTTGATACCTCGTTGGGAGGCGCATACTTACCCGGAATGGCATGTCGGCAGGCAGTGATCTGGTTCTGTTTAGGAGGCAAAGTCTCCACCCACATCGTGAAACACGCGCTTGCGCATGCGTTAGTACTCCTAGACGGCAAAGCGCTGATCGGTATCGATATATCTACCAATAGTATTATATTGAATTGATACATTTCCTGTTCAAAACCATGCTTGCTAGTCATTCTTGTCGATCGAGCTAGGCTGAGGCGACGGCGCGGCATCTCAGAGTATGAAAGACTAAATCGTTAGATAACAGTCGGGGACTTCAGTTGAGATTTATCCACTCCGCTATCGATCCGTCAATACTCCTTTTCTAACTCACAGATACGTGACTTAAGAGCACTTCATTGGCGCAAAATAAAAATATATATTCTGGATTGCTACTAACATAATATCTGAGAACCTAACAATTATACGTATGCATATGATGTCGACCGGCAGCTTGCTTTGGTATTTTAGGAATATATGGCATAGCGCCTCAGTCGACCTCACCATGCAAGGCGATGAAGCGTCTGATACTAGCTATATCCGTGATCAAATTCTAGCGACCTGTAGCCATTGTTTTACAATCTGTACATAAATCGATAACGCTACATTGTAAATCTGCGGTTGGCTCTATACGAGTTCACGATGGAGCGAGGAGAGTGGGAGATCAATCGAAGTAATGTTTTTGAAGACACATATCTTCAAACATCCAGCAGCACTCGAGTACTCTGCTGAAATGACTACCTGGTGAAATCATTGAAGTCCAATCTCTGCATCACACCGACCAGATCTTCCTCGGATCCAACCCATCCGTAATCTTTCACTGGCCTATGGAAGACTGGATGTGGCATCCATCTAGTGCTTTGTGATGTATGGCAGCCAAAGTATGCTGGCTGGCCTGGAACATATATCAGACCTCGCCAGCTGACTTCACCATCTGCAGAGTTCGCCGCAGCTGGCACTGGGCAAAGGGGCCAAAGATTCGTATGGTAGAAGGGGAGAATCCTACACGGGACGAAAGAAATCAAGTTAGTATACGTATTAATTGGCACCAGTATGAATAAGCGGGAAGCTTTGTTTTTGCTTCCTGCATTAGCTTCAAGATCAGATTGCAAATAAGGTGGTGAGACTAGTCGACGTTGCATATCGTGATCAAGAACTCCAGATCGATGCCGTCGCGCATTGTCGGCATTGCAATCAATATGCGAAGGCTTGCTAGCTTACCTTGTGTACGGATAACCATCATTTTGAATCCAAACAGCCCAAATTTGCGCGTGACGTTCTTCAACCTTGTTTGTCGGGCCTGCGCATTCTCTTAATTCAACATTTCCAATTTTTCCTGGTTGATTCCCATTGTCATAAGGAGGTATAAGAACCTCGTTATCGGCAACGACGAAAGTTAGACAAAGTTCAGTGTCTCCATGGACGATCTCGCCGAGGAAATATGACGGTCTTTTCGAAGCGACCGGCCAGTAGACCACTTGTCCATTAAGAGTCCATTGGAATTTGGGCGTCGGATGATTGATATTGTCGCTGACGCCACAATCCCCTGTGTTACATTCACACTTGGCTATTTCAACGCCCTTGGAATCGTTTTTAGGTGCTAGGCAGTCATATTTTATGGGGTCCTTCCTTTCTCCGGGTGCGTCGGTGTCAGTCAGGTAGCCGTCGTCGGAATTATCGTCTGGCATCGTACCAGAATAAAAATTGTCATATGCATCTTCGCGGCCATCCTCAAGTAAATCCCCGTCATCACTATCGGAATAAGTTGAATTGCCACTACCTGAATCAGTCGAATCGTCGCCATCGGACCATCGATATTTAAAGCTATCATCTTCCTCGCCGAGAAATCTTGAGTCCCCATCCGCAGCATCAGCTATTACATCTTCGACTATGCCTTCGGCATCATCGATATTCGCAACATCTCCATCAGTCTTCTTAATTCTATCTGCGAGTCTGTCGACGGTCCCTTTGGCCTTCATAACGCCCTTCTCGACAACACCCTCGATTGTACCTTTAGCTTTGTCGAGGTTGTCTTGGACGGCTACGTTGATCGTATCTATGACTGAATCGACCTTGCCTTTGAATTCTCCAACCTTGTCTTCAGCCTTGGATATTTTATCGATGCCGGCTTGGTATGCCTTCTCGATAGCGGTACCGGCTTTCTCAATGTTCTTTATGGCCGTGCCAGCGCCGTCCTTGATTTTGTTCGCTGTGTTTTGCACATTATTCGCGAGATCGTTGATCGCTTGATTATCGCTCGTCAAGGTTTTGACACCTTCCTTTATGATCCCAGGAACGTGTTCCACGACTGTTTTGACCTTGCCCTTGAGCTTTCTAGCGGCGGCCTTGCCGAGATCCTTGACACAAATTCCACGCTTTGATTGTGGATTCTTTTCGTCCTCCTCACAGCCGTTGTTGATGAGATCTTTGACGCCATTTGCAATTTTGTCAATCTGCAATTTGTCCTTGATGTTTTGGGCGCCGTCTTTGATTGCAGTGTCGATGGTCTCTTTGACTTGGCCTATCCCGTCTTTGACTGTAGCGAGGCCGTCTGAAACCTTACCGATCGTGGCTTCGACTCCACTCCGAAGCATGTCTTGAGCTTTGTCCTTAGCTGATTGCAGCTTTTCAATAACCGCAGTTTTAACTCGATCAATATCGTTCTTGGCCGCATCCTTGACAATGTCGATACCAGCAAGGACTGATTTGTCGATAGTGTTTCTGAGACCGCCCGCCTGATCTTTGATTGTGCTAATGACTGCTTTGGCCTGCTGGACCTTTTCAACGACCTTGCCAGCGTTCCCGATGACCACATCTTTCACCTTGTTGAAGACAGACTTGGCTATGCTCTTAAATTTGCTGAAGAGACCTCGTTTGGCGATTACTTGTCTTTTTACCCTGTTTTGTTTCCGTCGTATGGCTGCACGCTTCACCTTTGCCTTGGTGCCTGCAGTCCCAGTTCTGCCTGTTGATCTTGCGTGTGGCCTTCGCGAGCTTCGTTTGTTGACTGCCTTGCCTTTACCCTTGTCTGGCTTTGGCTCTGCTTTGCCTTTCCCTTTGTCTTGCTTTTGGTCTGTTCTCATGGGAAGTGATTGTCAGTCCAGGCGAGTTCTAAATTTGTAGGTCATAGATTACACAATAACTGGTAGACAACGGTCTTACTGAAGGTTAAAGCCCCCGTCCAGGTATATATATATGAATTTTTAACTGGATGCTTCGCATTCACATCGCCACCCATATATTTCTCTTGTTTCGTAAGCATATCCTGCAAAAATTTGTCTTCGCTTTCGTCTTTGACGTTAGTCTTTGGCGCCGGCGGCGAAGGAGCCTCGAAGTATCGGAAATAATAATCCGGTCCTAAAAATCCGCTCGTCTTCGTCGCTTTGGGGGCGTTTGACGATCCGGAGGGAATTTCCGCTTCGGGGTCAGTCCGAGCTGGCATGAGAGCCCATCCGTCGTCGTAGTCAGAGAGTAATGTATCTCCCGAGAGGGTTGAGTCGGAATCAGAGAGACTCGGTGAGCTGCTTCTGGATGAATTCGGTGTCGGTGAGTCTGTCGGTGTATCGACCGTTGTGTTTGTGGGTGTACTTGTATCATTGAATATCGATCCGCCGCCTGCTATGGACCATACGTCAGGCTTCGGGGCTGCTACAGTACTCGTGGGCTGAGGTTGCTTCACGACTCGCGCTGTGCTTGTCATCACCATTGTCATGGTGATGATTCCAGCTAGAACTGCCAGAAAAGAGTGTCGCCGCATGGCTGCTTTGTTTGGCCGACCGGCCGGCCCGAGCAGCTACTGTCTAATTGCCTTCAGAACCAGCGAGAGGCTATGAGAGCTTCTCCTCTAGCTGGGAGAGATCGCGATGGTTCAGTTGTAAATAAAGAGGTCGGAAATGTAGATATATTCAGCAGCGCTCACTATTCTCTTAATCTATCAATAGCTCTATGAAGGAATGGCAATATATTGTACTTAGGATATCGGATTCATGAGCAGTACGCTTCTTTCGAGGCTTCGGGTTCCTTAACAGAGGCTAGAATCAATACGATAATCCTTGTATCCATGTTGGTAAAAATCAAGCCTTGCTCCCGGATATAACGGCACTGTCATGGATCTAAGCCCTTGGTAGCATTAGTTGGTAGTGATGGTGGGCATCAGTACTTTGCGTTTTGCGGTCTGGTCTCGGTTGAAACTTGTTCGGATACAGTGATACAGATTTACAACATGTAGCTTTGTAGGACGGTACGCGGTATCGAGGCAGTGATGCTCGTGCCTCTACATGCAGTGAAGGAATCAGTTATCTAGACTACCATATTGTGTGAATATTGGATCCGGTCCTTGACTTGCGAGACCGAGGCTGTGCTAGGCACGACTTTCTATCTTACAATATAATGACCCATATTAAATTTTTGTTGGCGCGAAGCAACATAGGACCTTTGCCGCGGACGCAGAGCTGTGCGATTGTTTCAGATGTGCGCATGCGCTAGGATACTATATAATAAAGTAAGTTCGAGATGATCTGAGAAGCCGGCTGTGAAGTCCGAGATCTCGTGCACAGCTGATTTCGTTGGTGCACAGCGGTTTCGAGAAGCAGAATATCATATCTACCAAGGTAGTATGTGACTGGCGGAGTCGGACGGCTGCGTGCCCTGCATACAAAATCCAACATGCGACATTTGTTGGTGGCTGATCGAGTATGTAGCACAGTCAAAAGGGACCACACAGACGTATCCTAGATCTAGCTAAGAGCACAGTGAAGCGTAGCAAACGTATGACATGGATTATTTTCGATCCTTCTGGGCTATCTGCGCCTGTTCGCAAACCTGTGGTATATTCTCATGTTTTTAACGAACCGAATAAACATCGGGTTGTATGGTATTTGTATGACCCAGAATACAAACCTCTACTCCGGTGCAAACTCGGAAAATCTTTAGTCTAGGCAGGTCTCTAAATTATAATTTAAAGGCCGCGGTTCTATAAAAACGGTCAAGCTTGGATCGAAATCCCATTGAAGGCCCTTCCCATCGTCTTCAGATGAGAGCTCTACGTTACTCTAACCCCGATCTAACGTGGAAGATGCTTGAGACGTTACACTTTTGTCGCCCTGGATAATGCTCAATCAATTATCTTGCATCAAGTCAAACGCATTGCAGTGTGTTTACCATATAAGTGTCTAGATTACTTTAGCCCCGAACGATATTGGTATGAATGAAATTGTCTCGCTTCGCAGTCAAAAGTACGGCAGTCTGGTTTCACGAGACGATGAATGACAGTGAATTCATGAATTGACACAAGAATGAATAGTCAACACAGATGTTGTTGGAAACCCCCGTTCGGTTACACAAACACTCCCGAGGTCGCACAAAAAAGACACGAATACCTCCCAATAAAAATACATTACCCGGGATCGCTCCAAGGCCCCTTATACCCAATATAATTCGAAAACAACCCCACACAAAGCCCATCCCAATACTCTTTCCAATCCATCGGATTGTCCTTCGTAGCTTGCGTATACACCGAATTGCACCAAGTCCCCTTTTTGAATTCGTCAGGGCCCAGACAGCACTCAATATCGTCGAAGCGTTCGTCACCATCATGGAGGAGCTCCATGCGTGACGAGGTGATGTTGTAGTAGTACCAGCCGAATTCTACCCCGACAGGCCAGTTGTACCATTCTCCTGTACCGCAGCCGTAGACTACGAGGGCGCGCTTGCGTGATGTGAGAATCGTTGGGTGCATGTCCTTCGGACAGCGGTGTTTGAATGCCTTGGGCCGGAGTCTGTAGTTTGTGATATCAAATTAGCAACTGGTAGCTAGTGGAAACTTATTCCCACGCCTCGGTCGACAATTGCAGGACATATATACTAGGAGGGCGAGAGGATGAATGGGGTATGGATGAAGGGGTGAATATATAACGTACCCACTCATGGAGCTATCCACCAGAAAATTGGGTATCTGAAAATACTGATACTCATTCTTCTCATCGCACGGCTCAGACGTAATATTACCATACGTAACAGCTTTGAACGGCGACGGATTCCACGTCTTGTTCGCCGGCGCCGGCCGCCACTGCATACATCGTCCTGTCCCCGCGTTTCCAATCATCCCTTCAAAGTCTTTCGTTGTGTTTGCTGCGGAGTTCTTTCGGCCGAGGATCCAGAATTCGCCATTGTCGTCTTCCTCAGCTTGACCGGCGCATTCTCGGACGCCGAAGGGCTGATTTGTGGTGTCTGGCATGGACCAGTCGATTAGGCAGAGCCGGATGTCGTTGGGCTCAGCCCAGACTACAATATGATTTTTAAATCAGCATTATGTTTCAATATTATACTGTACAAAATTTAGATGCACTAATGATGGTCAAGAAGGGGGGATATATCTCGTTCTTGCATGTAGCTCGTTCGTATATTATGGGAAGGTATACTTACGAAGTCTCTGCGTGCGGCCACCACCAAATAGCTCCATTGGCGGGAGATCTACAGTGTGGTCTCCTTCCGCCAGTGCGAGCCTGAGGTTCAACTGAAAGCTTAGGCATATTGCTAGCGCGACAGCAGCCGTGCCCACGCTCAGCATGCTGAACCGTCGGACTGACCAACCCGGAGCTGCGGTCTGGATTACGAAGTCAACCCGTCTCTTTTCCAACTAAGCAGATTATTTTGTAAAAAAAGTGGGATCCATAAACCTCTGCGAAACGCTATAGTACAGGGTCTGCGGTATAGAACATGGTATACCCATCTCGACTTCGTCAAATCCGAAGGCGGAACCGCCTTATTAAGTCCTTGCGATATAACTAAAAGCATGGTTGCGGTTTCGCTCACGACCGCTATTTACAGTGCCAAAATTCTTCTCTCGAACTCTAGATACGTATACGTACACTTAATATTAGCATCGTTTCGTAAGTGCCACAGATTTATACTAACCATATATGCATACTATCACAACCTTTTCTCCAGGAGTTGTGATATAACCTACGTACCTTAGAAAATGGTTGTTTGAAGCGGCCATATCTTAGGAGACAGAAGTTACTGAACGCATCTGCTTACGCACTCATGTCAACCGTTCGTTTGAAGTGCGGACGTCTTGTTATATAGCTCTGTGCCGCATAGTTACCCTTTGTCGCGAGAGCGAATCTGTATATAATTACGGCAACATCGACATAAGTACGCTGTTCAATCTAGGGTATGTTTGAGATCGGATCTGTAACCTTCCGTAACCAAGGGTTCAAATTGCACTAATCGATCCTAAAGGTCACAGCTGTTCGGTGCTTGAACAGTATCCGTTATATAATACATACCCCCCCAACAGAAGGATACTAAGCAGGAGCAATGCAGGCCGCAGTACACAGTTGGGTATCAACGCCCAAACCCCTCGCTTTGCGCCAACGAAACGATATCGCCTCCAAAAAGGCAACAGCGGGATACCACCGCCACTAACATTCACTGAATGCGCCTCTAATAATATCGAAACCTAACCAACGCCGAACTCCACTCCGCGCCACAAAACATAAGGTAAATGTAGTATGATAAAAATTCCGCTACCGGATACTCCCAGCACCAGCCTGCACTCTCTTCTTTTTCTTAGCAGGCTCATTCTCCGCTTTTCTCTTCTTCGAGGGCACGTTTTCTTTCGTCTTCTCGAGTTTTCGGTTCTGCTCCCGCATCATTTGCGACAGCGACGGCATATCGTCGTCAGAGTCGGAGGATGCCGCGGAGTGGGTACCAACTTTCCCGTCGTACGCTCGCTGCGGCGAGGAACTAAACTGCGGCGGTGGCGACGAGATGAGTAGGACAGGTTCGTCATCCCTCGACGCCTTTTTAGACTTCGCCTTGCCAGACCGAGATGTCGATGCCGCTTGCTTCGCGGCAGAGACTCGACTGGGTGGCTTGAACGGTTTCAGGTTACCAAGGCACGCCTGCGGTAGGGTTATTTGACTCGGGCGTACTTCCGGTTCGCTGTTCTCCTGGTCCTCAACCTCGGCCTCCACAGCTATCTGCGGAACGCTAACATCGTCAATGTCGAGGTTGCTCCGAAACTTCTCAATTTCATAGTCGCCGATATCTCGCATTTTCTGGAGCAAGACAACCATAGACTTCGTGGCGCGACTATGTCCAACGCGGCCGGTAGGTTGTAAAGCCCGCTGACACTCCGGATAAGCATCAATCTGGGGAGCTGCGATGACTTCGTCGTCTGCGCCATAGACGGATTGATATCTGTTCCGAAGCACTCGCTGTTGCTGCTCCGAGAGAAGGTAAGAGCTTTCCGCTATCGGTTCTGGGAAGGGCTCCTCTTCCAAGTCTTCCAAGAGGCAGAGATCCTCATCGTCGTCATCTAATAGCTGCGGCTCGGGATCGGTATTCTTCGCCTTCTTCGACTTTTTAGCGGCCGTAATAAAACCGCTGAGTGTCGCGGCGGTGGTAAAGCCCGTCTCGACGCCATCTGGCATAAACCATTTCTTCGGCGGCGCCTTCTTCTTGCCCTTTCGTTTCGCGGGAGGCGACGTCTCCCCACTCTCCGGTGTTATCTCGATCGCCACTTTCACACACTCGCTTTCAATGTCGCTCGGGAGGATTCTAGGTGACACGTCCTTGTCGTATGTGAATGTGTTTCCTTGGGATATGGCATTTTGCATCCAGCGATAATTGTCTTGGGCTCTTTCCCACTTGTTCTCTTCCTTGCCCTCTGTGACCAGCACGACGACACCACCTGCGCGCTTTCGGCCAGTTCGTCCCATACGTTGCAACTAGAGACATAAATGAGCTGGGTTTGGGAAATTCTATGCTGGGATTTGCTTACCATGCGGATTGGTGAGGCGGATGCGTCGAAACAGACGATGAAATCCACCTCACCGATATCTAGCCCTTCCTCGCCAATACTTGTCGCAACAAGGACGTTGAATTCGCCTTTCTTGAATCTCTCGACTGTATCCTGCTGCACTTTTTGGGTCATGCCCTCGCCGTTCTTGCCGGCACTCTGGCCGACGAAGATCCGCGGCTTGATGATCGGCTCGTGTTTCTTCAGCACTCTAAGAATCTCCTCCCCGCTCTTGCGATAATTTGAAAAGACGATGACTTTGGTGTCTGTCTCCCCCTTTTCTGCGGCCTCGGTGAAATGCCTCAGGATGGTTCCGCAAAGGTAATCCAGTTTCGGATGACCGAGGAACTCGTCTTCGTTCATCAACGCACGACATCTATTCATCAAAGCGAGGAATTGTTTGTCCTGGAAGAACGCAGAGACGACCTTGCCGCCGCCCGTCGATTTCGAGGTCTTCTCGTTTTGGAAATCTCTGACGTATTCGTAGAAGGGTCTGATACCATGATACAAGAGTAATTCGTAGCCGTACGCCAACGAGCTTAGATTGGCAAACAGACTCATGATCGAGCCCTTCAACCCCGCAGGTGCCGTCCTGGCTGCCGGACTAGCAAAGTACTTCTTGCGGGCCTCGGTGAGCGCGAAGGCCGTCAGATTCGAAGGTTCAGTTATGTAGCAGACTCTCATGTCGTTAAGCTTCTTAAGCATCGGCTTGAGCGCCTTGCCAAACTGGTCTTTGATCAACGTGAGTTCATCGCTCAGTGGGAACTTCTCTAGCTGAATCTCCCTCTGGTGGATATATTCTCTGATGTCGAGCGACTCTTCCGTTCTGATTTCCGTTCTAGCGATACCTAGGGATGTAATGACCTCTTGGACTGACTCGACTTTTGACCCAGGCGTAGCTGTCAGGGCCATAACCCGAAAGCTATTGTTGAAGCGTCTGATGTATCGGATCACTTTACAGTAGGCGTATTCTCCCGTCGCACGATGAGCTTCGTCGACAACTATCAGGACGACTCTCTTGGGATCGCATCGTCCCGACGTGAGATCCGTCTCTAGCGTCTGCGGGGTCAAGAAGAACACTCGCTTTTCGTTCCAGTAGTCCGCTCGATGTCCGGGGGAGACATGGCCGGTTAACAAGCAGGTTTCTCGTTTCGGAATGCCCACGATCTTGTGGCAGGCGTCGACCTGCTGCGCTACTAACGGCTTCGTCGGCGCCATGAAAATGATCTGGGACTCCGGCGCCCATCTATACCAGTTGTACATGACAGTCGCAGCGATGAATGTTTTCCCGAGACCTTCAGTAATCACAATATCTATTAATATAGGTCTACAAGTGAGGATCGTGGCGGATATAGGTACCCACCAGTTGGTAACGCCACTAGGACGTTTGTGAACAGCGCCCTCTTGGTGATGTTGAACTGGTAGTCTCGATGCGACACATTGGTAGGGTATATCCACGTCTTCGCAGCTTCGCGGTCTATCTTGTGGTGCGTCGGCGGCTCATTGTGGTTTACGAGTCTCCATCCTCTGTTCGTCGTCTCACTCGTCTCGCTGCCGTTCACCACGTCTCCAAAGAGCGTCCGTTGTCGCAAGTTAGACGACGTTCCGTTCGCCGCTGGCACGGGCCTAAAGTCATCCTCCTCGTCAATGAGATCGGACGAAAATATTCCCTCCAAGTCATATTCTTCATGTTGATGTGCGGGAGCTTTCGGTGTTCGGTTCTGAGCGTTGCTCTGTTTTGGATTCGTAGGTAGCTTCTGCTGGATCGAATCTTCATACTGCTTGGTAGCTTCTATCAACAGCGCGTCGTCTAGGTCGTCGTCGTCAAAGTCAAATTCGTCGTCTTGGAAAGACATAATTTCGACTACAGATTCCGGATTGCCGATTCGAGGGCTGACTTGTTACCGTCTAATGCATTGCATTGCGCGTAAAGAATCGGGCTAGCTAAGGAGCGCAAATGTTAGGCAAGAACTGTTGCTATAATGGCTGCAGTATGCACATTTCTAACTTGACATGCGCGAGATGTAAAGGACGGTTTCGGTGCTTGACGTTTGAAGCATGAGGGTTTGTGGTTCTGTCGATGTCCAGCAGCTGTCGCGCGGGAGTTTTGCGGGAAGACGCGTTTGCTGGGACGGACATCGCACAACGCGCCGAATCGGTCCACTCAGCGTGCTGGCCAAGACGCAACGCACAGCCAGCAGTTTTACAGGTAAAGCCCCTCCATTGCCATCCGCATAGCCCCCGACAAGACGGAGGGAAACAAAAAGATCAGATCAATCAATCAATCATCTCAACTTCGACGCAGCGCCACATTCGACCGCCTGGGAATTAAAATTTTGACATGGCGGGCAAGAACAAGGGCAAGGAGAGTGGCGATGCCAAGGGCAAAGGCAAAGGCAAATCGGATGCTGGTGAAGGTAGCAGCAAAGGCGGGGGCAAGCTCAAGCCAGCCACCTCGATCAACGTATGCTATGACTCTCTCAATGCAGCCCTCCATGCATATCCTATGGCATACGTCTCGGGCGACCGATCTCTGACATGGATATCTATATCTACCTATAACATGACAGGTCCGGCATATACTCTGCGAAAAGCACTCGAAAGCGCTTGAAGTCATCGAGAAGTTGAACGAGGGCATCAAGTTCGATGCCCTAGCCCGAGAATACAGCGAGGACAAGGCGCGACAAGGCGGGAGTTTGGGATGGAAGACCCGCGGATCTCTCGTCCAAGAGTTCGAGGCTGCAGCATATGCACTGGAGCCATCGACCTGTGACAAGCCGGTCTGGGCAGGCCCTGTCAAAACGGCGCATGGCTATCATATCATTATGGTGAGGCACCACTCATGTTCCGGTCCCCATGCAATCTTTTATCTCAAAAATGTTTCCCGCGAGTGACCAAAAACAGACAAGCTAATTGTTATGTAATATGATATCATGCACGCGGAATTAAATAGGTGGAGGGGAGAAAATAAAATAAACAAATTTGCTGTCTTATCCAATCATGCGCCTAAGCGCCTGAACGACGTTGCATGCGATGTTTTCGAGGCCATAGACAGCCCGCATCGACTGAATATCGTTCTATGTTTATAAACGTGGACTGTTGCATTGCCACCCCAGGCCGACTAGGTCTCACGAATGTCGCGACGCTCCGGAATGTTTTCGCCTGACACCGACGAGCTCTGTATCTGTCAAAGGCTTGCCAGAGCCGGCTGCATCGCCGAGGGTCTGTCGTTTCGAAAATTCTCCAGCTGGGCTGGATCGCCTCACCTCGCACAGACCTCAGGCTAGCGTATCAGTGTGTCGAGCTGAACTGGTACTAGTGTCCAGTAATTTTACAATCATGGCGCTGCATGCGGTCTCATGTTGGCATGTAATATGCATGCCGATTGTATTTGCCAGAACCCGAACGAACGCCCTCTCGAACCACCGACGTTGGCCCCGGGGAGCATCCACGGTACGGACTGGCTAGCTGGTGTTTGCTGGAAGAGGCAGGCCAGCAGACCCACCGCCAAGACCCGCCGATGCAGGTACCGGCACCTTCACATTTTCGCTTACAGCCACTCTCGCAGGCTGTACAGTGAAACAAATCTGGGGTTGAGGGAAAACATGGGGCGGGCACGATTGGGGCATTGTCGTCGACAGCACAGTTCGAAACCGGCAGCCAAAGCCGTAGCTCGGCCCCCCGAGCTGTCGACTGGACAGCACATGTACACAGCACCGAATGTACAGTACTTCGTACATGCACGCGCAAAGGAGAAAATAAAATAATGACGCCGGTGGATGGGTGTGCTGGACAGCAGCAGCCCCTGGATACTTGGGGCACTGGGACAAGTTTCCATAGACGACCGAAGCGAGCGCACGATGGTATTTTCTGTTTCATGCAAAATGCAATCTTGCAAGCGTCGTCCAATTGCATCCGAGCAAGTTCCCGCCGCAGGACGGCGCGCGATAGACAGGGCATTGTGATTCCAATTTGCTGGAGCGCCGCGGCGGTCTCTCATCCCGCCCGTTGAAGCACGTCGAGATTCTCCCTTGCCTGGTGTAATTTGCTTTGTCCATCTCCACGTGAGCTCCGTGCCCGACTGGGAGCCCGCTAGCGTAACTGTGTATGTAGAAGCAGAAGCAGAAGCCTGCAAGGAGCCCATGCGGTTGGCCCGCCGCCAGCCTTTCTGCCAAACAGGCGCGCAGGAAAAACGAAGAGCAGCAAGCGTCCTAAGTAGCAAAAATAGCAAGCCCCTCGATGGGGGCCTATTTCGTGTGTGAGTGAGTGTGGTGCAGAGGAATGCAGTTGTGCAGTTGGGCTCATTTAAAAAGATCGCGTCGGCCTCCTGTCCCTGCCTTCCTCCTTCTTTTCTCTCCACCATCGACGCTCGTTCCGAGAAAACATAAACAGCATCCGGACCCTTCTGCCTTTCGCTGCTTGCCTATATATACGCTCGCTCACTTCAATTCAACTTGCCAGCTCCATAGCCTTTCGCTCGTTCAATTCAAAAAACTCATCCAGCAAAAATGAAGGTCGCTGCTACTCTCCTTTCCGCCGTCGTTGGCTTGGCCGCCGCTGCCACCATCACCGAGCCCCCTAATGGTGCTTCCGCTCCTGTTGCCAGCGTGGATCCAGCTCAAGCCAGCACTCTCGGGTGCATCAGGGCTTGCCGTGCCGGCGATGTCTCCTGCCAGGCTCAATGCCAGGGCCTCCCGACGTAAGACCGTCTCCATCTTTTTATATCGACATCTACGCGTTGTTCCCAGGACTAACACTTTTTTTGACAGTCCCGACGAGACCGCTGTGAACGCTACTCACAACTGCGTCGCCGCCTGCCCATCCAGCAGCGGCAGCGATGCCGATAACGCGTAAGTAAACAAAGGTCACAATGTATATCTTCTACGTGATATCGATATTGACAAACTATTCTTGTAGTGCCTGGGCTGAGTGCCAGCAGAAGTGTGTCGCAGCTCTGTACTACACTGCGTCCATCACCACTCCCATAGCCAACGCTGGCAGCCCCCAAACGACGCTCACTGGTAAGCTACAAACTTTTCTCTCCGCCTTCGATTTTCCGTTGATAATGATCGCTAACACAAATCGACAGGCTCTGCTGCCGGAAACACCAATGCCGCCAGGCCCACTGGCAGCAGCAACGGCAATCGCAACGGTGGCAACTCCAACGGCGACTCTGATTCCGATGCTTCTGGCAGCGGCTCTGACGCTGACGCCTCCTCGTCCGGCGCCAACCCGTCTGCCAGCCAGTCCGCCAATGCCGCGGCCGCTGCCTTCGTCATCTCCAAGATGCCGATGGTCGGTGTCCTGGGTCTCTTCCTGGGTGCGCTCGCCATCTAAGCACTGTCTTCAACGCCCACGTCATGTTGCCTACATACTTTCTATGAGCCCTTCTCTCTGTCTCCATTTCCGTTCTGTTTCTATATATACCTCTTAATGGCTCCGTTGTTCCTCTTTCTTTTCTGCGGAATACCCTATTTTACCATCTGTTTTATCCGAGAAAATGGGCGTAGGTCACCTTGAAGAAAGCCGCTATGTCAATGCAACAGTCACGATTCTACTTAAACTCAGTCTCTCCGTAACCGTAAACCTTAAATTGTAAACTTGTGATCCAAAGTGCATTATCGCTGTCGTTCGGGCTGCTTTGGTAATCTATTCGTATAATGCGGTCCGCTCCCACGACCGCCACGGCCTTGTCCGGCCAGGCCAGCGGTCGCAGAAAACAGAAGCCCGCATTGAAAAAAAAAAAAAAGTTTGGTCGCCGTTTGCCAGGCGTCCGCGGGCCAAGTTGGACGACCGCTGCCATGACATGACATCAAGCCGGGTGCGCTGGCCAATCGAAGCCTCGATCGCGCAGCAGGTGACAGCTCCAGTGTCAATTCGACAGGAGTTTCCACACAATGCTAAATATACCCAGGCAATATCACCGACCCGTATTTTCGCGATATGATGAGTTTTCTCGCATGCCCCGCCGATGCAGCGCAGCGCCCCTATATTCGCCGGCTGTTAATGCCAAGATCATTGACCCTATGACGTGAGAGCGCAAGCGCGTGCTCCATCTTCGCTGTAGCATCCTAACCGGCGGATGAGGTCCGATGCGAAGGATCCCGCAAAGAAGAAATGCGAACGAATGAAGGCCCGCTGAATATTTCTCTCTCCTCGTGCACTGCTTCCAGGCTGGGCGCGCATGCATCATAAAGCCGTGCATGCAGGTGCCTGCCCTTCTGAATGGAAGGATGGCCACGAGCATGAACGGAGTATAAAATGCACTCCCCGTCCGCTTGACATCTCCCCCTTCGCACGCGCATTCGGCCCGAAATATCAAACTATTACTATTACTAACAATCAATCGGTCACGCCAACGTTCCACAACACATCGAGAAACACATTCGCGGATACACGCTCTCCATTTCTTCCAGTTACCAATCGGTGTACGATTACCGTCTCAATACAGCCCAGGTGACCCAAAGGAACCGTCTGCTATCTTCATCCATCAGACGTTACATCGGCTGCGCACACAGATTTAAATTTTATATCTCTCATCAACGGGCAGCCACAACCGTAGCATCCATCATGTCAGACCAGCATCATCACGACCCCACCAGCCACGGACGCGGAGGTACACCCCCCACTAGACTCTATCTATATATAGACATATAAAACAAAACACCACATGCACACGTGCATATGCACAGCCAGCCAGAAAGGTAGCTAACACTCAGTACTTTTTAAAAAACTACAGGCGCCGGAAACATCGCACCGGACGACACACAGTACGCCGACGGCGGCATCGTGCATGAAAGCCATCCGACAGGCACCTACACCACCGGCCGCGGCGGCGAAGGCAATGTCGGCCACGGGGGCACAAAACCCGACGGCCATGACGTCGTCCCCGATAACGCGCAGCGGGAAGCTCCGCATCCGGCGGAAGGCCATGGCGTTTCTTTCGGCGTGAGTTCCCTATTCCATTGCTACAATTGTACAAGATACCCGACGATCGCCCTCATCTACTGTTTGTTCAGTATAATAGCGATCGTGTACCTGATTTGCTAGAGTTGCGTCACTGACATGGCTTCATTGAATTTAGCGCGGCGGGGAGGGCAATATTGCCACTACCGAGGGCGACAAAAACACCAGTGGTGCACACGAGGGTCTCGCCGACAAGCTGAAGCACAAGCTGTTCGACCACATGCACAAGAAATGAGGGAAACGAACTCACCGAGCAGTCGAGCATTCGAATATTGAGCTTCAGTGTGGATATATAAACGTTTTTTCAATACCACAATTGAGCAATGCTGCGATGTCTATATCCAATTGATTAAAAATCACGTACGCAGCATGCTAAGATAATGATAATGATAATGTCGGCGATACCCACAAGCACAGGAGTAAAAGGATTCGAAGGAGGTTGTTTGCAATTAGTGTATCTATTAATTAAGTAATTTCGTTCGTCGCTCACAACATCGCTCACAACGTAAAATCACGAAAACCCTCTATAGCGCAGTAGCTACAATGCAATGTATCCAATCGAATACGAAAAGACACAAAGGCTCCAAACCACGCTTCCAAGCACCCAATCATACACCCACCCAGAAAAATATACACCCACCCATCACATCTCCCACACCTTCTTCGGCAGTACAAGCGCACTTCTATCGTTCCGCTTATAAAACTCCACCAGCTACACAGTCACGACCACGCCGTTAGTCAATGCTCACCCAACAGCCGTATCTAACATCACACAACGAATATGACAACTGTACTCACCGCAACCGCCGTCTTCTCCGGTGCATCTTCGTGCACAAAATGTCCGACCTCGGGCAATACCAACAGCTGATATTTCCCCTGCATCTGCCCGATTATCAGCTCCTTATCCAGCCGATCCGTCCCCGCCAATATCAGCAGCTTCCCGCCCTTCGCCTCCAGAAACTTCCGACTCAACCCAATGAACCAATCCTGCCAAAACGGCTGCGTCTTGCCCAGATCCGTCCGCCACTGCCACGGCCTCGACGGCGTAACGGTAGACGCATCCCCGCCGCTCGCATAGTCATACAGCAACGCCGGCACCGACACCCTCGCGCTTCTCCCATTGCGTATCGTCCGCGACCGAACATGCCATTCGATCCCCTGGTTCACGCTCGCGAACCCCACGGGCCTCGTCATCAAATAGCTCTGCATGCTCTGCAGCGCGTCCATCGCACTGCCCTCAACGACATCTAGCACCGCGTACGCGAGCAACTTATCGCCTAACAGCCCGCGCTTCGCGACATCCGTGACCACCGCCCCGCCGAGACTATGCCCGACCAGCACGATGTGCGGGAGCGTCTCCCATCGCAGCTGCTCCTGCGCGGCCGTCAGAGCATCGTACAGGTCGTCCGACAGCGTTGACAGCCGGAAGTCCTGGTCGTTCTCTGTGTGCGTGCCGCCGTGCCCGCGGGCGTCGAAGGAGAAGATGCCGGCTTCAGGAAGTATCTTGCGGATTTCGGATGCCAGAACAGCGAAGGAGAGGCCTGACGAGCCGGCGCCGTGGTGGGTGACGAACAGCGGACCGGCAGCGGAGGACGGCGTGTAGTAGGCGTTGAAGTGCGAGGTGGGGTTGGACGACGGCGTTAGGTGTAGGTTTTCGGAAAAGTGATGCGTCCAGGGTATCGGCTCGAGATTGTTTCGCCGGCGAGCGGTTCTAAGTGCCCATACACACGCGTACGGTGAGCGCGGTTGATCAATTAGCGTTGTCCGGATGGGTAGACAGGTGGTTGTTTTATAATTAGAATTTCTGTAAAAAGCCCGCCGTACCATGATAGCGCTGGTGGAGCTGCGAAGAAGAGTGAAGAGGGCACACACAGTTCCGGCCTTGCCACCGGCGGCGGCGCTATAATTGTGGACGTGGAGGAGGCGCTGGACGCCGAGGATGAGTCGTCGAGCGGCGGGTCCGGGTGCTCGTCATCATTGTCGCCGCCGCGCGCGTATGCGTCTGGCGGGTCGTCGTCGATGTCCAGCTCGTCGAGCTCCTCGGGGAGAGCGCCCAGCGGAGGGGGTGGCATGGCGGGGAGCTTGGCTAGCTTAGCCTTGAAGAAGTCTCTGCCGAAGGCGCTCATTGCGGTGATTTTCGTCCAGGGGAGAGGCGGGGTTGTGCGATGCGGGTGCGAGGAGATGTCAGTGCTATATCGGATATCGGGTTGTGATGCCGGCACTTGATCTTCGGCGAGAGTTGGATTGTGGTAGGACGGATTTGCGTTGACGTCGTTATTGCAACAGCTGTGCAACGCAGCTTCACGGGAGCTTAAGCTGGCGACGGAAAGCAACTCGCCACAATCGATAAACGTGTAGACGCGACATCTGCTTGTTGGTGTAACATTATAACATTCCGTAGGACCTCGTGATGCTCAGCCCTACCTGGCTTGCGGTCTGGCGTACAAGGCCACCACAATATAAGCACACATAATCTGAGCTACTCTAATAATCTTTCTTATCGTTATCACAGCTCTGACAGATTTGGAGATGCCTTCTTTATATCAACGGGCTACGCCCACATTAGTAGAACCATATTGTAAAACAGAAAGCGTATCATGCATCATGACCACAAAGGTAAAATACATCCGCACATCATGTACGGTATCATGCCAATTCTATACATTATTCAATCAGTGCAACAATGCTTGCTGCGCCTGAAGCCGTTCCAGCATTACAATTTACACACGAAAAATTCTTCACCACAAGCGCTCGCCGGGCTTCCTATACACGGTCATTAGATTCCTCCACTTCCGTGATAGGCTGCGGCTTCGGTTTGGGTTCACCCAGGAACAAAGACTACACCATCGTTAGCACCCATGTGTTCCAAAATACATCCTTCGAGCAAATACATACCACAGGAATCGCCGTCACCAGCGAGAAGACGGCCAAGGTAAACGTCAACCAGAACCACCCAACCTGATGCTTCATAAATCCGGCTGTTATACACACTAGTCAGCATTGTCTCTTCCACCCGAAATCAACTATACACCGAGATAGAGAAAACTTACACCACAGTGGTCCAACAGTCGTGCCCGCAGCATAAGCAAGGTTACCCAGCCCATAACTCTGCGCGAACGCTCCATACGGGCCAAACACACCCGGCTTCTCCCGCTCAATCTGCTCCACCACCAAGCTCATCTCCGTATACGTCGGCACGAACACCAAACAGTGCGCAAGGCCAACCAGCAGCAGCATCACCCACAACAGCGCCTGACTGCCCGCGGTATTCTGGTTAGAGAACCCGCACATAAAGATCCCAACCGCACCCATGATACAGCCTGCGATAACGCACGGCCGCGCACCGATCCGGTCGCTCAATCGGCCGGCATACGTGGAGAAAAAGTCGCCAAACACAACGAGGGCGAAGCAGAGACCGGCGAGGGTAGATGTGTAGCCGAACGTCTCCTTGGTGTGCAGCGGCAGGACGGTCTCGTAGCTCGTCATGATGACGGCCTCGACAAAGGATACCGAGACGGCCGTCACGAGGCGCGGGGATTGCATGAGGACGATGATGGGGTGTGCGTGCGGTTGGAGGTCGAAGTGCTGGTTCGGTGGGGTCGGCGGCCGCAGCAATGGCTGGCGAGGGTCGTTTGCATCGGTCTCCTTGATTACCCACTTTACTGCGTCCTTTTTCTCGATGAGGAGTATTCGCAAGATGATGTCGATGACGACCTGTGGTTTGAATGTTAGAGGCTACGTCTGCTGTCTAAGCATAGATTGTGTTACTTACCATGACCACCATGCAGAGGAACACGGAATCATAGCCCAATCTGTCGTAGAGGAATCCGGAAAGCGACGGCGCTCCGACGAATCCAATACTCATAGAAGCTCTATAAGCTCATAGTCAGCATCTGGCCGTGTGCAGCTTTATGAGCCTAGTGGTACTCACGCTAGGAGGCCGAGACTTTCACCCGCATTCGAGCTGCCGACTGTATCGATCACCAATGCCAATCCAACGCTCCAGATGCATGCTGTCGCAAGACCCTGGATGAACCGTGCGAGTAACAGAAATCCGACGGCATGGCTGGCCCAGAGCATCAGAGTTCCACTCAAAAGCAGGATAAGACCGGCCATCAATGGCCAGTATCGGTTCCGGTAATGATCTATTTCGAACGAAGCTTCATGTTAAATTTCGGCCAGGAATTGTATTTGATCAAGAATCCGCAAAACTGTAGTCACGAACCAGCGAGCCATCCAAAGGCAGCTACACGAAATCACCTGTTAGTTCAAATTCACGAATATATGAGCCAAAGTGACGCAGAGGGAAACGTACGAGATCCGAGGGAGAACCCAAGACCATAGACAGCTAATAGAACCGCCAACCATCGTTGAACTGTGTAAATGTAGTATACAATTAGCATTACGTAATGTAAACTCCATACACGAGTGGTCGTAAATACCTTGGTCCTCCGGCACACCAGATCGCTTCTCCAGGGTAAACGGGAATACTCTGTCGCCAATCAGCTCTCACGCCCTCCTCACGATCCGATCTCGTAATAGCTTTATCTCAGAGGGTCAACGTACGGAACTAATGCCAGCAACACATCTCGTTAGCCTGCGTCCAGAAACTAGCATTTTTCGAACCCCTCCAACTTGTACTTACCAATGCATCCATAGAGCAGGACATCGACAAAAATCGCGAACGAGACGCTAAAAACGATGAATCCGCTCGACGACCGAAAGCGCCAGAAAGCAGGCGGCTGTTCTTCTTGCTTGCCCATCGCGACTTGTGTCCTAGTTGCGTGAGCTCGAAACGAAGGGCGGAGAGTCGGCCGGCTGGTTGTCTCGTTGCTAGCGACAAACGGAGAACAGGCTAAAGGCTGCTAAGTTAATTCGCCGCAGGGACGATATTGCCTGCGACAAGAAAGACAAAAAAGCGGCCTTGAGGATACCGTAGCTAAAAGCTCTCAAACGCGTATCCGGAGAGAGAAGAAAAATGTCGATGTTGAACGAAAGGAAAAGAATAGCCAGCGGGTGCTCTGTTGAAGAGAGAGAGAAAAAAGGTATCCCAAAAGGCGATAACGAAATCAACAGCTTGAGGCGACGACAGGCGCAATCATCTCTGACCGCGTCAAAAGGCAGCTGGTTTGAAAAACAAGAAGGTCTAGATCTCTCGATCTTTCAGACGGAATGCAGCGTCTCTCGACAGCAGCAGCAATAAAGGTAATGAACAACCAACGACGACAAAGGCTTTGACAAAGTGAGACCTCGAAAGTGAGTGGCCAGCCTAAAGTCGTCAGATATACGCCGCGCAAGCTGGATTCCAGATTTGTCGAACTCGCAAGTGCCGAAGGGTCGAATGCCTCTGGCAGGGTCTACGGCTCAGGGTGTAGCAGGCTGGTTTTACGAGACGAGAGTCGATCAGCCAAAGAAGAAAAATCGATGTGACCGACCAACCCTCGTCGAATTGCGCGCCAGCTGAAAGGAATGCTGGCGCCCTAGGACTCTTGAGACGGAAAGTGGTCGTTCCCACCCTTACCTGGCGATCCTCGCTCTGCAGCTGTGACCCGCGACGGGGAATTAATTTTGGCAAACTTAGCAAGCATGGCGGGAACCCAGGGAGCCGTGCAGCAGCCGTAACCAGATCGATCAGGTAGGACAGAAGGCAAACCGTGGCGCCTCCAATCGTTGGGCAGCAGTGGCATGCATGTCTTGAGGTTTAAGATTATGTCTGTCAAAACGTCCCTTTCTCAATTGCCAGAATACGATTCTGAAGTTTCATTTCATTTTTCGCGATTGGCCGACAACCATTCGATGCTTCCTGACGTTCGCAGCGTAAACTGGAATGGAGAACCAACCGCTAGTTGTCGGAAAATCCACCCCGACCGTCCCATCTGAGTCTCCATCTGACAGAAGACTAGATATGATGTGCATGCATTGCAGTGGAAACCTAGAGTTAATCTGCACCTCTTCGAGCATCCCGTCCAACGAATCAAATCGACCGATCCAACCACAAGATTGTTCTCCAGACCTCTCCTTCGCTACTTTCCACCACTAACTCGCACCCAATTTGCACTTAAATTACGCGAGGGATGCGGCGAAAGAGAAGACCTAGGTAGAAGCTAGAAGAGGGGCTCGACCCTGCCTCGATCAGCCCTTGCTCCGGATCTCTCATGTAGTGTGCAGGCGGCAGCAGCGAGTCGGCATCCGATTTGATGGAATTGCAGGGAAGAAGGATTCTCTTGCGAGCTCTGTGCCGTGCATGGATTCTCAGTTTAAATTTCACTCCACCTGGTGATATATGCCTTATCAGTTCGCTTGCGATTACTTGCCGGGGTAGTTCGAACTCGTTGACGGGCAGAGGCAAATTTTTCAAAGTTCAGGTTTTGATTGCAATATACCGGCTGGTAGGAGGTGTCGTCAATGCAGAAGCTACTGTCGTGAGTTTTCTTGTATTTCGCTGCAATGCAGCCGTACCGAACAAGCAGGTGAGTTTCACAACTGACCAGGCTGGTATTCGGGCTGTAGCGCTAGCTGGCTTGGTGCATACACAGCTACGGACCACGCTGGGTTTTCCGGAGCACATACCTCTGGTAATGGTGTGATTTTCGGGACATCATTTTCGCCTGTTCCTTGACGGCCTATCCTCAGTTTGGGTTTTCGTTCTCGTAAACGGATCACGATACCTTGGCCCAATCCGTCCAGCTGAGAATTTTCTATGAGGCTGTCGGCAAAGGAGTGCATCCGGCCCGGTGACGCCTACCTTTCGTTTGTGGCGATGAGACGAATTCGAATGCAAGATGGCAAAAGACGATTACGACCAAATTATACCAAGCTACCGCGCTAGCTCGAACTCATATCCTGGGCATACCCGGAAACACTAAGTACTAAGTACCAACGCGCATACGGGTTGCAGAATACAGATATATACTCCGTAGCATCTCGCTGTTCCAAGATGAAAACCTGATGGGAATCGTGAATGACGACTGGTTACACAAAATCTCGGGTGCACGATACTCAAACCGATCCCGACTCTCCAAGTGCCGCATTGCCGGCGTTTTTGACATTTCGCGGGGCCGCTCCCAGCCATTCGCCAGATGCATTCGACAGCATTGGACCATGGACCAACCGATACAATCAAACATGTTAACGGCGTGGGTCCGCGAAACGCAGCGGCAGCTGTAAGATCATGCGACCAAGGTTTCGCAAAATATAAGACAGCTACTATGATAGTAATTCTAATGCCTTACATAACAGAAATCACAATACGTTATACCAGCAGTAATACCGAAGGCCGTTTCCGGCAAAAGGTCAACTGATCAAATACTTAAAAATCAATTTATTTATGCGCCTTATCTCCAACACCCACTATCGTAAATTTTCATGCACTTCTCCATAAATCTGTAACCCAAGAACCGTGAAGAAGCATGGAAGTACCCGGTTTCAAAGCCACCTCCCGCTCCACAGCGTGTGTTCCGCCTGCGCACATATGCACATGCACAAGCAGTGCTCGCTATCACCCAACAGCCGTTTCTCCACCCGTCATATGACGGACCGCCTTCCACACGTACACTCGAAATATAAAACCACATTTATACAAAAGTATCGTATATATGTGATATAACATCCACAAACTGCGTTTAAGCTGGACAGGTCCGTCGCGGGGTCGAGTTGGGAGCATTGCTGTCCGGGTCGAAGCCGCTCAGCCACCCACCGACGCCTTGGTGCGTGTGATCCCATATCTTCAGCTCGCTCGTCTGGCGGTTGTAAATACAGCCGAAATTGTCGCCGTTGCAGAAGCCGCGCCCGAGATTCTCGCAGGCACGGTCGATACCGACGCAGCAGCCGATCTCGTTGACGCAGAATCGAGGGTCATCGTGCCTACGATACAATGATCGACATCGTTAGCAGTTGCAGCTATCAGTTTTGGGGGCGCATGCGAAGGCTGTGATACATACTGTTTATCGTGGATACCTTCCCGTTAATCAAGTCAGCTTCCTATCGTTGTATATTCCTCAAAAAAAATCAAGAGAGGGATGTATCAAGATAGCCCAATTGGGCGAATATAATATAACTCACATTTCCAGATCTGATAAGCATAATCAAAGCTTGGATAGTGCCGAATCTCATCTAAATGCGGCCCAGGTAGATACTCATCGTCCTCACCACCCTCAAAATAAGTCGGTTCGATACGAAAACTAAATTCACCTCAGGTCATTAATATACCCGGATCAGATATCAGAGCCGGTGGTGAAGGAGGGTAATCGTGCACTCACCCAAGTTCGGCAGACATAGGGTAGACCATGTTATATTTGTAGTCTTGGAACTGGCGTGACCCCAGGATATCCCCGGCGACCTTGAAGACGGCTTCTGCAGCATCGGGTCCAACTCCTCGTCTGCTGAATCCCTGGCCAAGAGCAGCCCTATGCGCGGCCCTAATGGCGCGACGATTATCGCGGACGATTGGAGTAGCTAGTGAAGTCAGGACCAGCGGCAATATCGCGACAATATAAGAGAGGAGCATCTTGAACTATAAAGCAAATGTTAAGATATAAGTCTTTGGCGGTGTTGAATGGCTGGAAGTTATGAAAATATGACTCCTGAACTCCAGTTGATAGATCAAGTTTACAATGAGTGTATGATATATATTTTAGATGTCAATTCGAGAGGACGACGATAGCGATAATATCTTTGACTTATTGAAGTGTAGCCACGTATGCGATTTATATATGGCTCCGGAACCATCGACTGGCGGGCATGATACTGTTCAGCTCGTCTGTCAGCCTGTAAAGGTTTTGTTACCGACATACGATAACATCTTGTAACTTCAAGACTCCTGTCGCCAGACTTTAGCCACACAAAAAGAAAGAATGAAAGGAACGAAATCAGCCTCATCAATATTGAAGCACTTCTACACATAGATATCACTAGCTGAGCGCATGAGCCCCGTATTCATGCACTGCCATACGTATGAATATACATCACACGCACAGGATCCTAGGAGTCTGATAAATTGCATCATGTCTTGCTTCCACAGCAATTTTACGCGACTGATAAATTCCGACAGCGACCATCATCGCCCCGTGTGATACCAAGCTTCAGACTGCAACCCTATGTCGGCCGAGAGCCGTATTTCAATATACATTAATCTATCCGACAGGAGCTACTCGACCATCGTTGTTGCAAAACTGATTGATCACGTCAGCACAAGTTGAATCAATAGGCGCATAGGCGCATCAAATGTAACACAGCCGTACACCTCTACAGAGGCATCAGCAAAAAGGAGACCAGATACCAAGGATCCATATCACATTACACTATAGCGTATATATAGACTCATGCGATTGGTCTGAATACTTTTTGCCATTATGTTCCCTGCGTCGCATCTGCGCTCGGTGCGCGTGCGCCAATGCAATGCAACCGGCGGGGATAACTCGAGCCGCGCTGCTCGTCAAAAAGTAAGCTTAAGCTTAATTCTGGAATTGAAGATATAATTGGTTCTGCCTGGGGGAAATAAGCTGACTGCAGTGTGGAGCCGCGGTGGCGGTGTCATTAAATGTTCCGACATGTGGCTGCATGTCAGAATACAATTGCATTGTCGCATCTCGAAAATTGAAAGTATAGCCTAAATGGCGCCAAGGACAGCTGCCAAAGGAATCGATATCTCGGCCGAAGGGATTTATATTCCCAATAGAGTAATTGCTCAATTATATTGAACTGGTAAATCTCTTGAAATAATTAATAAATACCTGAAAAGGGTGCAAAGAGTTGCTAGTGCGGTTTGTAACAGATGCAAAATCCAACGTCAACAAGTTCTCACGGTGTAGTTTCTGGGACGCTGCTCACGGTGAGTAATCAGCCTGCCAGGTTGACTCGTAAATCAGACGCCTGCCAGGCAGACTACCACAATCAGATACAACATTCACAATATTATGTAAAGTGAACTGCCGGTGGCGAAACTATAATGACGGTGCTATTGATACGTCAAATTTCGCGCGTGCATACACGAATAGACGCAGTTGAAAGTACAGGATCTCTAACAGGGATGGACGTAGCATCGACAGCCGCACAATCAATATTATTCCTGCCTTGCATCGACATTGTCTCGTGGAACCAGACTCCTGTACTTTTGACCTGTGAAATATACCATAGTCCACTGCTGGCTGTTGCTCTGCCCCTTGAATTCAGCGCCTGCCTCTGAGGCAATACATCAGCTAGCTGACTCTAAAAATAAATTATATAGAGGGTTGTAAACCCGTATTCCAGTGTACTTGATGATATCTCCAAGTAGAGTCAATCCCTGATCAATATATATACACTTCCTTTCAGTTTCCTCCACGCACTCTTCGTTGGTATATATATATCACCAGCCTAACCTCAGGGTCGCAATCTTCATTCAATTAATTAGTATTTACATACTTCATATGCTAGACTTTATATACAATATCTACAAAAGTCTCGTCGACTCCCTGTCTGAATCTACGATATTGTCATAATGCACTTCCACCTCTTCACCCTCATAACCTCCCTCCTCCTCCTCCTCACCACACCCCTCCTCGCAACTCCCGTCAACATCACAGACACCGACCTCATCGGCCCCCGCAACCTCTACAAACGCGACACAATAGACTGCAAAGGCTCCGGCCTCTGCGGTTTTCTAAACGGCAACCACTGCCGCAAGGCAGCCCAAGAAGGCTTCGCCGACAGCGTCACATACTTCTCCGAAACTCGCCGCATCGTAATCCAGAATGACCTTTTCCGCACCTTCTGTCTCGCGATGTATAAGTGTGAGAACCCGGACGACTATCAATACGGCATGCCCGGTAGCGAAATTCGGCAGCGGTAAGCTTGAACTCCTCGCATATACATATACATACATTCACTACCACATATATTTGCCAGCTGAGAATTGCTGTGTTCGTATATACAGTACTGACAATTCGTAAATATGCAGATTTAGAAACATCAAGGACTTGGGCGGGTGTGAGAAGTGTGGGACGAATTGGTACTTTGGCTCTTGCCGCGTTACTTTCAACTATTGCAGCGGCTCTGGGTGTAAGACTGCCTAGCGGTATCCTGATGGCAAATATCACCGTCTATTGAGCTAGCATGCAGCTCGGATTAAACAGTCTATGCTATCGGCAGTTTAGATCGGACGGGTATTTATAAAGATGTCGTGGGATTGCGTTCATGTATGCATTGCAATGATTTGGGATTTAAGATAGTAATTTGCACATCTACATTCACGCTTTGCACTACCCGCCATTAATTAGGATTCTCAATTTCAATTACTATATGTATGATGAGAACACTGAGACCACTATCTATACCGCTCTATCACCACCAGTAAAACTCCCAGATCTATTTGAAATACACCCGGTATAAACCCCGCAAGGTCTATCGCTATGCGGCTGTGAAAAACATAAAATGTCAACAAAAACCCATATGTGGTGATAATGTATGTACGAGCAAAAATAAGACGACCAGTATAGATCGTCGCGGGCAGTATATGCAGTGATGCAAAGACACACTCTATCGCTAAACGCCGTGTAAATGCCCTCTGTATGCTCGCTCGCTGTAGATGAAGCATGCGCTGAAACCCACCATGTAACGCCGCCGTCTGTATGCTGTATGTATGTGCATGTAGCTGTAAAATGTACAATGTACAATCCTCATTCGTGAAGAGCGTCGTTCGAGAAGATGATGTGTGATCGGAATCGACACGGCTATACCTTCAGCCGTTTCGCCGCCTGAGGCTCCTCCATCTGCGACGCCTTGCGCTTCAAAGAACCGTTCGTCTGCCGTTTCGCAGCCTCGGTCTCGTCCGGCGGCGTCTTGCAATTCCTCAACGAAGAAAAGCTATACGTCTCCGCCTTCTGTACCCGCACCACCTCCTCCTTCGAACTATCAGAAGCACCAGTCGCTTCCTGCGTCTCCACTCCGGTATCCTGCACAGACTCCGCCATCGATTTCCTCTGCACGAGCCGGCGACGCTTTGGCTGCTGCTGCGCCTTCCGCTCCTCCGCCTCCGCCATGAGCTGCTTCCGTCGCATACGGTCATTCTTAAGTCTATCAAGAATAGCCTGCTGAGCCTCCTGTCGCGGAATAACGCGGCGGCAAGAAGCGAACACGACGCCTCGAGTGCGTGATGATCCCGACGGCTCGGCGTTCTGACACTCCACGAGCTCCTCGAGCCACTCTCGTCGGATCTTGCGTTCTGCCGTATCAGGCTTCTTCACCGGCTGCTTCTTCACCGGCTTCTTCTCCGACTTCTTCGTCGCGAGCTTCCGCTTCTTCCGACCTGCACCCCCGTCGGACTCGCGCTTACCGGCCTTCGCGTTATCCACAGCTGTGGCAGCAGCCGGAATTTCAGCCTGCCTCTTCCTCTTCACCGTCCCCGCAGCTGTGGCAGCAGCCGGGTTCAGGTCTCCACTCTGCCCCTCGTCATCACTGTCGGACTCGCGCCGCCGTTTTCTAGTCGATGCGGCAGCATCGTCTCCTCGACGCTTGCTCTTCAAGCGGGAGCTGACAACAACAGACTCATCCTCCTCGTCATTGTCGACACTGCTTTTATCATCCGCCGCAGCTTCCTTTTCCTTCGTTTGTTCAGCGGCAAGCCCCTCCTCCGCCTCCCGCTTGACCGGCGACTTATCAACGAAGGAATTCTACTCCTCAACATTGAAAATCTGCCTAATCAAACTACTCCTCACAAACTCCGAAAACTGCTCCCCATCCTCCTCCGCACCCTCAGCACTGACACTAGCATCCAGGGCAAGCTTCGTATTCGCCAGATTCTGAATCGCCTCCTCAACCGTGCCCTTCGCCACCAGCCGCGAAACATGCACATCCCGAACCTGTCCGATCCGCCACGCGCGGTCCTCAGCCTGCAGATCGTCGAAGGGGTTGAACGACGAATCGAAAATGACGACGCGGTTCGCCGCCGCAAGATTCAACCCGACACCGCCAGCCTTCGTCGACAGCAAGAAGGCGGTGATGTCCCCCTCGTCCTCGAATTGGTCGACTAGATCCTGTCGCAGCGCGACGTGCGTGGAGCCGTCGAGTCGCAAAAAGGGTACCTCGAGCGTCTGCAGCACCCGCTCGAGAATGTCGAGGACAGTCGTGAACTGCGAGAAGATGAGCACGCGGTCGCCGTTGGCCTTCGCGTCGGCGAGGATCTGTCGCAGCGCGATTACTTTCGCGGAATCCATCCACTCGTCGTGCGTGAGGCGGTAGTTGCGTAGGGTGTTGGGGTACTGCGTGCACAGGCGGTGCAGTTCCCAGTCGGTCATGGCTTGCATGTCCTCTGCGATGGCGGCGGTGCTGTGCTCGCTGGAATTGTACTCGGGCTCGCCGCGGATGTCGCGCGCCATCTTGTTGATGTAATTGTCGCTGTAGATGTCGCGTAGGAGTAAGGGGTGGATTGCGGCTTGACGCAGCTTCATGAGCATGTTGCCGCGGTTCTTCTTGTCTTCGTCCTGCGCGCGCGCGATGGTCTGGTCGAGGAAGCGCTGGTAGAGTTTGGCTTGGACGGGTGTGAGTTCGCATTCGACGACCGTGCGGAACTTCTTCGGCAGGTCTTTGAGGACCTGCGCTTTGCGGCGGCGGAGGACGAAGGGCATCATTATCGCTTTGGCGCGTCGCACGCGCTCGTAGGAGAGAAGCTTGCTGTTGTCGGTGGCCTTGTCGGTCGTCGTGGCCTTGTACCGGAAGATCGAGCTGAGCTGCTCGTTCCGCCCCTCGAAGAGCTGCGGCAGGATGAATGCCAGCAGGTTCATCAGCTCTTGGAGGTTGTTTTGCAGAGGTGTCCCGGTGAGCAGGACGCGGGACTGGGTCTTCAGCGTCGCCAGGGACTGGGCGCGATTGGACGAGCTGTTCTTCAACTGGTGGCCCTCGTCAAAGATAGCGACCTAGTTCGATATAAATTAGTATCGAGCAGCAGCAACAAGTATGTTAGGTATAGAAAAACTCACGTTGAAGTCGAACTTGCGCAGGAACCAGCGGTCAATCTTGGCCGTCTGAGATGTGCCCTGGAAAGTGTTATACGTCGTGACCAGGACGTTAAAGTCGCTGTTGGCGAACAGGTCGTCACGGATGCTCGTCCGCTCCTTCGCAGTGCCATAGTACACCTCGACCTTGAGCGTCGGGCAGAACCTCTGGAACTCTCTCAGCCAGTTCTCGAGAGTCGAGGGTGGCACAACGACGATATGGGGTCCCTTGACCCCGCGCTCCAGCAGCAGAGCTAGGAACGCGATGACCTGACAGGTCTTTCCGAGACCCATCTCGTCGGCCAGGATGGCCCCCAGCTTCTTCTCGTGCAGGAGCTTCAGCCAATGGACACCGAGCACCTGGTACGGTTTAAGCGTGACATCCTCAGACATCAGCTTTGGCTGCCCAATCGTCAGGTTCTGCACCCCCTGGGAAAGGCCGGAATGGCCGATCCCACCTGCTACCGTTGGGTCAAGCCCGTTCGCGGTTGCTGTCTCCTGCGGTGCTACGATGTCCAGCCCCTCGCCGGAATCCGCGGCCCCAACCTCCACACCCATGCTCTTCATCCCCTCCTTGATCTTGTCGCCCAGCTCCTGACAAGTCTTCAGGAGGGAGTCGACCGCCTGGAAACCCTGCCAGGTTTCGAGGCATTGGTCGACAACCCTGTCCCCGACGACCTTGGGCGCGCGGTTCCTGCCTCTCCCCACGAGGACGTTGGGGTCTGCCACCCCGCGAACGTCCTCCAGGCTCGCGAACGGACGTTGCGCGAGTATCAGCTCGGCCGTCGCGTCGTCTGTGAACGACAAATCGACGAGACCTGCAACATCGGCCGAGTTGATGAACTTCAGGACATCCAACTCGGCCCCTTCCTCTTCTGCAATTGCACCAGACTGACTCTCCGCTTTGCCTTCCTCGTCGTCCGATGAGACCAAGACGACGGTCTCCGGAGATTCCGACGACTCGAGCTGCCGAAGCTTCCTCCCGGACACCAGCCTCCTACGAGGCTTGGTGGGCTCCGGAGCAGACGCTTCGCCCGGGGTGACAGAGGGAGCTGCCTTGGCGGGAGGGCTAACGGCAGTAGGCCCGGCCAGATGGTGCGAGAATTTCTCTCGAATCGTCTTCTTCGGCTGGCGCTGCGCGTTCCTCTTCGCCGCGACAGCGCCAGGCTCCAGGTCGTCGTCCAGGACGATGACCTCAGGAGCGGACTGGACGTCTGCGAGGTATTCGATGGTGTTGTCGAACGCCCCGCCGCACTTGATGAGGGCGTCCACGACGTCCCTCATGTCGAGGGCCGGATAGACCCTCTTGACCCGCGGCACCAAATTGGCCGGGTCGAAGCCCCAGTCGACCAACTGCTGCTTCTGCAGGGCTAGCTTGGCCCGCTCGTGGTTGTGGTTGCTGTCCCGAACAGCCTTGATGACCTTCTGTTTGGCCATCTCGGGAAACTCGCGGACGAGAGTCTCGATCAGCGGTGAGGCGTCAGTGAGGTCGATGACGCCGCTAGGCCGCGGGACGGCAGGTGCACGCTGGGGCAGAGACGGCTTGCTCTGCAGCTGTGCGTTGGCGAAGTTGCGTCGCATTTTGGCGACGTCTTTGGCGGCGGGGGACCAGTCGGGGCGCTTGCTGGCGTTGAAGGTGAATTGCCCGGCGTAGCTGCGCATGTTGGCGACGGGGTCCGCGCGGGCGACGGGCGACTCGGACACCCGGAGCGCGGTGCCGGGGCTGGCGCCATTGCTAGGGCTGCGGGTCGGCCGCGACTGGTAGAAGGTGGTTGCGGCGGAATTGGGAACGCTGCCCTTCTTGCTGTCTTCTTCGTCGGACGAGGACCCCGCGTAGGGGACCTCGGTGTCGTCCGTCAGGTCTATCTTGACGATGTAGGGCCGGCGAGCTGGGGGTGTCGCGGCTGCGGCTGCGGGTAGGGACGCAGCGGCGGGGGCAGCCTTCGGCTTGATGGGCGACTCCTTGATGACGGGGGAGCTCGCAGCGACCTGGACGACGGGGGCGGAGCGTGCAGGCGTCGCCCCGATGATCTGGGTGGGGATGGTTGCGGGAGGCGATGAAGGCAAGTCATCAATCTCGTCGCCGGGGAGGTCTCGTATCGGGAAGGTTAGCGGCATGCTGACGGGCATGGTCGCCTCGTCGCTGAGGAGACCAGCGGGGAACTCTGGCTCCGACCACTTGACGCGCTTCGGGGAGCGACCCTCAGGCGGTGAATCCATCGCTGCGACGTACTAGGGGTGGTGGTATGTTAGCGATGTTCGTGGCAAGCGGATCGGTGCGGGAGGGTGGAAACCACGAGGGAGAGAGTGCTTACTGGCTGCAATGGAAGTAGGATGTATCGCGGTGGCAGATGCGTGCTGCCGAGGGAAAGGATGTCGTAGTAAGGTTGTGATGCTGTTGATGTTGAAATTCAGGATGTTAGCCCGTTCACTATCTTCCCACTCCCACCCCCACACACACACAAAAAAAAAAAAAGAGATAGAAATGAAGAAAAAGATTGCAAGAACTGGATCGCGAGCAAAAGAGCAGCAGCAAAGGCGCTCCGACAAGCTCCAGCCGGGCAGTCGACAGGATGTCTCGCCTGGTGTCTTTCGCTACCACGAACAGGGTAGCAGGGGGTGTTCGATATATGTATCTGGGAGGAAGAACATACCCTGTTGTACCAGGAAGAAAGCAACAGTCGATGATAACAAGAGACAGCTGCGCAGAACTGTCTCGAAAGCTTGTCGTCGTAGTGATATAATTATCCGTCTATTTTCTATGATGATGTCTGTGGGGAAGAAATTCGAGAAGTACAGAAGTCCAGAAAGGAGGGAAGACGAACAATTGTGCTCGTCCAAAGACGCAGCGTGCAAAGTGCGCCCGCCAGGGAAAACCGCCGCTGCGTGCACACGCGACCGCCACACGCGAAGTCAGCTTACCTGGCTGCATAGAATACTTGATATCGGAACGGACACTCCCCACATACCCGCTCAAACTAAGTACCTATACCTATCGACACCACGACAATGGCCACCCGTCGCGTCAAATCCACCGAAAAGCCGTCCGACGATGCCGCCCCCGCGGCCCCCGTCCTGCCAAAGGGCATGCAGGCCGAGAAGATGAGAGCAAACCCCGGCCCCGCCATCCCCGCGTATGTCACAGTCACTCCCTCTATGTGCCCTCCCTCAATACCCATACAGCAAGACACGTCACGACTAACAGTTATGATGAACAGCGAGGTCCTGGTCAAGCTCTTCGGCTTCACAGCGGCAATGCTCATCGCCCCAATCGGCTGCTACTACCTCAGCACCAACGTCCTCTTCCCCGGCTCCACAGTCACCGGCGCCTCCATCGCCGCCGTCGTCGCAAACGTCGTCCTGATAGCCTTCGTCGTCGTCGCCATGCGCGAGGACGACGGCGAGGAGTCCAAGAAGAATAAATGAACGAATATAAGAATGTACAACTAGCCAGTGTATATAATATTCTCAAGTGGACTGATCATTGGCACCGGCGTTCGGCGTTGACGGCAGCTAGATGTAATATCTAATATAATAACACCGTGTCCCTACGCTGAATATACGGATGGCTGGTAGCGTACTAGTATGCAAGATCTTAAGATGATATATAAATGATAATATAAAAGTGCTTTTATATCAATCGTAACTGCATTATTAACGTCACTATAATACAATTTCCACCGCTCAATCCAAACTTTTACCTCGCTCCTCATCATCCAATTGACTACCAATCGCCCAAACTAGCCTATTACCATACTAATGATGAGTCGGCATCTCGGTTTTCGCCCGTGTCGCAACCGCATCCTCCGCCCTCCACAGCGACGTCACAGTCTTCAACTGCGTGTAAAACTGCAGCCCATGCCGTCCGTAAAAGTAATTCGCATTCCCCGCAATCGACGCCTTGTTGCCTATACCCCACGCCATTAGCCAACCTCTCCATATAAATATATCAAAATCACAAGGATGTAACATACCAGTGAACGAGAAACTCGTGGCCAAGGGCACCGGAATCGGCACATTGATGCCCACCTGCCCCGTCTCGATATCCTTCTGGAACCGCCCCGCCGTCGCCCCGCTCTGCGTGAACACAGCTACCCCATTCCCATACCGATTCCGATTGATCAACTCAATCGCATCCTCCAACGTCTCCACGTTCAAACAAACAAGCACGGGCCCGAAAATCTCCTCCTGATAACACTTCATCTCCGTCGTAACGTCCGTCAATATCGTGGGCCCCACGAAGTTCCCATTGGGGTATTTCGCCGGCCGGTATCCACGCCCGTCGAGCAGCAGCGTCGCACCCTCGTCGACACCGCTCTGCACCAGCGCTTCGATCTTCTCGCGTGCCGCGGGAGAAATGACGGGTCCTAGATCCGCGCCCTCCTCGAACCCGCCGTTGACGTTAAGTTGCGCGGCTCGCTTCGCGATCTCCGGCAGCCATTCCTTCGTTTCGCCGACCATCACCAGCGTCGACAGAGCCATACACCGCTGTCCTGCAGCACCGAACGCCGCGCCAACGATCGCGTTTATCGCCTGGTTCTTGTTCGCGTCCGGCAGCACGGCAGCATGGTTCTTCGCGCCCAAATTCGCCTGCACGCGCTTCCCCTTCGCCGAACCCCGCGTGTAGATATACTCGCCGGCCTTATCGCTGCCCACGAAGCTAATAGCCTTAATCCTTGGTTCATCGATGATGAAATCCACAGTCTTGGCACCGCCATGCACGATATTCACAACGCCAGGCGGGAACCCCGCCTCCTTCGCCAGCTCCGCGAGTATCATAGCCGCGCCAGGATCCCGTTCGGAGGGTTTAAGAACGATGCAATTCCCCGTTATCGTCGCGACGGGCAGACACCAAAGCGGTATCATGGCCGGAAAATTAAACGGACATATCGCCGCCACAACGCCCAGCGGCTCACGGTAGCTGCGCGTCTCCATATCCTTGCTAACCTCGAGCACCTCACCCGTAAGCTGGGTCGTGATCCCGCACGCCGTCTCGGCGACCTGCAAGCCACGTAGGACATCGCCCTTCGCGTCGGCGAAAGTCTTGCCTTGCTCGAGCGTGATGCTGGCGGCGAGGCGGTCCCAGTGCTGGCGGATGAGTGCGACGAAGCGGAACATGATCTGCTGGCGGGAGAGGAGCGAGGTTGCGCGCCAGGCGGGGAAGGCCTTGGCCGCGCTGTCGACGGCGGCTTTGAGTTCCGCGTCGGTGCTCTGCGGGACGCGCGTGACGAGGTTGTTCGTGGCGGGATCGTGCAGGTCGATCCATTGCGTGGTTTTCGACTCGACGAACTCGTTGTCGACAAACCACTTAGTGTTCGGTGGGCTCGCGATCTTGTCGTGCGTCATGGGGTAGTCGACGGCGGCGGCTGTCGCGGTGGCAGGGTTGAGGTGATGTGCCGTGGCGGTCAGTCGCCGCACGGCGGTGCTGGTAGCAGCTTTGGACAGCGGGGAGGCCATTCTGAGAGATGACAGCGACGACGACGGGGCGTAGATGTGTGCGGTGGGCGTGCGGATGGCAGACAGCAGAGAGCGAGAGAGGAGCCTGCGAGCGGCCATTTTCTGTCCTCTTCGCAGTAGGTACAGTCAGCAGTGGAATGGAGGAGGTTGGTGGAAGGTAAAGCTTGGAACTCAGGTACGCTTAATTATAAGAAGAGAGCTTCCTTTTCTTTTCTATCGTGCGTGCGTGGGAAATTTAATTAAATTAAATCTGGGGAAGCAGCCGAGCTTTAACGCTCGAACTCCGGAACAGCCCCGACGCTGGCCCGCACATAGCCGAACACTCACTCAGTATATCACGGCTGGTCCCGATAGGGGCGAAAATAAGTACTACACCACGGGCCGGTGGACTCCAGTCAATTGGTAATATCTTCTCGATAGAGAGCAGTGTGAAAGAGCTGTATACATGTAGGCCGGCAGCCGAGCTGTCGGAGTGGCAACGTGGGGCTGCAACGCAAAATCTGCAACACCGTGGCCACAGCAGATATCCAGCCAAGGAGCTCTACATATACTTATACGGACAACGGTGCCTGGCTGCAGGAGCATCAGGTACGCTCCGCTACAGATAGGCGGTTCCCCGAGAGTGGAGTCCGATATTAAAAACAGGGCTGCCTCGCATACACTACTCCTAGTATGTTCCGACAACGGAGCACGATAACCATCACAACCAATTAATATACCTGCGGCACACGACAGATATCAAGATCTCGATCGAAAATTTAAAAGACAAGTATAGCTTGACGCAACGTAAACTCCTAAGGATATTACTAGACACAACTTTTCTCTCTCTCAATCGTTCCATCTCGTCCCTGTATGTAGACTATCCGCATTAAACACACATGAAAGCAATGCAAGATCTCTCATCTCTCTCCCCCACATGCAAAACCACCATCCTAGGATAACACGGATAGCTCCTCTCCTCAAGGCCCCCCTCCACCATCATGACCGATAATGAAGAAAATGATAATGATGATGATGTTAATAATACTAAGTAAGTAGTAATACTAATAATAATAATGCACACATGCATGCTCTGCCACCTATCCTATCCTACCACCTCCATCTGACCTCAAACCACCACTCTACTCCTTCTTGCTAGCCCGCTTGGTCGCCTTCGGCTTATCCGCTCCCGAAGCGGTAGCCTCATCAACCTTCTCCTCAACCTTCTCCTTCACCTCCTTCGCCGCCTCCTTCGCCTTCGTCGCGGCCTTGGCAACAGGTGCTGCCGCTGCGGGCGACAGAACAACGCTGACAGCACCGATGAGGATCGCCAGGATGGTGGCAGCGACGGCTCCAACGCCGCCCGCGAAGGCAGGCATGAAGCGGATAGCCTCAACAGGGTCCTTCTTGGCAAGCGTGATGAACAGGTCCAGGTTCTCCTTGATGTACTTGACGGGGTCCTCCTTGAAGTCGAGGTCGAGCGGGCTCTTGGGGATCGGCTTGTCTTCGTCCTCAGTCGACGGCGGCGGCTTGGTAGCCTCGTCCTCCTGCTCCTCAATCTTCTTCTTGACGTCGAACGTGGCCTTCTGGATCGCCTCGGCGTCGTCGATCGAGTGTCCGACGTAGATGTTGTCGAACAGGATGCCGTTGTTCATGGTCCACAGCTCGATGCCGATGCCGCCCATCGGCTCAAAGTTCGAGGGGGTCTTATCCTCAAAGTAGTTCGGGTTGGCGATCTTGCGGGGCTCCCAGACACCCTTGTAGTCGGGGTTGGCGATCTGAGGACGCGTCCACTTGCCCTTGTACGCCGGGTTGGGCTTCATCGGCTTCTCCCACTTGCCGCAGCCGGAGGCTTCCGCGCACTTGGGGTTGGGGATCGTCGGGGCAATCCAGTCGCCGTCCTCCTCGTCAACCCATCCCTCGGGCTTCTCAGCCTCCGGGTCAGCGATCTCAAGCGGCTCGTCCTCCAGCCAGTCCTCGGGCTTGGTGGCTTCCTCGTCAACAATCTCGTACGGTGCATCCTCATCCCAGTCGTCAGGCTTGGTTGCATCCGGGTCTGGCATCATAGCTTCGTCAACCCAGTCTTCCGGCTTCTTGTCATCCGGGTCCGAAATCTCCTTCGGCGGCTCAACAGCGGGGGTGAAGTCCTCGAGGAGAGTGCCGTTCTTGACGCGGGTGCCGTCGATGCGGATCTCAAAGTAGTTGTCCGGCTTGACGATGAGCGTATACAGCGTGGTCTGCTTGACGATGCGGGCCATGGGGGAAGTGGACAGATGCTTCTCCTCGTAGTCGCCGGTCTTGGGGTTCTTGTGGTTGAAGATGAAATGCACCTTGTTGGTGCCGCCGCACTTGTCGGGGCCGAACATGATGACGTACGGAGAGGTGTTAGAGAACTCCTCACTATGGAGCTCCTTTCTCTCGCGTAGCAGCTTGAGGTATGCGCCACCACACTCAAGGCCCTCTAAAAACCCACGCATTAGCCTCGCCTATCCCATACGTATTTGATAGCGGTGTGCAGTATTGTAGAATTCATACCCTGCAGCTTGACTTCATACTGGACGACGAGCGCCTTGCCCTTGGGATCGACCGGCTTCTTGAACTTCGTGGAGATAGCGTGATGTGCGGCCTTGTCCTTGACGACTGTACAATTCACCCTCATTAGCACTCATGCCCATATAGGCACACACGCGCACCTCGTTAGAAGCACGTGGGGTGTAAATCTTACCCAATCCCTTATCTCCGATTATGCCCTGCAGGACATATGGCTCCTCGTGGCCCCAGTTGCCAACGTAGGCCCATTCCTCCGAGCCCGTGTTACCCTTCTTCGCATGGCTGGGCGTCCACCGCGATTTCCAGTCGTCGGTGAACTGCTCCCAGAACGGGGCCTTGACGGAGGTGTATGGCTGCAATCGACAAGTTAGCCAATCACTTCAATAACACGTGCTGCGGGGACGGCGTCAAGTGCCAATTCGGGCACTTATTCAAACTTACAGTGAAGGTCGGCTTTTGTATGGAAGTGGTGGAAGAGGAGGATGTGCTCGTCGAGGTCGACTCGTCACCGAGAGCCTCGTCGAGGTCGTCAGCAACGGCATTGCCAAAGAAGGCTGCCGTCGACAGAACGGCGGCGGCTGCCGCGTTTGTGAAGCGCATGGTGAGCTAGAGCAGCCTCCAGAGATCCTGAGACAGCTACAAGTCAGTTCCGCAAGCTCTAACAAGACTCAATTGCTGCTGTAGAAGATGCTAAAAGCCAGAAATCCAGCTTCTCAGATGGACCAGAAGCGCAGAGCTATCAAGATTCGAGCGTGGGTGAAAATGTGCGGAGCAGAAAGAATCAAGACAGAGACGCTAGGAAGGGCAGAAAAAGACGTACAGAAACCAGAGCGTGAACCGAGCAGCAGCGCCAGAAGCAATTCGAGACCGTCCGTCGCCTGAGGAGAAGGAATCGAATTGACTAGCGTGTTAACAACAGATGAAGTTCGCGGAGGAAATCTACGAGCAGCAGCAGAAAGGAAGAAGAAGAAGAAGACTGGAGGAAGAAGAAGAGATGAAGAAGTGTGCTGATGTCAGTTGATTTATTTGGGGATTTTGGCGTGGGGACCGCCGCGGGCAGTTCGCTCGAGCGGGCGAAATTGACAGGTTGGCCACAAAGCCGGCCGGATTAACATCCACACCAAACATTAACATGCACCCACCTCATCACGTAAGTTGCTCCACCACCACCAAGTCTTAGGTACCTGCTTACAGACTATTATGGGGATTGTCTCTGGCCGAGCATTTCGAAGAGCGGACGGACGAACAAGGCAGCTGGCCAGCCGTGTCCTGCCTGCAGCGTCGCCGCAGCTCGCAGGGTCAAGCCAGCGGCATGCACCCTCGGATTCCCTGAAACGAAAGGTCCCCACTCGCAGTTGGTCGCTTGCATATCGGCAAGGAACGGTTTCCAGAAGAGTCCACGTACGTGCGATCTCCTAGCCAGCCGCGATCCAGCTGCCTCTCGCATGCTGCCCGTCTGTACTATTGGTATAGATGGGAATAGTTGAGACGGAAAAGTGCGATGGGCGCTTGTTACCCAACTTGTTCGCAATTGATTAACTGGAACGAGTCCCTGCCTGTTGGAGCGCATGTTGTATCCAATGTCGAATCTATACTCGATACCATAAATTCGGACAGTTGTTAACCAGCCGGTTGATATCTGACGGTGTATGCACTGTCACGATCGCGTCATGTCATGTCATGTCAGCCGCCCGTCAGTCAACCGTCCGTCCAGCCTGTCCACTTGCATCAAACGGCGGCAATAAGTAATGCATGACATCGAGACATGCAGCTATAAATATTGATAAGGTTGACTAGTATGCCACTACCCGAGCCGCAATGCCCTGCAACAACCAGCCCTTGGTTCTAAAATAAAAATTGACAATGCGATGCAATGTCATATTAATCGGTAGCTGGATCGGTCTCATGCAGGTACATCTCATTTCATTGCATTGTTGTAACTCGATCGGTTTATCTCACATATGTCCGTTCAATCGAGGTTAGAAGATGGGACATCTAAAGACCCCAGGCTCAGCTTGTTCGGCTTAAGAGCAAGTTGAACGCATGCGCGCAGAAAATTAATTTAGGACGTCTGCAATTGATAATATATGGTCCCATATTCGCCAGCTGCCATGATTCTATCGTGCCACAGCCAAACTGCTCATAGTAGAGCTCATGGAGATGATTCTCCACATATCGACAAAAGGCATCTAATATTCAATTATATATTGGGCGGGATATATTTCCGTGATTCAACCGGGTTAAATCTGGGGATGGTATTCGTCTTGATCTAACGCAATTCAAGCGCAAAAGTCAGGGTCTGGGCTGCGAGGAGCAGTGTGGGATAACAAAATACCTAGGTATAAAATAGCGGTAGATAATTCAGTTACTACCCGGTCCCTGCACGCTCTCCGTTTTATAGAACTCTCCACATATAGGATTACGAGGTCTGTCAAACAATGTATACAGACTTGTAAATTTCGCAAACTCGTAAAGGGCTACAAAAAATCATAGCAGCGCCATCTCATTCAGTTTACTTTACATCCTGATACTATACCGAAAATCCCTTCCAGCTTTTCATAAGATTGACCCCTCCACTTGACGACGTCGCACAATATACTCACACATTACAATTGGCGTTAGCAAGCCCCCTCACACCATGCGACGCGATATTCGAACAAGTATCCCCAGGCACCGCCCCGCTCGCCGCATCCACAAGATCCAGCCCCTCAAACGCGATATTATAACACGGATTAACCTTCGAGCAAGAGATGCTGGCCCGCCGTTTGCCCTTCGACACCGTCCCCGTGAAATTCGCCCAAACAATATTGCTAACCAGCATCTTACTCGTGCCCCCATACGACCCGTTGTTCCCATTATCCTGCGTCAGCGCCGGCCCGCCGTCCGCGCCGTCGACCTCGAAGTTTGAAAACAGCACGTTCCGGACATACCCCCACCCGCCGCCGCGCGGCTGGTTCTCGCTCTCGTACCCGGACTGCGGGGCCTGAAAGCCGATCCACGTCTTTATATACGCGGAATTATGCATGTCTTCGTTGTAGCGCACGATGCGCACATTGTCAATCCACACGTTCTCGACGCTGCTGTCCTCGAGGTATTGGCCGAGACTGCCGATGGCGATGCCGTTGCCGCCGTGGCAGAGCACGTCGGAGACGTAGATGTTGTAGCTGCGGGGCTTGATGGCGACGCAGTCGTCGCCGCCCTGGTAGGTGAAGCCCTTGAGGTAGATGTTGCGCGCGTCCATGGTGTTGAAGCCGTCGGTGTTCTGCACCCAGTTGCTGCCGTAGGGCGCCGAGTGGGCGGTCGAGTTGGAGGTGATGTTGGTGAAGTACATGTCTGTGCCGTTCATGATGTTGATGGCCCAGAGCGGGGATTGGCGGACGAAGAAGTTGTTGACGGTCACCTGCGAGACGTTCCAGAAGACGAAGGGCATCGGGCGGCCTTCTTGGGTTGATCTGTGGGTGTTACATACGTCTAGTTAGCTGCGAAATGTCGTTCAAAGCATGCGAAGGTCGGTGAAATGGGGTATGCTTACCCGTGCTCGGCATTGTACCAAGCGTCGCCATTGCCGTCTATACCGCCTGTGCCGAAGCCATCGATGATGATATCGTCACCTGAGATTGTGAACCCGGCGCGGTGGTTCTGGAAGGCAATGCGGTACGAGTTTGCTCGCCAATAGGCCAGGTCGTCCGAGAACTGCATTCAGTCAGCAAGAATTAACAACATGGTAGGAGCGGTATATATGCTTACAGTCCAAACTCCATGCCAGTCAATTTTGACATCATTCAGCACTCTACGACGCAATTGCCTCGTTAGCTCCGACGTACATAGACGAAATAATACAACCAGGTCGTTAGGCAAAGAAATACATAATTTTGGAATGAATATACTTACGCGCTCAGCCGCTGCCCAATAAAGTAGTTCTGCCCGGCTGGAAAGCGAATGTACCCGCCGTTACCACAGTCCTTGAACGCCTTGAGCAAATGCGGTACATCGTCCCTCGGCGGCTTGTTCTTCTCCCTCTTGTACGCGTAGACCGTACACGTCTTCCGGCCATTGGTGGTGCTGTGGTCGACACTGCCGTCTGTAGCGAAGGTGCTGGACGCCAGCAGTAGCAGGGACAGGAAGGCCGCTTTGAAGCCCATTCTGTCGAATTGAATTGATTCCAACCAGGTACTCAGATAATATGCCTATCTGTCAGTGAATTGGCCAGCAGCGGATTCTGTTCTCTCCAGCCTGTACATCTTGACCGGTCAGCAGCAGCAATTTATGCGCCGCAATCCCCGCCGCGACGGCGTATCGAGATACTACCCCATCATCGATAAATAATCCGGCTCGCGACAGGGACCGCTCTCATTGGAGGTAAAATTCCCAGCACGGCCAAACTACCATCCCAGGCCGCGGACTAATACTATAACATATGTCAGGATGGTATTATAAATTCCCAGGCTACCTCAATGATCGTCGTGCGCTGGTAGCCGCGAGGTCCCCACAATCCCCACAGTCCAACAATGCAACGTCCTCGGACCCTCTGCTAAGCTTTCGTTGAAGTCCTCGAACCGAACTGCTGGCGAGCGAGCGAGCGAATGAAAAGTTAAACCGACGGCACTGACATGCCTGTCTCGTGGCTGGAATGTGGGGTATCCGGCCGCCGAAAGCAGTTAGACAACCAGCACTGTCTGCCGTACGATGAAGTCAGCGAAGCGAATGGAATGTAACCGGGGAAATATGTCTCTTTGAATGCGTACGCAGACTTGTATCGAGCTGGCAAGCTCTGGTGAGCAAGCTGTGGCACATTGAGTACAAGCTTCAATTAAGCCGGCGGTCAAGCTCTTGGCGCCTTGGCATCGAGATGCAGGCTGTTTGGTGGAAACGTGGGATCGGGACGCGATGCTCGAGACGAAGTCTTCAAATCGTCTCGAGTGGCTGTCAGAGCTGCGGAGCCAGTTTTCGAATTCCATCGGGCTGTCCCAAAGCGGTAACGGCCGTGTTGCGTCGTCGTTGAAAAACCAAACGTGTTTGCCACGCCGTCTACAATTGCACCATTCGCGTGCGCTCTTCAATTCCCAATGCGAGGCCAACCGTTCGGTATATCCTAGTATAGCGCCGCACACAATTGTACTTCTACAGCGCTTACTCGAGAAGCGTCGCTCTTCCCGACATATCGATCATCAAGCAAGATGGCTGAACCAGCGCCGCTCTCCGAAGAAGAGCAGACCGCCCTGGTCACCTCAGACGACCCCCACCACCCCGCCAACCTCATCTGTAAGCCCCACCATACAAATATGCGCAGATCAAATACACATCCACAGGATATGCTAACTATATACGCGCGCAGGCGAACTCTGTCGCAACTTCTACACACTCGGTTGGGTAACTGGCACAGGCGGCGGCATCAGCATCAAACAAGAGTACGTCATTATAAACCTCCAAGCGCACATATTCTCAAACTATACTACCACGATGTACTAACCATACTCGTAACGACCAGTGACAACATATACATCGCCCCCTCCGGCGTCCAAAAAGAGCGCCTCTCCCCACAGGACATGTTCGTCCTCTCGCACTCAACAAACACCTACCTCCGGACGCCGACCCCCCTCAAGCCATCAGCCTGCACACCCCTCTTCCTCGCCGCCTACGCCAAGGGCGCCGGCGCGTGCATCCACACACACTCGCACTGGGCCGTCCTCGTCACGCTCATCAGTCGCGGGAAGTCAGTGTTCAGGATCGCCAATACCGAGATGATAAAGGGCATTCCGTGGCCGTCGCGGAAGAAGTACTATGGGTTTCATGATACTCTTGAGATTCCGATTATTGAGAATACTGCCAAGTGCGTTATAGTTCTACGCCCTGTTGTATTTTTGTCAGGTGGTTGTGCTGATGTGGTGATAGAGAGGAGGATTTGCGCGAGAGTCTGGAGAAGGCGATACAGGATTATCCCGTACGTGTAACCCATGCCAGACGCCTCACTTTGAATAGCGATTATACTGACGGTCATGTCATTTTACTACAGGATACATCTGCCGTCTTGGTCCGGCGGCACGGCGTGTAAGTTGCACTGCCTACAACGATACTGACATATGCACATACTAACCTACAACTATCACAGCTACGTCTGGGGCGACACAGTCTGGAAGGCAAAGACCCAAGCAGAATGGTAGGCGATTACAATCAATCTTACCACACATCCTTCCTGAATACCGCATGATATATTATAGACCAGCTAACCGCACACAGCTACGACTATCTCTTCCAGCTGGCAGTAGAAATGACCAAACTCGGCCTCGACCCCGCCGGCCCAATCGAGCCCGTCACCGAATCTTAAGCCAAGTCCAATTTAGCCAATGTAACATCCACCCATATCACACCATCCACCCATCAACAGCACTTACATACACACACGAATATAATAGTATATAGAGTAGATGACACCAGTATATAACCAACGCTGAACCCCGTCCATTTATCCCCATCCACCCATCCATCTATCTATGAGTTCGAAAGAATATACAATGCAAGCATCTACAACGCCCCGCCGCGGGCAAAAAATACCACAATAACAGTAATATCATCACGATGCCGCTTCGCCGTCTCCCGCCCTGGCGGCAAGCCAAGCGTGAACAACAGCCGGCTCTGCCGCGCCCCGCCCAGCGCGTTCCTCAGCAAATGCACACCAGCGTTCTCGTCGCCCTCGAACACAAACGTCTCCATCTGACTCTGCGTCAACCGCGTCGTCTGCCGCTGCCCTTTGCCAGGACTACCACCAGTACTATGACTACTATTATTACCACCAGCCTGCACGTCGGTCTGCGTGTCCGTCCAGCGGCCCACGAGCGCGACGGCGTCCTCGCTGCTTAGAAAGTCCCACAGGCCATCCGACCCCAGTATCAGGAAATCACCATCCTTGACAGCCGAGTACGTTGACACAACCGGTTCAGCAGTAACATACGGCGGCGTAGCGATCTGTGACCGCGTCCCGGTGCTCATCCGGCGTAACAGCAAACCCGCCTCGTCAATGCTATTCTGTATCTTGGGCGACAGACATTTCCCCCCCTCGCTGTCGTCGCTGGTGCTGCCGTCGGATGATACAGCTGCTGTATCCGGGAAGTCCAGCGGATGTAGCGGCGGCGTCGGCGTGTCGCGCGCCTTGAAGCGGGCGTCGCCGAACGCGCGGCTGACGGCCAGGTCACCCATCAGTCTGTTTTGCGTGATGATGCTGTCTTCGCCCGGGTGTTCGGCGCGGACGCGGTGGACTTCGGCGGGGTTACTCGCGAAGTTCTGGTCGACGGACAGCGGCTTCGCGAGCCAGCGGGTGCTGGATGCGCTGCCGACGCGCTTGCCGAGCACGGCGCGGGAATCGCCGGTGCAGGCTGTGAAGAGGCGGTTGGAGCGGGCGTCGTAGAAGGTCAGCAGCGCGCAGGAGCCCTGTGTGGCTATGTCAAAGCGGGAGTGGTGTGGGCATGATTGCGAGGGGTTGACGTCTGTGGAGGTGATGTTTGAGATGATGTCGTCGTCGAGGCGGGTGAAAGTTGCGGCGATGGTGGCGGAGACGGCGTCGTCGGAGGGTGGTGAGTGGGACGGGTGGGTGTCGTAGAGGCGGTGGAGGTCCGTGTAGACGGCTTGAATGAGCACGTCTTTGAGGTATCTGGAGGTTGCGAAACCGCTGCGAGTGGGCAGTATGGAACCGAAAGGCGGAAGAGAGGATGTTAGTTAGGACTGTACGGCACGTTTGTTACTTAGGTATAGAGGGTGCTCACTAGTGCCCGTCGTAGACGGCGAAGAATGACCAGTGGAAGGTGCTGGTGCTGGTGCCGGCGCCGGAGTTCTTCTGTCGCAGGCTCAAGGGGTCTGGATAGAAGCTGTAGGCGTATGCATCTTCGTTCTCCTCGTGCGCCGGGAGCGACGCCAGCTGCGCTTTGCGGAGTCTCGTGGGCGGCGGCGGGGCGGCGTCGAAGGCGCGCTCGTTGAGGATGCGGGTGGCCTCGGACGGCGTGATCGGGGTGCCGGAGAGGGTGGTGACGTCCTTCGAGGCGCCGGCGCCGGCGCCGGGGGACGGAGGTAGCGATAGCGTCGGCTGGAGGGTATGCGCGCTGAAGTCTACGGCAGCATCGGCATACGTGGCCGTGGCTGTCGACGTCGACGTCGACTGGAAGTTTGATCTCCGGCGAGTGGTCACGGGCATTTTCTGAGCGAGGCGAGGCGAGGCAATCCGTGCCTGTGTAAGGATATATAGGTAAGTAGATATGCTGTGCCCTGTATATAGGTAGCACGAGAGACCGAGTATAGTGTAGTATACTATCCTGCTCGAGCGGGTGAAGTGGTGATGTGATGTCGAGGTGTGCTGAGGCCGATCGAGGGAGAATAGCTGGAAGCAAGACGTCGAGACCAGGCTGGATACTACGGTGTCGACTGCATGGACCAACGTTGACGTCGCGCTATCCAGCTGGCAGACAGGCGGCCAGCATGCACACCGACGCAGCGACGAGGATCTGATCTGTCATTGCGCATGCAGGTGCTGCTGACCTGCAGCTCGGCCTGCCGGATCCATCGTCGTCGTGGGGATTCTCGTAGCGAGCCAATTATAGCCGTCGGGTAGTGGAGGCGAGGTTTGCACCTGCTGTCTACGATCGAGCTTTGTGCTTCATGGACCGGATTGTGGTTTGAATTTATGGCGAGCTGGAACAATCATGATATCAGCGGAGATTGCTCTTCACGGGATTGTTTCTAATATACTAGTACCTAAGTATACAGGTAGCTGGCGGGACGTTGGATCTCGATTGACGACGATGCTGATATCATGATACCGTTAGCCTGATACGCATACAATGGAGTTTTGTATAAATACGGATTATATCCATTCACAGATATCTGAATATAGATTAAAAAGTCATAGTATCAAGCCATTCATTATCGTCAGAACCGATCTATCAAATATTATAGCACTAGTAAAGATGTCCAGCAGGGAGTGTCACTCCAGCCCGCTGCGCAAGGGAACTTCTCCGAAGAAGAAGAAGAAGAGGTAGATCCACGTGTATATATCCCTACCATAGTATAATAGTATACACCCCCACGATATCATCCAGAACGGGATAGCTGATGAGTAGTATCTAAAGGAGCCCACCGGTACCGGACAAAGCCCCTCTCAGAACGTCAGTCCAAACCCTGCTGTGTATACTACTTGTATATATCCCACCCAGCAGCTAATGCACGGACGAATGCATGCAGGCTAACGCACCCGGCCGGACCAACCCTGTCCGGAGGCACAAACGCTCCGGCAGCGAGTCTGTGGTACGTTGATGTCTACGATATATACATACATACTATATGCTATCCGTCCCTTGGTATGTGATCAGGCGGGGCTGACCGAGTTGATGTGTAATCGGGCAGACGAGCTGGATGGTGTCCGGCTTGAATATAACGGCCCTGAGCGGCCTGAAGAGCACGAGCACGCCGATTCCAGAGGAGCGCGACAACGAGGACGACAAGAAGTAGCAGAAAGAAACACTCGGATGGTGGATATCGGGAGGAGGGGAGACGGCAGCAGTGGATATGGAATTGTAGTCCAAGGATGTAAATGCATGTGTAAATAATAGACGTCGACAATGTCATGTCATGTCGACCTGTTGTCAATGAATCAGACCCGAATGACGATGTGTTGTGGCTGGCTGGCTCCTTTCGCCCTTCCCGCCGGCCGCATCGCCTGTTGGTTGCAAGTTAAACGTTGCTAGCTCCCCCTCCCTGCCATTTACGAGATCACTTCTTCTTCCTCTTCTTATCCTCCTACATAATATTACCTCCTCTTGATCATTCTCCCTCGCCGCCTGGAAGCTTCGTGAGACCCCGTCTCCCCTTTCCCCGCCTCGCCCTCGTGATATATACCGCCCCCCTAGATCTAATCGCCGCGTGGCTCTGGCTTACGCTTTCGGAACTCTGTTTACCACCGACAAAAAGTCCGCCCAAACCACACACCACACATACAGGATTCGCATCCCGACGACGACAACAACATGGCCGCCCACATCGCGAAGCGGCCCCGTCTCCACGGACCCAACAACCCCGCCCTCTCCCTCGCCTCCACCTCCTCGCTGCTCGAATCCACCCGCCAGACCGCCGCTTCCACCCCCAAGCTGCGCCACCTGCAGGCCGAACACGAGAACTCCCTCCGCCAGTCCGCCCTCCGACTCAAGTCCAACTGGGAGGACATCTGCCGCCGCTACGGACGCGACTTCTCCGGCGAAACCGACGAAATAGACCTGCAGACCGGCAAGGTCGTCGTCGACAATGGCCACCTGCGCAACCTCTCCGAGAACATTGGCGACACATGGGCCTTCGACGACTTTGGCAGCACATACGATGAGGACGGCGACGAGGAAGAGGACGCGGGTTCCGCGGCGACGAGCCTCGAGATGGAGATCATGGGGATGGCATCTAGCGATATTTTGGGCAGCGGCCGTCTGGGGGTCGCCATGCCGCGGGACGACGAGGCGGAGGAAGTCGACGTCGACGAAATGGACGACCTGTTCGACGAGCTCGAGGTGCGGAAGATGACCACGAAACCGGCGGATGGCAAGGCCCAACAGGAGAAGCAAGGCGATGCGCTACCCCCGCGGAGCTCCTCGCCGTCGGGGCAGAAGGATCCGACTGGCCAGGACAGCATGCCGTCTCCCGCTAGCTCCGTGGATGGGGCCATGCCGTCGCCGCGTCTTCAGCCTGCGATAAAGCCGATAGAAGCGGGTAATACGGAGGCACCCTCGCTGGACGAGCTGCCTCCCGACGACATCATTCTGGAGAAGCTGGGGCCCAAATGGGGTTCTGCCTTGCTGGCTCGTGTCCGGGGACTGCCGGAGTCCAGCCAGACCGTTGAGGTGGAGGAGGAGCAGGCGGATTCGTCCTTCAACGCACAGCTGACGCCTATTTCCGACTATGCGACTCCATTGATCGAGAAGCTGGTAGTCGAGACGGAGAAGAGAGCGGATTCGGTTGAGGAGAATGAAGATGAGACGGATGCGGGAGTATTGGCTGGTGCTGATGAGTGTCTGGATGTTGTATCGGAAGAAGAGATGGTGACAGAGCCAGTAAGGTCGGACATGACGCCTGAGCCTGAACCTCAAGTAGATGCGCTGGCGGAACGCCTAGAGAGCGTCGAGAACATTCCAGAGTTAGCGGTGGATAATGCCACCGTGGAACCGGTGATAGCCCACCACTCGGAGACTGAGCTTGATGCTCTCGCCGAGGAGGCTTCCAACGCACTTTCAGCTGAGCAGGAAGATGGCACGCTCGACCGCCCATTTATGATTGAGGACACACCAGAACCAGAACCGGTGCCAGAACCAATCACCATGACTCTTCCAGAACAATCATCTCCAGCAGTCGAAACCACACTTGACGTCAAAGTTTCCGACCCACCGAAAGAACCCTCGGCAGTTCCAGAAGACGCTACAATGGAAGACCAGCCAGCTCATCGCGAACCCGAAGAGCCGGATCCGAACTACCTCTACGGTGACATCGACGACCTATCCACCATCACCTTGCCAAGGTCTCTGGTTCCCGTCACCCCGAAGAACCGCTTCCGCATCAAGTCGAAATCTGCAATGGCACGCAAAGTCGTCTCCGCTAAGCGCGGGCGACCCCCCAAGAAGCAGCCCTCAGATATCGAATCGCCAGCCCAGCATGCGATGAGCTCGCCGCTGAGACCCAGACTGCCCTCCTCCTCCTCCAAACGGCTACAGCACACACAAGCTGAACCCCGCCAGCCGCGCAACTTCTGGTCCGCGCTGCCGGACGACCCGTTCTACGACCCCATGTGGCAGGACCACCACCCGGATGGTGAGCCTTCGTTTGAAGACTTTGAGCAGCGGAGACTCGTGCTGGAGGAGCATTCACTGAAGAGAACAGACTCGGACACCGTCATGCAGGACGAAGCAGTACCCGTCGTGTCCTCCCCCCCGACGGCCAAGAAGACTCCAAAGCCCAAGGCCAGGGCAACGCCGAATAAGACCAACACCAACACCCCTAGATCGCAGAAGGCAAAGACGACCGACGTCTTCGAATCGAAGCTGCATACCCCGCGCTCAGGCCGGTTCCTGGAGCACATGCGGAAAAGAGTTGTAGACAAGGACGGCGTCAAGGCTGAAGGGGCTCCTGCCGATCCCGCCAGCGCCGACGCATCCACATCCGATGCCACGCGCCTGGAGATGCCCAGCCAGAAGATCAAGAACGAGTACGGACTGTCCGACAGCGAAGACGAGCTATCGAGGGAACTCTGGTTCGTCAAGGACAAAGACCTCGAGATCACAGGCAGCAGGAGGCGAGGTCGGAAACCTGCTAAGCCGGCAACGAGAGAACCAGCCCCGCCGCTGGTCGTACCGGACGACCCGCCGATGCTGTCGAAGGCCGGCGACAGTATGAAGAAAGAGGATGACGATGCTGGAGAGCAGTCTTCCCTTGCGACCTGCGGAGATCCAGGCTACCGGTGCAAGAAGACCATATGTTTTAGTAAGTAAACCTTTCCGCCGAACTTTTACTCTCGGACAATTCGCTAATATCGCGGCCGGCGTAGGATGTATCGAGAGCTAGGATTGCCCTATTTCCAGTCGACATTCCCCTCACACTATGTACGCGCTGCTTTTTCGTTTCCGTTCTTCTCCTCTTCGATCTTGTTGCATATGTTACAGATACCCTTTTCTATTATTGCGCTGTTGGTAATTCATTATATCGCGCTCTCGTCTTCGGTCTTGTTTTTGTTCTATGATTCTTTCGCCCCGGCCTGCAGGATCTGATCGATTGTTGTGTCCCATTTCCCGCCAATGTCGCCGATCTGTGCCCAGAACTTAGACAGGTGTCTGCTCCCGCTGTCGCAGAGGATGGTGACGATCCGCCTGCCCGAATTCTCCCAGCCGCGCTCCTTGGCGAGCTTTACCGCCGCGACACAGTTGACGGCACTGGAGCTGCCGACAAACAGACCGTCCTGTTCAACTAGAAACCGGGCCATCAGGCAAGCTACATCCATACTCCATCAGCACACGGCATCTCGAAACGATAAACAGCTCACAACATACCTTCTTCGTCCGTCACGCGAATGGCGTCGTCGATCAACGCCCGTCCGGCCTCGAAATTCGCCGTCACCCGATTGATACCGACTCCCTCGACGATAGTATCCACCTGCGCTCGCCGCCTTGTACCCTCGCGCTCCGTCATCTCGTTGAACATGACGCCATACTTGACTTTATTCAACAGCCCGGAGCCCTGCGGGTCCGCTAGCACAGCTAGCAACCCCGGCACCCGCGGCTTAAGGTACTTGACGACGCCGGAGATCGTCCCCCCGGTGCCTGCGCCGGCGACGAAGGCGTCGAGTTTGCCGGCTGTTTGTCGGAAGATTTCGGGGCCTGTGGTCTCATAATGTGCTTTCCAGTTGGCCTCGTTCTCGAACTGGTCGGCGAAGAAGCCGCGGGCGTCGGTTGACGGGTCGGCTGTTAGTGCGTGGGCGCGGGATTTGGCAAGGTTGACGAATTGGCGTTTGTCGACGATGCTGGCGGGGGTTACGCGCTCGACTTCGGCGCCGAGTTTGAGCAGTAATGACGACTTTTCTGCCGATTGGTCGGACGGCATGCAGCTGTGCATTAGAGGATGGTTAGCACTGTGGGGTCAGCGGGGGTGGGCGGCTCGTACATGTGTGCTAGGTAGCCTCTGGCGCGGCAGATGTGTGCGAGGGAGACGCCGGTGCTGCCGACTGTGCCTTCGAAGACTTTGTCGCCTGAGAATGGGCGCAGTCTGCCATCTTGTTCGGCCTTGGTGGTACGTAAGGTTAGCATTTTTTTGAAGGTGGTGTATGATATGGTCGATGGTGTATATGCGTTAGATATATTGCCGCTCCCGCATGTAATATCTTTCCTTCGTTTCGTCCTTTCATTCTCGTTTATATTGGGGTAGAGGATTGTATGATACGCAGGCATTTGTGGATATGGGGGTGTATGATAGTGCATGGTGGGGTTGATGAAGGGAAGATGGGGGGGAGGTAGACGTACTTTAAGAATGATGCTCAGAGCGACGCGGTCCTTCGGTGAGCCGCCGGGGTTGAGAAACTATTATATTAGATCAGGCGTTAGTTTATCGATTTATATACTAGCTATACCCTCCGTCACAGCCTTCAAATACACTTTTTCATCTATATCGACTGGTTCGACGATACCCATAGTACGATAAATTTACGCTACTGATGATTGTGATACGCACCTCAGCTTTGGCCAGAACTTCGCAGCCAAGATATTCAGACAGGCTTCTAATACGCAACAGCGGCGTATTGCCAATACACCCCTCAATCCCATTCTTGATATCCTCCGCCGCCCCTCCCACGCCACCGCCGCCACCGCCTCTACCCGCAACAAAGTTCCGTAAGGCAATAGGCACACAGGCGAAGGACGAGCGGCGGCCAGCGACAGTCGATTGACTAGCGTTCGTATCCACACGCTTCAACGTGATTGTCCCGGTATCCGAATCTTCCTCTTCGCGTTCGGCAGGATACCACCGGGTTATGGCGTCGGTGTCGGGATTGTACGGCGTTAGTAGCAGTTGGAGGGAGATGGTGACGAGGATGCCTGCTGCGAAGCCTAGTGATGCGAGGATGAGCGGCCGCTGTAGCAGCCATTGTGGCGACATTTTGGTTCAGCTGGTTAGGTGTGGTAGATGGGATAGCCTAATTGATGTCGTGGTATATCCTGCTACATTGCGAAGACCGGGAAGATCGATGAAGGCTACGTGCACGTGTGGATCCACTGCAGAGGGTATGGGTGTGTGTAAAAATGCGACTGGGAGATATTTATTTGTGCGTTGAGCACATGCGCAAACTGCCCCGCGCTAGATTGGCTGCGGGGTACATGCACGATGCACGCGATGCAATGGGCTTTGTTCTGGGTTCGTGCCTGACAGCCCAGCTAGTCCATAAATTTATACAGATCTGACTAATTTACTCCAAGTAGGGTTACCGGTAGCTATAGCTTCGAGTCTGCCACCACATAGCTTGGCCAATTCCAGCTTGCTATATCCATAATAGTAGTATACATTTATACAAAGCCGCAATCCGCAGCCCTCCCATACAAATATGTACACTCGTCGCCACCGCATCGACAGCAACCTCGTCAATGGGTATGCATCACCGATGCATTCTTATACCACGTCAGCAGCGGGTTCTCCTTCGACCGCGTCGTCGTATACGCCAGCTCCGCCCAGCTGCGCATAAACTTCTCGTGCGTCTCGACTCGCGCAAACTTGCCGGACAGCAGCTCGTACATTTTCGACAGCTCGGTGAAGTCTGTGGGGAAGAGGATATCAAAGTACCCCTGGTGGACCTGGAGATGCACAGATAAACGCATATTAGCCAAACCCATTTCAATCGCATGAATACGCATCATATCGATCAATGCTGGGAGGGATCATACAAATAACTGCTTGACGGCAATCGTCTCCCGCCGGTACCGCGTCTGCACAACCGGCGCATTCATACCCTCAATCGCATCCGGCAGATGATTAAAGTCACTCATCAGCAGTCGATGATGCGGAAACCGCTTGTTCAGCAGCTCCAGAAACTCCATAGCCTTCGTCGGAATGAACTCCGGCGCCGTCAGATTCTCCGAAAACCACACCCGCCGCCGCACCGCCCACTTGAGTCTATTCCACCGCCCGCTGTTCCGAATCGTATCCACGAACGACCGCGCGATCACATTCCCAAACGCCCGATCGTGCGCCGGGTTATCTATCCGCTTGCGCAGCTCCAGATACCGCCGCGTCCGCGGCTCCAGTTCCCGCGTGAAGAACTCGTGAAAATCGCCCTCACGGTCGATGAGCAAGTACCCCTGCAGCGGCTGCTGCGTCTCCAAGTCATACCGGATCATGTCGTGCGCAAAGTTGTCAAACACCTCCAGCGCGAGGAAATAGCACGGATTGGCAACGTACGTGTCGAAATCGAACACGCTGCGGTTGATAACCTCGACGTGCGCAACGTGTCCGCTGCGCTCCACCGCCCGCATCTGCTGCTCCACCATCCGCGCGCTGATCTCGACAATCTTAAACTGCGTGCGCACGTAGACTTCGGGTACGTTCTCGCGCAGCCAGTCGAGGATGTTGACCATCAGCGTGCCGTTGCCTGCGCCCATCTCGTACACTATCAGGTCGTATTCCGGGTAGAGGTCTATCACGTAGTTTTCGTACAGGTACCGCGCGAGGGCCTCGCCGTAGAAGGGGCGGAATAGCTCGGTGGGGGTGTGCCAGATCTGGCGGAGGTCGTTGGGGGATTCTTCGTCCAGTTTGTCCTCGAGGTCGCGGTACTGCTGAGCGAAGGCTTGTGTGAACGCGGCATCGTTCTTGAGTCTGTTGAAGTCGAAGGGTCGCACGGTGTTGAAAATGACGGCTTCCTTGGAGAAGTAGCCGTAGTGCGGGTTGTAGAGGGCGTCTGCGTACGCTGTCATGTTAGTAGATGATATGCATGGAGGTCAATTGGGAGGATTGAGGTGGAAGTGGAGGCACCATCGATGTAGTCCCGGACGAGCATCTTGACCATCCTCGGCCGCTCTCGACGCTTCTGCAACGACGCCGCGGTGACGAGCGGCACTCGATTGAACTCTTCTGTCAGATCCACCGCCGGCAGTTTGTCTCGGGGTAGCCATCCTGTATCCGACACGACGCGTGGCGCGGGAGAGGTGTGCAGTCGCCGGCGGGGTGGGTGGTGGAGGTTGAACGGCCGCAGCGAGGGCTCCCGACATGACCTTCTTTGAAGTGTCGCCGTCCCGGATGTCGCGATCGTCGACGCCTTCCTCCGGCAGGCGGGATGGCGAAAGAGCTGGCGAAACAGCCTCGAGAGGAGCGCTTGCGACAGGTCCATTGCCGCTGGGCTGGGTTCGCGCAGCAAGCTGCGTCGTTGGTCGCGTGGGGATTGTCGAATCGGATGGCGGGTTGTCGGTTTGGAATCCGCCCCACAGTTTGCGTGCATGCACTATCGATAGGCGAGTTGAAATGCAACTGCTGTCGCAATAGCACCTCAAATATCGTCAGATCGTAGCCGTGCATATACTAGATTTACGAGAGTCTTAAAGCTCAATAAACTGTCGGAGTGTACACCAGTTTACTTTGCTGCAGATCATATATTATATAACGGTTTGCACGGAAACCTTGACCTCTACAAAGTTTAAGATATAGAACGTGCGACATATATCATTTCTCCTCCAAACTAATGGGTGTATTATTTTTCAAGTTTATGTTACATTAGAATCGAAACCCGAGCTAGAAAAGTGGATAGCAGATCCTGTAAATGTGAGGATCTATCATATATCCAGGGAGCTGAAAGGTAAAGAAATCGACGAAATCTCGCTAGAAGCAGCAATAGAAGTGGTATAGGGACGACTGAGTCCACATCAAAAGGGGTCCACAATCGATCCTTTATCTGGAGTATCATGATCACAAAGTATGGAAATGGACAATAGGGTCCGGAAATAGTCCATACAAAAGACCCAATACAAACAATCTGGAAATAGATGTCAAATATCGAATAGGGGTGGTTAAGAGAACTAAAGATGTCTAGTTAGTATCTAAAACTATGACAGACGGATTATCACCATTTCTCTTGTCGAAGTTTCAACTCACCTTCCAGCGCTTGCCACATTCCAAACATTCGCAGAACTGATCACACGATCCTCGTCAGTCCAATACTCAAAGATACCATCGTCGAAGGAAAACTTACCGTAGTCATCGGCTCGTCGGCAGATCGGGTCTGCGCCTGACTGTAGGAAACGTTGCGCTTACCACACTTCCCACAGCGCAGCTGATCCGTGACACTGGTTGGAGCCTTCGCAGTCATCGCCTCCTTCATGTTCTCTTGCTCGATCTTCTCATCCTCACGCTTACGCTCGGCAGATGCCATTTCCTCAGAGGTCATCATGGCGAGGCGCGCAGGTTCAATTCGACCGGACAGAACGTTCTTTCGCAGGTTTGGGTTCTTCAAGTCTTTGAGATTCAAGAAGATAGAGCGTAGCTTCTGGCGGTATTGATCGTTGACTCTGTTTCCGTGGTTCCGGTACAGGTTTTGTTCGATCTCCTTTGCGATTTTAAAGATATCGTCCGGAGCTGTTGCCGTAGGGGTTGAGTCATCGTTCGTTGTTAGCCTAGATTCTTATACGAATACGAGCGCATAACATCGAATAAGGCAAGTAGATAGGCAAATACGGTATACATACGCGCATCGGACCCCAGACATAATCCATCGTAGAGCATCCCTAGACATTTGTTACGGGGCTCTTCGTCGTGGATATCGCAGTTGATCCCATCTGTCGTCTTGTTTCGCTTCATAGGGTCGACCGCAGAGGTAGAGCCTTTCCGTGCACCTGATGGAGTCGGTGTGCTCTTGCCTGGAGTGTCCCTGCCGGATGCGCCGTTGGTGCTGGATTCCTTCTTCATCGCGACTCCGCCCTTCCCATCTCCAGACGACCCCGACTTAGGCTTGGCACTAACATCTCTCTTCCACTTGTTGACGATGTCTTTGGCAAGTTCAGAGACGGCTTTGTCGGAGTGTCCACGGAGTTTGTTGACGGTCATTCCAATCTTTGTTTCCTGCAGGTAGCCGATAACCAACTGTTAGCATGCATATTCCCACGATCCAGCGCTTTGTGTCTTGAATCTTCAAGCAGCATGATGCATGATGGGAGACGCGGCGAGGATGCATCTGCCCGTAGGTAGACACAGAAGCCAAAGCGCTCATCCCATGTGGCTGCCCGTCATGCAAGCTCCCAACCAAGACATCTCAGGAAAATGGCATACCCTGAGAATCTGCTCTGTTGCGACAACATCGCTCTTCAGTCGCCCCAGAATATCGGTGATATGTGAGGACGGCAGCTTGTCGCGAACAGCTTTATCCAGGCTAGCGCCGTGGATCTTGATATCCTTCGCCTCCATGCCCGGCATCCTGGCGGCTTGCTCAGTCAAACTATCGGCTCAGCTGCTTATGAGTCGCGAAACGGAAAAATCGCGTATCGGGGGGTCTACGTGGGGGGTTCCAAAGGGCCTGGGGGGTCGCGCTTGAATTCGATCAGGACACCGTATTCTACCAGGCAGACAGGTGTGGGAGCGCGAATGCGTCACTTTCTCAGAAATTCGTCAGAGGTCTTGTGAGAGGATTCAGCGGAGGCTAGAGGTGGCAGGAGGGTCGTTTGAGCGCAGAATCAGTGTCGCGAGAGCGGTGCGATGTGTAGTTGGTGGAGTGGCGAGGAGTGGTGAGGAGGTTGAACGTGGAATGGACGGAGTGCGATGAGCGATGGGGACGGCGATGGCGGTCAAGCTAGGCTGGTCAAATTTGGAAGCCGAAACTCGCTCACCAAGCTGGCGCTCAACCGTCGCGTGTTTGGCTAAATACAACACAGCCGACAGTTCCGACACGACGCCGATGCTATGCCTCTTACAAAACGCAGGAAGGATTACCGCAAGAATTTACTAGATCAACTGACACGATAAAATGGAGAAACTCCGGCAACCGGAAGATGCCAAGTGATTGCTGTTCGCATTTTTGTTATACGCCGTCAGCTGCAGCAGTCCGTCGAGAAACTCCTGCACGCCTGCTCCCTCCAACATGCTCGCGATAGCTGGCTGTCGCAACTGCTATAATCCCCACTATACACTACCTTCTGAGCATGGACGACATGACCTCAGAATGCGCAGCCCTGTCTCGGTTCACCTCGGTCAGATTGTTCACGCTTCTCAAGTCGTTGACAACATCCTTGGCTGTGAATCGGACAATACGATTAGCACTGTCTACAACGCTATCATTCATGACTAGACATAGTATCGCTCACCTTTTCCAAAATAAACCTCCTCTGTAGCCCAAATCATGGTCGCAGTTTAATTAGCCTTCTTTCCCATCGTCCAGAAATAATTGATGTATTTCCACAGATGCCCAAGGCTACTTACGCAATAAGTTCCTCATTTTGAGCTCCATATCCTCCACCAGTCTCCCAATGTTGACGATATGCGAGCTATCATCCTCGACGGGGAGATCAGCCTCTATCTGCCGGGTCATATTGCCACTAAGGTCCATCTTCCCCAGGGCATCCTCATTGCTCTCCATATTCAAGATGACAGTGCTGGTGAGCTTGTAATGAGCCGTCCTAGCCCTATCAAGGGCCTCAAAAACGTGTATGGAGTCCCAAGTTCCTTGGTTCTTGGATGTCGCAGTAGAAGCTGAGGATTATCGCAAGTGCGTCGTTAGCCTCGTTGCTTCGTGATATATAGCAAAGACGCGTCGGATAGATCGTTCAATTACATTTCTTCAACAGCACGACTCCAGCGAAACCGTCGTCCAAGTTCCAAAAATAGACACTAGACACCCCGCCTTCATAATACCTATCGCATCGCGATAACCTCACGTTAGCAAACTCCACGTCATCAAGTCGATCGTGCATTGAGAGCTTAAGAATCACTCCCGCTGAGAGGCCAAACCCACAATTCTCTATAGACGTCAAACGCTTCGTTCGCCGCGACTTCCATTTTCCTAACCTTCTCGCTCGGCACCGTCCCATCGCTCAGCGGGGGATCGAACTCGTTGCTCCATGGCGACCGATAGCTATCCCCGTCACGATTGTAGTCGCAGAGCAGGTAATCTCTTCCCGTCTTCTTACACCGCACGATTTGTAGCGGCTGGTCGACCGATGAGAGGAGGTCTTCGGTCAGGTCGGGAACCAAGCCAATTAAGGCGTTTAGGTTCTTCGTGATATGCTTGGGGTTTAAGCGGCGGAGAAGGTCGCTGACGCTGGTCAGCAGATGCAATCGAGAACACGTTCTTTTTAGATTCATGAAACCTACAGAGCGGAGTCGAATGGGTCGGCCATTGCGAGCTAGAGGGTATGTAGGGAAGTCCGTACGTAGCTGATTGTGGCGTGTAGGTGGGGGCAGTTGGGGTACGCCGTGAAGCTGCGACGCTGGACAACAGCTAGCTTATCGCCAAGAAACGCCCCTCTCCAACGCGCCCCGCCTGTTGGAAATTGCTGACAGCTCGAGTTCTACGTGATATCACAAGCTACATAATGCTACTGAGCTCAAGCTCGCACGTTAGGGATCAAACATTCCATTCCATTTGCTGAAACCGCTGCTAAGTCTTATATATCGACAAGACAAAAATCTAAGTATTCTCAAAAGAAAGCAGTAGAGTCCTGCAAAAACCACAAGTCCTCCCTTAACATATCCTCTGTCGTGCCCGCCCTCCCCGCCAGCTCCTTTCTCCTGCCTGCGCCCAACATCAACCACCTCCCAAGTAGATTCCCGTCTAATATTGCCCTCATCGGCTCCGAGCTCGTGTTCCTGAACTTCGCGGCCCTATAAGCCCGCGGATTCAATCCAGCCGCATGTTCCCCCGTGTTTGTAATTTGTCCCTGAATGACGTTGAGGCGACGATACGTCGATTCTGGAATGGACGAGATGGTACCGAACATCCCGGTCATCGTGCAAAACATGCACAGGAACTCCTGCTCATCCTCGTCATTGTCCATATCGTCGCTGGTTGGTTCTGCGAGCACGCTCTTATTCTTCGGAACCACGCATATCGATTTGATCTCATGCCCGCAGTATATCTCACCCTTAGGCAGCAATCTCGTGCCGTGGATAGATTTTGGATCTATACACTCGTTAACAGAGCCCAAAGCCAGAGGTATATCAGGATGGGATCAAAGTGACAACTTACTCTCCGGATCGTACTGCAAAACGTGGATATTTCCTTGTGCGTCTGCCACCACGAAATAACAAGCATTCCCAACGGGCAGAAAATCTCCTGTGGTAATTGACAACTGCCGCGGGTCTTTCCCGAACAATATCATCTTGTACGGCTCCTCCGAGAACCCTACAAACGATATCCCCTTCAATACGTCGCCAAACATCGCCATTTTATCAAGAGTCTTCGCCACAGTCGTATGCATGTTCATATCCATGAACGCGACAGGCAAGAGCGACCCGTCCTCCTTCAAACCTCGGATCATGCATTTCTGGCCATGCGTGATCACAAGATAGCCGTCCAGGCCAGCGAGCGTACTTACAATACCCTTGACTTCCTCCCGCGCGATCAGCTTGAATTTCTTGCCGGTCTCCGGCTTTCCGATTTCCGGGACGACGTCGATAACGTCGAACACGTATATCGCACCACGCGCCGGCGAGTTCTCACCGCGCAGAAGACCGGTGCCGACTGCTATGAGGGGCCTACGTTCCTTAGTGATCTCCGAAACTTCGAGATCTACCGTTTTCACAACGAAGGGTATTTCGTGCAGCGGGAATTCGTATCTACAACCATGATCCATTAGCATCTTGAGCAGATGATGGTCTAGAATCGAGGGCACATACCTGTCCGTAGTCGTCCAGGTTAACGGGGAGATCATAACCAAGTGTCCCGCCTCGATGTCTGGCAGCATGGTCTCGTCCACATAACCATCCTCCATCTGGTAGTCCTCGTCGTCGACTTCCGGTTTCGCGGTGCTAACAACTGAAACCGCATAGACACTCTTAGGGTCATAATACGACAACGACAGAGGAGTTCGCTCCAGTGGTATCCGGCGCGACAACCAAGTATGTTCGAGAGATAGCTGTGGTAGATGACAAACGCGTGCAGCGCCCTGTACCGTCACTGTTTAGTGCATAGCCCGAAGAATAATGAGTTATCAACAACCTTCATACCTTTGTATCGATGTATAAGAAACCTCTGTCGGTCTCTTTTGTATGAAATGGACTCAAGCTCCTCACTGTGCCACCTTGCAGTCGATATAATTTGGGTAAACTCTTAGATGACTTGGTGATGAAGGTTGGCGTATCACCAGGCATAAAAGCGACGCCATAGCCACCTAGATCATCGATTTTGACCAGCGGGCCGCTAGGGGCTTTGTGCTCAGAGAGGCTGACAGTTGGCAACACCGTATTATATATCTTTCTGAAGCATATTCCATTACTAATGAAAGGCTCATAGATGATAATATCGTCTCTTTTAGTTTTGACCTAAAAGATGGTTAGTGAAATGCACTTTTTGATTCGGGCGCCAGTAACTTACAATCAGATATGGCGACCGGCTGATACTGTCCCCAAGATCGGCCACGATGATTTCCTCGATATTATCTCGGGCGGTGTGAAATCTCAAAGCTGCCTCATCTGGACTCACGAGCTGCAGGCTCATATCAAAATGCTCTAGAGAAGCCTTTTGCTCAAACTTTGGCAGTGTGAAGATCTTCCATCTATGTCAGCGGTGGCCCCCGATATCTGACAGGTGTAAAGCAAACCTACCTGCAATGTTCCTTCCTCGGTGAGTAAGAAGCAGAGGATCTGCGACTCCGTACCTGGCCCGAAGACGTCGTCCATCGATTTATACAGACACCCGTTGGTGTATTTGGTATTCTGAGTTCAAGCCGTTAGATCCCCGCCGCGAAATTAGGCACAAGGTATCTGGGAACATCAATTATATTTACCTTGATGGCATCTGGCCTCGGTATCCGTTCTAGCTCCAGCGATCTCTCCTGGCACTGGTCGACAGAGATGGAAGAATCACCACATATCAGGAGCATATAAGGATCTGCGAAGCTGGCAGACACAATATGTGGCCCTCCATCCGGGTCCTCGTCATTTGTCGATATGATCTGAATGAGTTGCAAGTCTAATCACACCATTCGAATCAGAAAACTGCAAACACCGCTTTACAAAAAGGAAGAAAAGCACGGCGTCTACAGGGTCGCATCGAGCTGGGTGTTGTAAACAAAGAATGAAATTGGAATTGATTGTCCTGTCTAGGGTACAGACCACTATCGTAGACCTTCACATTTGTCTCGCAGACCTGCGCCATCCGCAAGCCCTCTTGAAAAGTGCCGAACTCGAGAGTCGGACACACTTCGGTTTCGACCTCGGTGTCTTTCAAAGGCTCAAATTCCGTCCCAACCTTATAAACTAGGGTCTCAGAAGCATTCGATGCAAAGAGATAGGTGCTGTAGTCTTCCGTTGCACCTATCTGCTCTTCATACCCTTTGCTGACTGATGATGGGATAGCTGATTGCCCTTTCTTCAGCTGCTTCGAGTGGACAGCCCATAGCCGCAAGCAATCTTTGAAGTCAAAGTTCGCAGAGACCTTCGGCGATATCGAGGTGTTGAAGATTGTAACTGCACCTTCGACGCCTCTGCCTGTTGTGGTCATTAGTTCAAGTTCTGGCAGAACTCCCTGATGAAGTTTGAGTTTTTCGGGAGGCACGACAGGCCTTCCAAATGCCAACTCCCGACACGGTCCGATGTTTTGAAGTCGGTCATGCCGCCGGAAAACATATTCACCAACCGGCCCTCGGGACGCATTCCCAGTCGATGTTTTCCGGGGGGTAATTGGCGTGATGGATGAATCTCCATATAGATCGTCTTCATCCTCATCTGCTGCGTTCTCCTCGTCATCACGCTCAAACTTAACTTCCGATTTCAAGGATAGGGTCACCTTCTCGCCCTTCCGCTTGTATCCCCAGAGGATGGCGTCGGCGTCGAGCGATCCGGTGAATAACCGTCGGTTGCCAATGTCCACAAGTGTCTCACATGGAGCAGACATGAATGGATATCCATCAATTGGAGGAACCCGTCGGACGAACAAGCTGCTGATGCTCCGTCCCTCCGTCTTGAATGAAAGTATGACAAATTCTCCTGCTATAGTGGCAATGAGAATGTCACCGTTCTCGTTTGGAAGCGGGACTGCCAGACAAGCCTCCAGATTCAGCTCAAGATCGGATTGGTCCGCCATGTTGAAAGCAGAATACTGCTGCGCATAACTGTTGATTGCAACAGCAGACATCTTCCCCGCCTGGTCAACGTGGACGATTTCGTGCTCTCCCAAAAGCAGAGTCCCACCGATTGGGGGAGGTAACGCCACAGCCTTGAATATGTCGAAGGGGAGGTTTTTCGCGGACATGATCGATGTCGACGCTCGTTGGTCCAAGTCGAGCGTCACCACGATGAAATGCGTGGGGTCCTTCCTCTTCTCCAACATGCCCACGGAGCTTGGCTGCGGCTGATAAACAATCCCAAAGGTCGGTTCTCGGTATTCGTGTAAAAATACTATATCGACGATATGCTCGACGGTCTCGTCTAGCTGCGAGGCGCTCAGGACGAACGACGGGTGGTATGGCGTGTCGGATGGCTTCCCCTCTGCAGAGCTGTCCTTCATCTCCACGTCATTCTTCGGGTTGTTAGCACCACCATCATCGTCCTCCAAGTCGTACTGGAAAGAGTCATTATCCGGTATCTCGAGGTCTTCGTCTTCCTTCTGCCTGAATGGGAGGATGGCAACTAAGTCGTGGTTGAACTTGAAGGCAGCGCATCTGCTCTTAGGGTCAGATATGAGATAATTGATGGGTGACTCGGGTACGATAGGCGACATGAACTCATCGCCTTCGTAGTAGTGCAAACTGATAGTTGATATCGAATGCACAACTGGATCCCACTCCAACAGCGAGAGCTTGGCCGAGTTGAAAGACACCAATAGACAGTCTCCGCCACTTTTGCTGGTAGGTATCCGGATTTTGACCATTGAAGTAACACTGCCATAAAGGTGATACTGGGTGACCAAAACTAGTTTTGTCGTCTTCTCAATTGTCTCCCGTTGGAGGTGCATGCCGCTCTCCACTGTGAACGAGTCTTCGTGATCGCGGCCCTCGTACACGCGTCTGTCGCTACCGCCTTCAGGATCCTTCGCCTCATCGTTCCCATATTCAGCATCTGCATCCTCGTATTCGACGAGACGGAAGATCTGCAAGAGCGATGTTTTCGCGACGACAAGATTGCGTTCGGTGGCAGATATGAAGTTGAGCGCGAGGGCATTGTTGACTGCTGTGGGATCCGTGATTTCGGAGTAGACCTGCATCCTGTTCGTTGTTCACGGTCGCAAGAAATCGATGGTCTTCGGGAAGGAGCAATCAGCCAGCTGAACGGAGCGTGGACATCGGCCGGGCTATTCCATCAACCTGGTCCGTAGGCGTGAGGCGCGCGGTCGTGTCGAGATGCTAGCTGAATTGGCGTCAAAGTCCGAAGCGAATTTTAGGTTGGCAGGCGGCGGCGCAACACTGGCTGGCAACCACCAAGCAATTGGTTCGAGAACCGAGCTAATGCAGCAGGCATGTCCCCCCAGTGCCTATCGATCCCTCTGGAGGGAGTGGACCCAGTCTCGCGATCTCTGTGCTTGGTAACCCTGAGCGGAGGGCGATAGGAAGTGACTATCGCTCTGTCGTGTGCACAGAGTCCGATACTGGCATGGGCAAAACGTACTACTCAATTGGGATGTGCCCAGGCGAATGCCTTGGTCGCACCACCAACATTACTTGATCATTTATCATCGACGACGTCTACCACCAGTTGAACAGTGGCAATTCTCTATTGAATTGTGCCTGTACGCGCGTATCTTCGCCGGGATCTTTTTCCAGTGGTTCGCTTTGTAAGGGTGTGGATCGTCGTCATCATTCGGCAAACGGTGACGTCTGTCGCGTCCCAGCCTGCTGCCGAATCATGAACCTTCCCTATTTCAACCACCTCCGTCTCTGGCAGACAGAGAAGCTCAGCATCCCACTACCGCCTCCACCATAATAGCTTTGCGGGCACGCTGGCTACGGTCGATTCGATAGCCCCTCTGTTACACAGACGCGACCTGGCGCCATTCTCTTCGCGATGGCATTGCTACAGACATCGCTTATCTGGACGACCGGCGTAGTCGCCCTGGTTATACTCGCCGGCGTCGCCATAACCTTCGTCAGCATATATAGTTCCCCAAGAGAGCGCAGTCTCTTCGTATCGTTCGTCACGGTCATCTCGCTCACGTCTTTGCTCGCGACCGTCTGTCTCCTGCCTATCGACATCGCCCTGGTCTCTACGACTACGGATAACACCACCGGCACCAAGAAGAAATGGGCGGACCCGGATACCGTAAACAATATACTACTCAGCCTGAAAGTGGTATACTATCTCCTCTATTCACTGGATGCGTTCATGTGCCTGCTGGCTATGCCCTTCGCCTACTTCTGGTAATTTAAATGCTCACTCTCGTGAAAGGCCGTCATGCTGATCCTGTGTGCAGGTATGAAGAATGGGATATCGATTCGACAACCGGATCTCGCATTAGGGGCGCACTCAAATATACTACGGCATTCGCTCTCCTAGTACTCGTCCTCTTCCTCGTCGGATTCTTCATTCCCGTGGCAGCGCAAAGAACCGGACACGAACACTACGATCTCGACTACTTCCGCCGCCTCCTTCTCGAAAACCGCGGTGAAAGGGCTCTAACATTCATAGTCGGGGTTCTGCTATGTCTCGGAACTGTCCTATACGCCGTATATACCGCACCCGGCCTCGCGCTCTTCCCTGTCTCACTCATCAAGTCGATTCCCGCCATCTCGATCACATCCGCAGAAGAGGCCCGTGACGCCCTAGCAATCAATAGGGAGCGACAACGAATCATCGAGGCGAAACAAATCGGGGGCGGGGCCTTCAGCCCGAAGGACAAACGGGATCTTGAGAATCTGCAACGAGAAGAAAGGACGTTGACTAGAAAGCAGAGACTCGCAGATGAGGGCAAGAATCGATGGTGGTTGAAACTCCAGGCCGCCCTAAGACCATTTAAACTGCTACTTGGCCTTATTCTGCTTGGTATCTCAGGGTTGCTTGTGGCGTCTATGCTTATCACTGGGTATGCACAACTCCCACATATCACACATAGAGATATCAACTAACATCATCTTTCCAGCATCGACAAAATCAAGTATTCCAAGTGTGGAGCGAGATGCGGCTATATCCTCACCGACGTCAACATCTTCAACCCGATCAACTGGATATTTGTTCAGTCATCCAAGGTGTTCCCCATCGATTATGTCATCGCCCTTCTCTTCGTCCTCTTCTTCTTCGTCTCGACCGTCATCGGCCTCGCGTACATTGGCATCCGCTTCCTCTGGATCACAATCTTCAAAATCCGCAGCGGGCACACGAAGCCGCAGGCACTACTCATGGGCACTGTGCTGCTCACGCTTTCCGTGCTAGCCATAAATTACGGTCTTACGATGTTCGTAGCGCCGCAATACTCTCATTTCGGTGGTCAGAAATACTGCACGTGGCCGCTGAACGAGCCGCATATCATCCGCGATTGCTCGAAACATCCGGAACATCTTCACCCGTGTTCAGCTGGTGCAACGGGGCCAGCGGCAGATGTGTGCACGCCGACTGTTGTGTCGACATTCATCAATAGGATCACATTGAACTATCCATTCTTCGGGGTCTTTGCTTTCTGGGCACAGTTTGTATTCATTGGGCTCTTTGTTATCACGGCGATTACCGCACTTGTGAGAACGCCCAAGATGGATTTCGAAACTCAGCTAGACGACGAAGATGAAGCTGAGGAAGAAAGCTTGCTGGGAGCCACAAGTCACAGGTTCAGAGGGGCGTGGGAAGATGTCAGGGGGTCGACCAACAGAGGGTGATGAGATAGCCCTGCATCTTATAGCCAAGTCCTCTTTATGCTGAAACAAGGTCCCGGAATTTGATATCGGTGTTACCTTAGCCTCGGGTAGGCTCGGTTGGTTTTGTCATGTCAATCATTGCAAGCTTTTGTTCAGCGTATGCGCCTATTGATTATGCATTCATGTTTTCGTTCCATCAGACTGGTCTACGCATCGCTGCTTTCGCTTTAGGGATTTTACGCGTAATTTTCATAGTTTGGGTTATGTGGGCTTGGAGGATATGCGTATGCCATATTTACATGGGGTTTAAACAGTTAGCAGTAGGTATTATTGTATATTGAACATCTATCGCTCCCTTCAAAACATGACGCAAACCTCTCAAATTGAGATTTCGGTCAGAAAGCTTAAGTCGGGGTTATATCGAGGAATATCAAGACAATTATTTCCAACGTTCTACAGCTATATTTGTAAATATACTTGTAGACTTGTAGATCTTGTAACCCGGCCTGCGGACGGCGAAGTAGAGACACTAACTTCCGAGATAATTGCCTGCTGTATCAGTTCGGTAGATCTGCAAAACTCGAGTAAAGATGTTTCCCCTCTCCCCGCGCATGTGTCCGTGCGTGAAATCTGATTCCATTCAGTCTTAACACCATCGGACCTGTAATATATTACCCATAAGAACAACCACGACATACCCATGTTGTCGTCAGTGAGACACTGCACCCTAATAACCGGAATCGCCGGGTAGTAGATCGAGCATAGATGGCTCGCTTCTGAAGTCGAAATATTCCGATATGGTAATTGCGTAACAATATGCTGACGTACGCGCTCGTAGATTATATCGTGAGTCAGGAGACGAGTTGCTGACTCAATTGGTGCTATAGAATGAACAAAATGGAGACAAATATGGTGATTATAATGGAAAAGAGGAAGACAAAGTAAAGCCCTTGATCGATATCGACGTTTGTTGAAGAAGAATTCATTTCTAGACGTCGTTGAGGGCTCGACCATAAGTTCCACAAGCTTAATTTGTAGGACTTGGACTGCAATTGGAAAACTTGATTTTTGCTTTCGCGTATTTGGATCCGCACTGGACGGCTTGTCCCGAAAGTCAACCACTGTTGACCGCGAGTACTTGAGTATGCACAGATAGTACCCACTTCGCCTGTCGGATCTGTGATCAATGAGTAATTGGGCCTGAGGTGCCTCTCATTGAGAAATCAATATTATAGAACTCATTTCTGTGTAACGTCATGTTACCAAGCGGATTTAGCGTTCGCCCATCTCGCCATCCGGCATCCTTGACACACAAAAGAACCCTCTAGACTACTGTCGCTCAGACTCAATAACACAGACAATTCATTGAGCAACCCCGAATATTAGAAATGTCAAACATCATTGCCGCGGCCCCAGCGCGCTTCAAGCTGGTCTTTTTTGTCCCCCTCACCGCCCTCGAGCCATGCAAAGCGGCGGTATTCGCAGCGAGGGCGGGGCGGTATCCGGGCCCGGGGAACTATACCGAATGCGCCTGGGTCTCTCTCGGTACCGGCCAGTTCCGCCCCGGTGATACTGCAAATCCCCATCTCGGAGAAGTCGGGAAGCTTGAAAAAGTGGAAGAAGCAAGGGTGGAGACATTATGTATGGGTGAAGATGTTGTTCGAAAGGCCGTTCACGCGCTGAAGAGGTATGCATATGCATGTGGCTGATTTGAGCGCTACAACTGAAGTTTTATCAAAGAATACGAATGCACTGACTTTAGATTCTCGAATCTCAGTGCTCACCCGTACGAAGAGCCGGCTTACGACGTCATCAAAGTAGAGAATTTCTGAGGCTTCTAATATCTAATATAACGCAACATTGTCCTTAAAAAATCACAGAAAAGCTAGCTAGCTCCAATCGATATCACCGAGGTAGTGATCTCAATATCAAAGGTTAAATTACAAGACTAGGCTAAATTGTACACACAACTTTGTCAACTCGAGTGCTCGTCTCATCAACATTCGCCCAACCCGCTAGGGAATCTATCTACATTGGTTCTTCTAATATCGTCTAATCGCCAGCATCAATCAAAGATTAATCTTCCAAATGCGCCTACTAACACGACGTTGCACGTTAACCAAAACCGGTAGAAAGATTCATCGATGCATCGTCCAGATGGCTTAAATTCCCAGGATATCCTTAATCATTTAGTAGAAAGCTTTTGCAGGCGCAGGTTCGCATCTGGATTCCTCCTAGATCTACCACCCCAGATCGCCCAAATAGCCCAAATGGTAAACAACGCCAGCACCAACGGCGTTGCAATGACAATATACATCCCAACGTGTGGAGACATCACGAGCGACCCGTCAGCCTCCCAAGTGAACATCGACATACTGTACAGCGCCTGTAGAGAAAACGTTAGCGATGCGCGGTCTAACTTAAGCTATCTTTCGATGGATATATATTCTTGGAAGAAACTTACCGCAACAAAGGTTCCAGGTAAAAATAACAAGGTGAAGATGGTGACTGTCTTCATGAACGAGCTATCGCGTCGCGCCGCATCCGCTGCTATACAGGAATTAAGTGCGATCTAAATGTTCCAGTGTTAGTCAGGATGCAAACTTCGCTGGCCGGAGGTACAAAACATGGCTTAGTAAACGCACCATATCATTAATGTTTCTGTCAATCTGCGTTTAGAGATGCACCTGTCAGCAGACTGTATAGAAGCATCGAAGTAAGTGACAAGACGATCAGGGAATAGATCGCGCACCTCTGCATGTTGGAGTTTGATTTTCTCAAGTGCCGTGTCCAGATCATATTGTAATATGCTAGATTGATTGCTCCGTATCCGGACATTATAGCATAATTGTCGCGGGTATATTACCGCGTCGTCAAAGCCTTTCCGCATTTTTATAGTCTGAAAGTGTTCCAGAAGTTTCTCCGTAAGATCTTGTTGGAACAGCCATCTCCGACGAAGCACATGATGCTCTTTCTCCGACTTAAATACTTGGTTTCTTATCTCTTTGAGCTTCTTGATGGTATCGAGCGGTGTAAGTGGCGCTTTTTCGTTCATTTTTTCATCCTGGGCCACTATCCTTTCCTTCAGATAATCCAGTTCGTTTATTGTATGCTCGAGCTGCCATTGGACAAGGCAGGTGGGAAGCACCATGAAATGCGGTAAGATGTGGATGTCGAAGTCCGATAAGTTGGCTATCGAACCGTCCAAGTCCATATCTGGATCTGCGAAGACCAGGCATACCCAGCTAACACCGCCGGGCTGTTTTCCATCGTTCAGCCGTGTAACGACTATACTGACAAATGGCAAAGTATCTTTGGGAGTTTGTGCAATGACGCGAGCTAGAGGTGATTTAGTTTAGTATTCAATTGTGGTAGGAGTTCAAACAGTAAAAAGCAATATCGAGATAACTCGATAGATGATTTTGGTAAGGCGTGCTCTGGAGGGTATGATCTGGTGGAATTACAGATCTGTAACTTACTATGAAGTGCAGAACCAGAGTTAACAGAGCCGCCCACTTCTACAGAGACGATCGGGCCCATAACGCCCATCTCAATGTAGTATCGGAAACTACTGCCAATCCAATTCGCCTCCCAAGCTGCTTCAAGGATCTCGGGGCAATCAAAAAGTTCATTGCGCTCTATGTCCCGGTTTCCGGACCGATCTAACGGTTGGACAAGACTAATATTTCAGATCTCGTTTAGCCAGGTTATCAGATACGCCGTCGAACGGAGTGTTATATCCCATACAGAATCTTGAAGTAATTCCCTTCCCTGTCCGTACTTCCATTTTTCTTTTGCCTCCACGCTGTAATTAGCTTTGAATCTGTCTATCCGGCATTATCGACTCGTCGCAGCTGAACGTACTGTAGGTACTGTTTTGATAAAGCTCTTAGCCTGTTCGGTATCTAGGATTTCCCACTCCATGGGACTTTCGATTTTCCATTTCGACCCCTATGCACTTCGTTAGCGGATGAGTTTTGCCAGCCGTCGAGAAACCGTGTTCCACCACCTTGATAGCCGCCGCAGTGGTCAGAAGTCCTCTATACGTTAGACCGGACATGGCGCTTGCGCGCGGCAGCTTTGCAGCGAAGAAACAGTGCGCAGTGTCGAAGAATCTAGATCTCTGTGTAGCGCTCCTGGCGCAGAATTCGGATGTGGTCGTATTCAATCGCAACTACGTCTTCCTGCATTCGAAGGAGGTCTGTAAAGGAGGTAATGTATCGAAACGGGTTTAGCTCTACGTCGAGAGCCCTTACGTCGTCTGTCGCGCGAAACACGACGATACCGAATCAAGTCAATCCGCGCCGCCTCTCACTCCGCGGCATGACAGGACGATGAAGCATAAAGTCCACGGAAGATGGGTGAAGAAAGAATGGACAATAATAATAATGCAATACGTAATAATAGTATATACTATGTGATGATGACTAAGCTTGCATGTTCAAGGCAAAGGTGTTACAACTGTTGGCTTAAACTGCTTTGAAAATGTCCGCGTCTCGAAGGGCGATAATATGCGTGCATGACAGGTTGGCTTCGCGTACCTTCGGAAAGAAATAGCATATATTGGATGGTAATTGTCCACCGATCGATCTATATGACCCGAAATGATTCAATTCCTATAATCCTGAGCTGAGCGGGGCGGCTGAACATACAAATAGCCACGATCGCGTCGCGTCTTCAGCCAATCGATTATCGCGACTGGGCGCCGGCCGCGAAAACGGTGTTTCATTCGGCCCTGATGAGCAAACGTAATAGACAGTGAAAGCAATCTGAAGCCAATACGCATCTCCAGTGTCTTCAGCGACATCGTGAATATTTTTCTCTCATGATATCAGGGTTTTAGCAGCACATACGACGCGTATGTGCCTGCATGCACGTTGAGCTCATGCGACGCCAAAGATTGCCCTCGCGTCACGCGAGGGCAGCAAGATTAAATTACATCATGCCGGTGCGGGCGCCTATGCAGGCAGCTGCAGCTGCCGCCCGCCTTCTCAGTAACATGACGTTGTTCCGTGGCCAGTGCACGAACACCACCGTCGAGATTCGGAAGGGACCGAATCTGAGCTGAGTAAGGAATTCGGTGATTAATGATTGCGCCGCCATCAATATATTAGTCAAGCCTCTACAGGCCTCCAGCCTCCAGCCTCCAGCTAGCCAGCATCGGTATCTACCTTCATCGGTTTAATACTCCGAACTTCCGTAGTACGTAATATACCACCATATTTTGACGAACACTGTCAACAAAATCTATGGTGTTCTCCTGTAAAAGTGCCCTCGAGAGAGTACTCAATCGCCCTTGCATGGCTCAGCCCGGTTCCCGAAAACCGAGTCTAGATCTAGAACCCATGTCGACCAGCATGCGCATATGCACGCCACAGAATGTTGGATCACAACGCCAGGGATGCGATGCACGTCACTGGAATGGAGATACGTACCCCTTGCTTAGACAATCACCTCTCAAAACCATACCATGGTAACGGATCGAGATCCCTCTTGAAGAATATCTTGCATATGAACGAATGTTGGCTCGCCCAGTCGAAATCTATCGTCTGTCACACTTTCGCGATTGGTGAATGCATGATTGTACGGTCATAAGATATAATTCAACTAGCAACATGTGCGCTCAAGCATGCAAAACGATGTGCGATGATATTAATACATGGTATAGATAGCAAAAGCAGGAACGAAATCGAAGTGAATGAACAGACGGGTGATAAAAGTATACATGAATTGAACGAGGATCCAGGCAGCGCCATCGGGGAATGACGCAGTGTAATTGTCTCGAATCCAAGATGCTGCTCCTCAGGCAGGTCGTTTCGTCGGCACTTTCCAAGATGACACGATAGACAGACGTAGGAAGAGAATAGTATGAATTCGACTAACGGTGTATCGTAAGTATACATCTCCATACACATCTCCCCTCATCCTTATTCTTAACTTCCCCCAATCCACCCTTCCCCGCTCACTCCTTCTCACGCCATATCATAAAGTTAAAAGATGTTGTGTGAGAAAAATAAACAAGATGAAGAGGATATGTGCCTTCCCCGCAGAGTAAGAAATGTAGGCTTGCATCCATGGAAAGAAACCGACGAAAAGAAAAGAGAACCCCGAGAGAAAGAAAGCTTTCTAAGATACGGAAAACAGTACTGGTGACAATGAAACGAAATCAAGACCTTAAGGCTGTGAATGGCATGTCGTAAAGATTAGAACCGCAAGGCAAAAAAGCAAGACGCCCGAAACTTTTCCTCATCCAAACCTATCTATTTACTGATAGACGTTGGCCTTAGGGCAGTTTGGTGTTATCTTCTTCTTGATCTGGTCCATTGTCAGGTAGTCGGGGAAGTCAAAGTTGTCGTCGAGCTTCTGGATCGTGATGGAGCCGTCGTTGAGGTAAGAAACCATGCCGGTGAAGGTACCAGTCGCTGGGCGCTTGAAGTAGTCGCCAGTGCCACCGCCACCCTTAGCGTTCGGGGCACCTTTGTCGGCACTTCCTTGGAAGCTGTGAAGATGCGAAGTCATGCAATCCTTGAACTCGTCGCCGGAATCGAGGACCTCCCAGATGTCGAATTCACCGCAGCCTTGACTCCAACAAGAGTTCTTCGGGTCGGATGGATATTGAAGACTACGGCCAATGTCGGAGTTCAAAGACCAGACAGCGGGCATGTTATTGTTGTTGGTTCCAGTGGTGTTGTAAGGCATGGCGAACTTGAAAACGAAGACTTTGTTATCTCCCTCCCAGCCCTCTGTTTGATATGACTTATATCAGCATGAAGAGCACCAGAGTAGGGATGGTCCAATGGATTTGACTTACTGCGACAAGCGTTTCCGCTGTAGTTGATCTCGTCTTTATCGCAAGGTGTGTCAGTCCAGATGGAGAACTCCTCGTCGACACCGAAGACGACGCCCTTAGCGAGGGTCTGAGGAGCTTTCGAGGCGCAACGTCCGTCGGACGCCATGAAGGACTCGGAGTTTCCGAAGCACGTGGACCAGGTACCCGAGAGAGAATCGGCGCCCTTGTTGTTCATGAACGTGAGGCCGGTAGCCTTCTGCTTGTTGGCATCGTAGAAAGCGACCTTCTTGAAGGAGCCGGCCGAGGGTGTGGCCTGTGGCTTTTTAGCATATGTAGTCACTTGAACAACCTCCTCCTTGGTCACAACCTTAACCTTCTTCTTCTTCGGGTCTCGCTTTTCAAGTTCAAGATGATGATGCGCATGCCGGCGGTGGTGATGCGGTAGGTCGCGTCTCACTCGGGAAGGAGCGCCGCCGGGGTAATACGCAGCAAAATTGTGAAGTTGGATTGGACCTCGAAGATGGAAGGTTATCTAAATTTTTATAGATTTAAAGTGTTAGGTCATTGCATCAAAGATATGTTGATAATGGATTCGTAACTGACCTGTCGGTTGAGGGGCGCCAGCGGTCCACTATACTTCACGGTCTCGTAGGTGACCTTGCAGGTCTTGCCCGAATCTGGTCCAAACCGCGGATTCTGGTATGAGCCCGAACACCCAACCTTGGGATACTGCATCACTGTAACTTCTTTTCCTTTACCACCATTGATGGAGGAAAAGCTGGCGTCGGCGAATTGGCCGAAAGCCAACATGGCGCTCAGGAAGACTGCCTTCGTGAGCGGCATTTTGTCGATATCGAAACTGGTACTGGTGCCTGCTAGTCAGTCGCGCTAAAAAGAATGGTTCGCCTTGATCCTGAAAGCGTTGAGGGGAACGAAGCGCTGGAGTAAAATGAACGTGGTTGGACGACAGTCCGTGATGTAAGGAACGACGACAAAGACAACAAAAAAAAGAGCGAAGAGATTCGTAACAAGACTGTGTGTTACATGTAGAAGTCGCAATTCATGCCTGCGAATGTGAGGGAGAAGAGAAGAGTCTGGGCTGGTTGGAGGGGAAATCGGGCTGCTAATGAAGGCGCACGCCAATGCAACAGGCTGCAGGGAAAAGCGACATGTGTGCGTGGAAAATTCGAAAAGGGGTCAATCATCCCAGCCAAGCAGAAACACCCAACTCGGGAAGTTGCTCCAAAGGGGAAAAAGTAAAAAACGGGGAAAGATATCCTGGTCCAACCTCTGCTCGGCCCACCGGACTGGAGCAAGAGCAGACAGATGTCCAGTTGGCTTCGACCATGCATGCGCTTGCGAAGTACGAAATCTTAGTGCAGTCTTATTGACAGGGTCACTGACACCAGGCAGGGAGGTCGTCGGTGATTGGGCCAGGAACTGCATCATTTCTGAGTATTACGCGGACGAGCCAATCCCGAGCAGGCATTTTTTAAGATTAGCTCTCTTGAGACTCGCTCGTGAAATTCCGCGCGCGCAAAAGCTCAAATCAAAAATAACCGCAGAACAATAGCCAGCCAAATCTCCTGCGCCTGACAGCTATGTAATAACTCCGTTTGACAGGCGACAATTCCCACGGGGCCAGTCGCAAATCTCATGCCGAGCTCGCGACTCCGCGGCGTAAACATACGCTCCACGGACGCCGGATCAGGATGGAGTGAACCCAACCATCTTTCTCCCAGCCGATCAGGCATCCGAGAAGCATATCAACACAGGGCGACTGACCACCTCTGTCATTTCGCTTGCGCGTCGAGAAAGCGATAGGGAAGCCCTAACAATCCAAAGACGGCCAGATGTCTAGGAAGGGGCTAATCGGACGCCCTGCGAGGACGCCGTCCTCTGCTTCCGCTCCGGGGTATCGATACGGCGCGTCGCAATTGGCCATGATAGCCGGTCGAAAGCGAGGAGGTCGATGGAGCCGTGGAAAAGAATATGAGCTTACCGGTCTAAAGCACTAATAAAGTGCCCAATTGAAGTATCTATAGACGGTTATCAGTTCGCGTTCGAGAAGAAACCCGATGGATGCGATAATCGGGTTTATTATCATATCCATTCCCAGGTAATTGAGAGCTGAGCATCTTTATATGTATTTTTAGACTTACAGCTGCAGCGAGAGGCGTGAGGAAGGATAGCTCTCCACAACCGGGTTCGAGCTCCTGGGCTAGTGCAGCCGCTTTGCGAATGCGCTGCTGAGAGGGATCCAAGCTAAGGAGGGCAATGCAGGAGACTCTTCTAGAAACAATGGACAACTATGCCAAAGGAGTGTGCGTGTCACCACAAATGTGATGAAGGCAAGCGAGGAGAGAACACGATGTGTGGTTGCGAGCGCGATGTCTCTGGCTGGAGCTTATGAGGATGTTGGTGATGAGAATGAGGAAGGAAGAGAGGAGAAGAGGAAAAGAAGGGGAAGGGTGAAGCGGTGTGGTTGTGAAGCTGTTTTGCAGCATCTTCGAGGCTCCGTCTGTCCAGCTTGGGCAGGCGCACACAATTGCGCGACCAGGCGGCTTCGACGTGCGCGCCCAGCAAATGTCTTCAACACCAGGCAGGAGGCGGGAACATCGTATCATCACCATCACCAGTATCATCATCATCGTGGAGTTGAAGGACCATGATCAAGGCCACTTGGCTCCGCTTAGCGCCCTGGCGGCCAACGTTACGCGTCCCCTCTCACGAAGCTGCATCCGCGACAGGTCAAAGCTCCGGGCCACGCAGCACGGCAACCATCCCGGTGCAGATCGATCTCTGCAGGTACCGTTTGCAGGCGAGGCTGTGCCACCTGGCGAGCGCTCGTTCGCAGGCGAAATACCCTCATGATGCAACTTCGCCGAGACCAATTGGATGCACAGGGCGGCTACCAATAGCAGTCTAGTGTTTCTCGAAGTCCGACAGCCTCTCGAGACCCCTGTTCCTGACACTCGTGTTCGTCGTTCTCGCAACTCGTTCTGCTGCTCAGCGACCACGCCGTTCGAGGAGACCTGCGACATATACACGTTGTATTTTGACCCAATGGCTGCTCTACCAAGTAGCCCAGAGGATTGGCCGTCTGCAGATCTGATTTACGAGACAACCTGATGCCGGATCCCGAGTCTCGTAAAACCCCCCCAATGCTTCCATTTGCAACCCGAGACTAATTTGCAACCCTGTGCTTGAGCTCCATCCATACACATCTGTTGTCATATCAGGCATCTGTTATATCGGTACAACTGGTCTCTTAAACGAGTCCACACGTCAGACAACCAAATGGAGCCAGTTCCAAATCCGCCTTTACGATTCACGACCCTGCCCGAGGAGCTAATCGAGCGGGTATGCCTGCAGCTTTATCAGGGTAGCCAGTACGCTTATGTACTGGAATCAGGCGCCGTGTCTCTGTCAGCTGTCTGCAGAACGTCAAAGCTCCTGAAAAGAATCGCCTCACCGATTCTTTATAGACAATTCTGCTTTGGAGGCAAGTTGTCAATGTCCGCTCGCTTTCTGAGGACGATATGTCAGGAACAAGACCTTGCCGAGGCGGTACAATATCTGCGCATCTGGAGACCGGATTCTAACGGCCTCGCCGACGAAGACATCAAATTCTTTACAGAAGTTGCAGAGAAACTAGGCCTCAATCTCGGAGCGCTGGATGTTGCGAATCCATGGCACCGGCGTTCATACGAGATCATCGTACAGCTACTAATTGCCCAGACATCCAATCTGAAAGGGCTTGAATTCAGGGGGATTTCTATCTGCGAGGACAGGTTCGAGCTGCTAAGACAGCTAGCCGCACAGGACCCCAGGCGTGTATCTTTATCCAAGCTTCGCTACTTCAAATACGGCGCTGATTATTCCGGCCATAAGATCCGCCTTGGCTATTTCGACAGTTTACTGGAACTGGCGCCCAATATCCAGTCTCTCTGTATGCCTTGCTACGATCCATTGACTCGCAGTCTAGCCAATATCAATCAAGTGACCGAGCTAAGTCTTCGTTACGGTTGTATATCTCCGGAAGGGCTCGGTACGATAACTCACTGCTGCGATGCCATTCACAGCTTCAACATGGAAGCCGCCGGATTCGAGCAAGTCGCTATCATAGAGGGCAAACTCACTAGACACTGCATACCGCCCTCACGAGTTATTACAATCATAGAGCCGCACAAAACCTGGCTGCGGCATCTAGACCTTGGCTCAAGCGGTACCTGGTGCCAGGACCACCATGAGAGGAAGAAATGTGAGCATAAAGAACAAGGCTTCTCAGTAAGAGCCTTCTCATCGCTAGAGACCTTCAAGATCAACGGCCGGTGTGTTCTGTACCCCGAAGTCAACGACCATACGAATACTTTTGTCAACATGCTACCTCGGTCGATTCGCCGCTTTCACATCTTCTCCGCGCAGAAGCAGGCACCAGCCAATATGATCACGCTAGCAACAGCGATCGATGTCGATTTCCCTGATTTGGACGAGATTCTTCTTAACGACCATCTCTGCCCTGTGTGTCAACGAGGTGAGCTTAAACCCGTTTTTGAGGAAGCAGACATCACAGTTCTGTCGCAATTGTTCAAGGTTGCCGGAGTGGCGTTTCTTAGAAACGCACCCAGAATAGACAATCATTGCCGGGTGATCGAAGAATGGTAGCGGGCTCACGATGGCCTGCTTGATGGTATAGGGTTTTGTTCCAAGAATTGGCTTCAAACGGTATAAAATTGATCTTGTTGGCGCCGGGGCTTTGTACTATTAACTTGCAAATTGACTTTTCAGTCGGGCCTGTCTACTGACGCTCTTTCGTCAACGCCCTATAATTACTATTCCAACATTCACCACAGCCTCTCAATTGAGCATCATTAGGTATTTTGCGTCGTTCATGGCTGTGAAATGTTCATGATATCCCCTCAGACCCGCGAAATATTACCATTGCGTCACCGCGCGCCGCGCACTGGTTTAAAGCTTTAATCGAACCTCAACTTCAAAGTTATAAGTATGTAAATACGAAGATGCCGTATGAAAAGCAACAGAGCCTTTGCTTTTTTCTGTTTTAAATTTCCGACTAGGTTGCCAAGGGCTGGGCATTAAGGGGTCGGCAGGCGACAGGCGAAATTCCCTGCGTGGGAGGCTGTAACATGACAGCTCGCAGGTTAATTCCCAGTTTCCAGGCATCCGCGCAATGTCACCTGTCTTTTTTGATGCAAACGTGGGCTTGGTGGCTTCTTTTGGCGAGCGGATGTGAGCCCATTCGTTCGGCGGCGAACGAGACGAGGCTGGGGCACTGCTCTGGCGAACCCGCAGATTGTCGGAGCTTCAGATGTTAGACCTGATTGATTTTCAGTTCCCCGGTTGACGTGAGACGAGTTGATACTGATACGTGATGTTCGGTCCAACTCATCCAGCTAACTGATCGGAATAATTCTCAATGCAGCCCAATCCATGTATTCACTGTGAGTGATTAATCTGCTTTGATTGAAGCACTCTTAAGATTCGCTACTTGCAAGCATGGACAGACCCGGAATCGTCCAGTTTATAAGCGTCGGGGTGATAAGAACGGTCGATCTACAGTACAGGAGGTAAAATTGCACTGCGACACGTGGGCGCAGGCAGATACACCTCCTCCGCTTGTTCCGGCAAGTGCAAACTACAGTGCCTCTACCTCGGGTTTCCGCCTGTTGTATAACAGTGCTTTGTGCTTTCGCATATCGAACGGCGCATCTTTTGCACGGTGACCTGATTGATATATCCGAATGCGGAGTCAGCAGATTCGATCAGCGAAGGCGGAGAGGTATTCCGGCTCCACGCATGCGATTGATGATATTTGACTGGGGGAATTTGGTGCGCGGGCATACCTTCATCAAAGCAGGCTGTGCAATACAAGTCGTCGTCGCAACCCAGACACTTAAGTGTAGCATCTTCATTGCAGATACCTGAGAAATATGGGTTTATCTGGCTTAGTTGAACCGGTCGTTGCATCAAGTTGCATTACCAAGGGTTTACAAAGAAACGTACAACACCAGTGCTCGACGTCGTCGGCCAGATCGTCTACCTGCTGCTTGATCGTCTTCTTCCCCCTCGATGTCGGCTTCGAGGTGGGGGGTAACGGTAGGTCGAGCGATCCGCTGGGTGCGCTTGACGGCGCCGACGGGAGCTTCAGACCTTCCAGTGCCTGCAACCGCTTTCGGAGTTCCTCATCTTCGTCATCTTCACTCTCCGTCGGTGCCGGCGGGTCTCGTTTTACTCCTGAGAAAACTGTCGATTTCTCTCCTTGCGCATCTTCCTCAGCTTCCTTGTCGCCCGGACCTATAGAGTCCTGGATTTGACGTAATAGCTCATCGGCCTCGTCATCCGAGTTGGCCTTTTCCTCGTCCTTCTGTGCCACATGCACAATGCTTTGAGCATTATCCGGGGTACCGGATTTCTGGTTCTCCCCCTCCTTCATCTGTCTTTGTAGTTCTCGAGCTTCGGCGAGAAGCCTGCTGACAGCACTCGAGTCATCCTTCTTGAGCGCTCCCAGCTGTTTTCCTTCCTGTGATAGAGATTTGGCTTCTTCTATCCACGACGTGTCTTCGGCGCCCAGCTCATCTAATAAGTCCTGGTATATACTGTCAGTACATGCATATGGAGAAAAATCAGAAGTATGATATTGTTGTAAGGGAAAAGGTACCTCAAGAGACGGTTCGTCTGCTGCATGCAAACTGCCATCGCCAGCATCAAGACTACGCTCGGTGGTAAGCCGTCGGTCCCAGCCCTCATTCGCGACAGGCCGTTTGGAGAAGATGTTCTCAAATCTCTTTGCAAGATCGTCGTCGGCCATCTTGTCTTGTCCCTAAACTCTGGAACTCCGTCTATATGTATCGACTATCGAGCGCGAGGGTACCACTCCCGCTCGAAATAAAAAAATGCCGGGTGTATTCCGCGTATACCCGGAACATGAAACCAACCGCCCGTTCTAGCCCTCCAATATCATCGTGATAAGATCGATCGCTGGTATAATGCGCCAGAAGGTAGATAAAAATCGGTTAACTGGGCCCCGTGATACTTATTCGAGAGCCGCAGGCACCTTGTCGACGTCGACTGGCTGCTCTGCTGGTTGTGGCGGGGCGTTTGCTTGTAACTGTGTTGGGCGAACGGACCCTGCCTACAGACTACCACGCCAAAAAGCAATGCGCGCTCGGCTCGACAAATTTTCTGGAGAGATCATTTGCACTTGCGCCGCTGCTCAACCTCGTGATACCTCAATGTTGGTCGACATCTGAACAGCTCCCGCCCCGCAACACGATCGCATCGACCTCCTCAACATGGTGAAGAAAGAACTGTACGTTGCGCTCGCTCTAATGTACATCGCTTGCCCGATTGCTAACTGCCCGCCACCTACAGAGACAAGCGCATACCAGCGCTAATACGCAATGGCGTTCAAGTACGTCGATACCCTCCGCGAAAGCCTCTCGAACGTACCAATACTTACCCATTAAACAGGAGAAGAAGCGCTCGTTCTTCATCATCGTCGGCGACCGCGCGAAGGACGTTATTGTCCACCTGCACTACATCCTCTCGCATGTGGACATCAAGCAGAATCGCTCGGTGCTATGGGCCTACAAGCAGAAGCTCATCGGGTTTACCAGGTACGCCTGTCGGATGGAATCAATCAATACGGGCGATATAGTGGAGCTAACACCGGAGGATGGACCTGCAGTCACCGAAAGAAGCGGGAAGCAAAGATAAGAAAGGAGATCAAGCGCGGTATCCGCGAAGCCAACTCCGAAGACCCATTCGAGTTATTCGTCAGCTCCCAGGATATCCGATACGTATATTACAAGGAGACGGAGAAGATTCTCGGAAACACATATGGCATGTGTATCTTGCAGGATTTCGAGGCCATCACGCCCAACTTACTCGCGAGGACGGTTGAGACGGTCGAGGGCGGTGGACTGGTCATCATGCTGTTGAAGACCATGACGAGCTTGAAACAGCTATACACACTGACGATGGTAGGTGGATTGGCATCAATAGTGAAGACTACGGCGGCTGGCTAACAGATGGAGTAGGACGTCCACTCTCGATATCGCACGGAGGCCCACGGGGATGTGGTCGCACGATTCAATGAACGATTCATACTATCGCTAGGTGACTGCCAAAGTTGTCTGGTGATAGACGACGAAATGAACGTCCTACCCATATCTGGCGCAAGACACGTAAAGCAACTACCCCCAGCGTCATCGGACAGCGAGAGGGAATCAAAGTCGAAAAAGGAGCTGGAGGCGGTCAAGGAGTTGGTCGCAGATGTCCAACCGACAGCATCTCTCGTCAATTTGGCGAAGACGGCCGACCAGGCGCAAGCGCTGCTGACGTTTATCAAAGCAATCACCGAGAAGACGCTCAGAAGCACGGTCACATTAACAGCAGCGCGTGGTAGAGGCAAGTCCGCGGCCCTTGGAGTCGCTATCGCCGCGGCGGTGGCATACGGCTACTCCAACATCTTCATCACCTCGCCGAGTCCCGAGAATTTGAAGACACTATTTCAATTCATTTTCAAAGGCTTTGACGCCCTTGGCTATACAGACCACCTGGACTATAACATTGTCCAATCCACAAATCCAGATTTCAACAAGGCGATCGTCCGCGTGAATATCTTTAGACAACATCGCCAGACGATACAGTACATCCAACCAGCGGACGCACATGTGCTCGGACAAGCTGAGCTAGTCGTCATCGATGAAGCTGCAGCAATACCACTCCCGCTAGTGCGGAAGCTACTCGGCCCCTATCTCGTCTTCATGGCATCTACAATCAATGGCTACGAAGGCACTGGCCGCTCTCTCTCCCTCAAGCTCATCCAGCAACTTCGCGAACAATCTCGCGGCGGCAAAGCGAACGGGGCGGACAAGTCGGAAAACGGCGTTCCAGGTACTCGACAACTGCAGGAGATCGTTCTAAACGAGCCGATTCGATATGCTCCCGGCGATTCCGTCGAAGAATGGCTGAACAAGCTCCTCTGCCTGAACGCGACCCTCCCTCGAAAATCCAACATCAAGGGTTGCCCGCACCCAGACGAATGCCAGCTCTACAATGTTAATCGCGATACCCTCTTCTCTTATAACAAGGTCTGCGAGGCCTTCCTTCAAAACATGATGGCACTATACGTCGCTAGCCATTACAAAAACTCGCCAAATGACCTACAGCTTATGAGCGACGCTCCCGCACACCAACTCTTCGTTCTACTGCCACCTATTGACCCGGAGTCCAAGGATATACCCGAGCCGCTATGCGTCATCCAAGTCGCACTGGAGGGTCAAATATCCAAACAATCTGTCATGAATCAGCTTGGACGCGGACAGAGAGCAGACGGCGACCTGATACCCTGGCTTGTAACGCAGCAGTATCAGGACGAGGACTTTGCTACTCTCTCCGGTGCACGAGTCGTCCGAATAGCCACGAATCCTGAATATACAAAAATGGGATACGGTTCGCGCGCGCTCCAACTTCTCGAGGAATTTTATGAAGGGAAATTCGCTAGCATCGATGAAAACGAAGCATACGTTGACGAAACGATGGTCCGCGTCAGTGACGAAGAACTCGAAAGCGCGTCGCTGACTACAGACAAAGTTCAAGTCCGGGAGATGAACGCCATGCCACCGCTGCTCCTCCGGCTGAATGAGAAGCGGCCAGAAGAGCTAGATTACCTCGGCGTGTCTTACGGCCTCACGAACCAGCTCCACCGTTTCTGGAAGAAGTCAAGCTTCGTCCCTGTCTATCTCCGCCAAACAGCGAATGAGCTTACTGGCGAACACACTTGCGTGATGATCAAAACCCTTGCGGAAAAGGACAAGCAGTGGCTCGGCGCTTTTGCAAAGGATTTTCACAAACGCTTCATCAACCTCCTTGCATACCAGTTCCGCACGTTTCCCGCAGTGCAGTCGCTATCGATCATGGAGGCTGCTACCAGCGGCGCTGCGGACGCTGCGATTCCTGCAGCACCACCACTCACAAAACCGCAGCTGGACGAGCTCTTCTCGCCGTTCGATTTGAAGCGTCTGGAATCCTATGCAAACAACATGCTCGATCACCATGTGATCACAGATCTGGTTCCGCTGGTATCCACGTTGTACTTTACGAGCCGGCTGCCGGAGGGGGTTAAGCTGTCTGGTGTGCAGTCTGCAATTCTGCTCGCCATTGGACTGCAGAAGAAGACGACGGACGATATTGAGAAGGAGCTGAACCTGCCGAATCAGCAAATCCTCGCAATGTTTGTGAAGATTATGCGTAAGGTGTCGACTGCGCTGGGTGGCGTTGTCGAACGTGCGATTGAAGAGGACTTGCCGCCTGAGCACCATGGAAGGCGGAGAGTTGGTGCTGAAGAAGCCATTAATGATGACGGCGAAGAGATGGCGGATGTCAGTACGAAACTCAAGCCGCTGGAGCAGACACTGGAGGAAGATATTGAGGAGGGCGCGGATGAGGTTAAGATCGCACTTAAGGAAAAGCAGCGGGAGCTTATCAATGCATTGGACTTACAGAGGTGAATATCATACTATCTGACGATGTTTGTTGTTTGCATGTCAGTTTGTTTGCGATGCTAATGGGATTCATATCGTAGGTTCGAAATTCCATCTGCTGCCGCTGACTGGGACGAAGCGGAGCGGCAGGTTGCCGACGGTGGTAAGAGCTCTGTTGTGAGTGTCAAGTCATCGAAACAGGTGAAGCGGAAGGCAGGCGAGACAGCCGCGGAAATTTACGAAAAGGAGATGAGTGTAAAGCACTCATCGAAGAAGAAGAGGAAGTGAGCATGCGTGCCCTTGGATAAGCCTGCATTTTGGGACCCTCTTTGCATATGGTGGGACCAGACGCCACATACCTGTGGGAGTTTTGTTTTAGGGGTGTATAGATGACCATGTACGATAGGTATAGAGTATATAAAGCGAGCCCAGCTCTGACGAATTTCTCATTGTAGATCTTGCTCACTATCCCCTGTTATAAACTGGTGATGCTATGGGTAGATTGCTATATTTACCAGGGTGCTTTAACCCCTAGCTTTGAAAGCGTACCAATGACTATGAATTTTATTTGATCATTACAATAATTATATGATGGTGCTTTTCGTGCAGTCGTGGCTAGTTTCCAAAGCTAGCGACGATAAAGAATCTACTTCCCCCTCATTATCTACAGACTACAACTTCTCGATGACGAGTGCGCTAGCGCCGCCGCCGCCGTTGCAGATACCCGCACACCCGTATGTCGCCTTGTTCCGCTCCAGGACACCAATCAACGTCGCAATAATGCGTGCACCGGACGCTCCAAGAGGGTGGCCGAGTGCGACGGCGCCGCCGTGCACGTTGACGCGTTCTGGGTCGATATTCAACAGCTTGAGGTTCGCGAGGGCGACAACGCTAAAGGCTTCGTTGATCTCGAAGTAATCAATCTTGTCCTGTGTCAAGCCGGCGTTCTTCAGTGCCTTCGGGATGGCGAGCGACGGAGCCGTGGTGAACTTGCTGGGCTTATGCGCGGCGTCACCCCAGCCGATGATTTTCGCGACAGGCGTGAGACCTAGCTCTTTGACCTTGGCTTCCGAGACGAGGATTACAGCAGCTGAGCCATCGGAGAGAGGGGAGGCATTAGGCGCGGTGACAGTGCCGGAGCCCGGGATGAAGGCTGGCTTGATAGCTCTCAGCTTCTCGATCATAAGCTGTTGCGGGAAGTACATATTAGCAGGCATTCATGCATCCTTTGTTGCCGTAGAGCTGGACCGGGCTGCTACGAACATTCTTGGCTTCATCATCCACCTTGACGATGGTTGGAGGCTTGCCACGAGCTCCGGGGACCTCAACCGGAGCGATCTCCTTGTCGAACCAGCCGTTCGCCTGCGCGGCCTGAGCGCGCTGGTAGCTCTTGATAGCATAGTCGTCCTGTTCAATGCGGCCGAAAGAGTGCTCCTCTGCGCACTCCTCAGCTGCCATTCCCATGTGTGTGTTATCGTAAGAATCCGTCAGGCCGTCCTTGAGGATACCATCGATCATGGTCATGTTGCCGAAGCGAGCGCCGGTGCGCATGTTGGTGGAGTAGTAGGGGACTTGGGACATGCTCTCCGTGCCGCCAGCGACGATGATCTGTTCAAGGGCGTCAGTATGACTGTCCAAATTTGCGGTTAAGGTGTATTTGTGGTGTAGGGAGACTGACGTCTGCATGGCCCGTCATGATTGTCTGAGCACCGAGAATGATAGCCTTCATACCGGATGCGCAGACCTTGTTGACGGTAGTCGCGACGACGTTCTCGCTGAGGCCAGCTCCGAGGGCGCATTGTCGGGCGGGGTTCTGACCGAGACTGCGATCGCGAGTATCAGTACGAGTGCAATTGGCCCTTGGATGGCAGTACCCGTAGCGCATAGGGCGTGAATTTTGATGCATACCCAGCGGACAGAACATTTCCAAAGAAAACCTCCTCGACGTCTTCTGGCTTGATGGTCGGGACCTTGGCAAGAGCAGCTGTAGCACACCAATTAGTACCTGTAGCTCGTAGAGACAAACATCAACCGGCGGTGACCAAGTCTACTTACTCTTAATGGCGTGTGAGCCCAGCTGTATGGCGCTGACTGAGGCTAGAGACCTGAAGCACGCGAGTCATTAGCTCCAGTTCGATCATGCACGATAGGAGCAGTGCGAAGTAGGATAGAGAGCTATTAGCATACCCCTGGAAGCCTCCAATTGGGGTCCTGGATGTGGACACAATGTAGACAGCCTTCTGGTCGTGCATTTTGACTTGTGTTAAATTTTCTCGTGGAGTAGCGTTGGAGGTAGAGATAAGGATGCTAGCTCGTTAACAGTGTTAGCAGCTCGAAGAGTTGAACGTGGTCACGAGGACTTGTGAGAACGCTCCCTAACTCACCCTTAAATATCTGTGACGTGCCTAGCTAAGTGACTGATATCTTGCGGGCAATGGTACAATGGATGCCGGGCTCCGAGGTCGGTCTGGTATCGCGGGTTTGCGGAGAGTGGAGTTGCAGTTGTTGGGAAGCAGAATGCGGAGCTTTTTGCCTGGGCGGATTTTCGGTAGCCGGACAGCTCTGCTGCCCCTTGCAGCTGCTCTCGGCTGGGCCGAGTCCGTTGCATTAAACCCTCAAACAAACATGATTAACAGGCTTCTAATAACCTGTAAGTTTTATCTCATCCGATCTTTGTATAGGCAAGATCACGCCGTGGATTAATAGAATGCTTTTATTACTAATTACTTGCAAACATGTACAATCGCGACCTCCAATAGCGATTGCTCGCTGAACATGAAGCAAGAGAACTTGAGAAGCTAGAAGGCAAAGTTAAAAGTCGAAGACATTCAAGCTGACCGTCATCCTTAGCTTCCCAAGTCCTCCTGTTCTTGCCGTATCCCATGGTATCATCTATATCCCTGCAAACGTTAAAAGTAACACCATATAACGACAAGAGAACATACAGGAGACACGAAAGGATTAGAAGATGGCGTAAAGTGCGCGCAACCGAGCAACTTAATCCATTTTTTGATTTTTCTTCTGATATTTTTGAACACCTAAGCTTGCATGAGATCGTAGACCAGACGTCAAAAGATTAGATATATTGATAATATATCGAGGAACTCGCAGTCAGATGAACGGCAACATACTCAAATAAGGAACCAGATAGCCCAGGATAGGCATGACCATCACCACATAAATCCGGGTCACTGGTTGGCATACTGCCACGACCGCTTCGTCCCGGCGAAGACATGTGCAACAGTATTCTGCCACACGTCCGGCGAGACAACCGGTATCGACTGCTGCAAGCTGCCGTACGGAGCTGTCGCCGGCATTATACCCTCCACCAAGCCATTTTCTGGCACCGTGGGCAGTGTAGAAGGCGGCAATGGCGCTGAGGCAATGCCTGGGAAGCCGGTGTTCCAGTGACTGCAAAATAAAAGCATACATCGTTAGCTGACTGTTTTATTCCTCACTTTCGGATATCTACTGTGCGTAACAAATTCGGACACATACTCAAAGATCCTCTGTGGGTTCCATCCAGCGTCCGGCGGTGGATGATGGTGCTTCCGGGGTATCGTTTGTGCAATCTGTGACGGCTGCAGTTGTGGCTGCTGCGCCATCATAACAATATGTGGATTCGGCGAATCGCCCTGCTCTGAACCTGGTGGCGATATCGTCAGTCTCGACTGGCTGATCGGCGCACTCAGCGTACTCGACAGCGGCGGCGACCGCGTCACTTCAATTGGCGAATAGGACCCTCCGGACGGCGTCGGTGACGTCCGCGGATCACTCGGTGTCGAGTAGAAGGGGAAGTTCGCGTTCAGTACGAATGGCTGGTTGAGGTCCTCAGAGAAAGCGGCCCGCAAAGCTTCAATCTGAGCCTTCGTTTCCATGCTAGCAGACTCGTCAATGCAGATTTCTAGAATCCGCATGGCACGGCTAAAGTACTCTCGCGCGTCCGAGTTAAACTCCGGGTCCGGACAAGTAGCAGCGACCTATCACCTCCGTTAACAATATTCCAAGATGTCGAATCAGTCGTAATATTTGGAAGGTTTGTAGGGACATACCAGGTTCACCATAGTGCAGGTCAACATAACATATATTGTGAAATTGATACCCCGAAGCATGCACTTCAGGCCGCGAATACTATATTGCTCCAGGACGGCCTCTGTCAATCGAACACACGTCCTCGAAGAGTCATAGCTCGCCTTCAAATGGAACTTCCACTGGCCCGTCGCAGTGAAGTTTCTCGCGAAAGCCAAAGCGGGACGGTGGAACATAATCTTTGCAAGATGTCCGTAGATGACGAGGTTTCCCGCAAAATGCGACTCTACCCGTGGCATAGGGATGTCAGGATCCAAAGGAACCTCAATTTGCAACTTTGGGGGTAGGTTACGAAGCCATGCATCGAATTTCGGACCGCAGGCAAGAAACTCAGGGGTGCCAGCCCAACTGCTCGAGCTGGCGGCTTGTGAGAATAGTCGCGCAAAAATATCACTCATGCCGCGGATGAGCTTCAGCAGTTCAACAAAATAGGCAAAGTGAACGTGGATCTCGAGTTCCCTCTCGCTCATGTCGAGGACAGAGGACGAGGCAGGAATATCAACTGCGACAGGATTGCTGGACAGAGCAACATGGCGTCCTGAAGAGCGTGTTAACTCATAGACTACTCGAATGGATTATTATAGGGCTGGCCTACCTTGTGGGGCGCAAATCATGAATTCGAGCATGAAGCATGCTTGCCAAACTTTGGTCTTTGTAAGACATTCGATGGGACCATCCACACAATCATGCCGGTCCTTGTGCAAATCGGCATGCTTGTCCAGCCCCAAGTCTTTAGCCATAGCCATCATTGTGACTATAGATATGTACGACCTGAAGAAGTATCCGCGCTGCGGTGCACTTTCTCTAGCTTTCAAGAGGAGTAACAGCGCCTGGATTGTGCTTATTCTAGGGACGTCAAAGAAGCAGTCCAAGTGTTCTACAACCGGTATCATATTAGAAACCAACACTCCATCTCGTTCTCAGCGGGGGCTGAACTTACTTGACGCCATATTCAGCCATTTCAAGCCAATTTTCGGTTCGGGAGAAATCCGCCCTGCGCATGCTAGAATCGCTTCTAACAGCAGTGGCGATATCGAATGACGCGATCCAGTCCATTGTCGGTAGAATGCGTTCTTGTTGACAACTGGGATGTATGGATGTACCTCTCTGAAGAAGATTTCGAATAGATACTCTGCCTCCTCATCGGGTGGCATCTCGTCTGCCGGTATCTGCACAGCAAAGTCATGGATACCGGGAGTGAAGATTGGATGCTGCTCGTAGTCTTCTATCGATTCATCAACAGCCGGCCGAGAAGCTATCTCACGGCTTTGAGAATGGATGTAAGACGCTGGGAAAGAGAATCATATTAGTTGTGGGAATTCTCTTGCGATCCGCTTTTTTTTCCGCAGAGGAAATGACACAATAATTTCATGGACGAAGACTTACCAACACCAGAGTCTCCGATCTTCAACTGCCCAAGATTAAGGACTTCCTGGACTCCAGCTGCATTAAACGTTGCCAAAGGGCTCTCCGAGCGCCAGCTTGCCTGCGAAGCTTCGGTCTGCGGTATCTGTTGTGGCAAAGCTGGCGGAGGCGTAGTATATATACTCCCGGAATTGAAGTCCATTGATGTATCCACAGGCAAGGGTTGCGGGCCAGAATAAAGCGACGGCATGAACGTTGTATGTGGGGCGACCTGCAACTGCGCCGCCGGCCGAACCCCAAAATGGTCCCTTCCGACAAAGTGAGGCAAGCTTCCAGTACTGGTAGACCTCCGCAGGAAACCCTGGTTGGGCATCTGAACCTGCTGGGCGGGGATGTACGAATCCTCCTCGCCGCCGCTAGAAGGGCCGTCAAAGTCATCTTGGAAATCAAGGCCTTGCGGCTGGAAGCCTTTGTCAAACTGCATCGTCGGTGGAACGCAGTTGAGCTTCAATCTCTTGCATGCGGAGCAGGGCCATGTGTTCGTTGTCGCGGCATCGCATTTGATCTTCCTGCGGCGGCAGCCCTCGCAGGCTCGCATCACTGGTTTTCATGTGCTTGTTAGCACAGAATGGACTTCAAAGCGGGGTATATAGACAGCGTCTTTACCCTTTAATCTTTTGTGACGGTTATGCTCATCCACGAAAACATAATCTGTGGAATGGTATCAATGATATGTTAGCGAACTTGATCACGAAGACATCTACGATACATATGTCCTAGAGGGCTGATAGGCGTACTCTTCTGGCTCCCGCTTGCAAAACTCTCTGAAGGGAGAAAGGTGATATTCTGCATATTGGGTGGTTTGGCGTCCAGTCGGCGTCGGCAGCTGCGACAATCGATACTATGTCTCGTATTTTAAGATAAGATCTCGAAGACGAAAGCGCTCTCGGTGCACTAAGCTAATCTGAGACCGTTGACCCGGCGTAAGGGATGCCCCCGAGACTAGTATAGGATCAGGCGCTCGGCAAAAGGATATGGTGGATGGAAATGCAGTTGTTTTAAAACAAGGAAATGCTGGGTTAACGTTAGCCGGTGTTATCTCCAGTTGGACTAACAACCAACAGAGCCCGCTTGCAGTTTTTGAATCGGAAACCAATCGGTCAGCTCTGTGCCAGGGCTCCTCGGACCTTAGTCTGGGGTAAATTTAGAAACCGTTTCTAGAGAGAAACTGAGATCCAGGAAGACCGAGGACACTGGGTCAGAAAGATCCAACTATGGTTGGAGCGACCTGTCGTGCCCCGATTGGTCTGTCATATAATCACTGGACTGATCCTAGTGTTTACCAATGTTCCTGGAGGATTGGTGAAGCGGGCCTCCACACAATCGGATACCGGAAAGCAATATCCTAAGATAAGGAGGTAAACTTTCAAAGTCGTGGTCCCGTGCCCGGAATGCTTCGATGGTTGGTTGCAATCCGATCCTCTGGAGATCTCTTGTTTTCCTTTCACCAAGTTGTTACGCTGGGTCCAACGACCGTTGTGTCAAGAATATACTTCACGTGTGGCTGTATCCCGGTGATGCAATCTTCCTTGATTCGATGCCCTTATGATGGAAGAAAATTGCCAAACCGGGCCTTAAAATTTCCGGCCGCAACAGATGTAGATGAGGGGCCAGTTACGTTTCACGGCAAGGAAATTGCCAGCGAAGAGGGCTGCCAAAGCGTTTGCTTTGCTCCTGTGACTCGAGTCTGGGGAGGCACGGGAGGGGGGCGGCGAGGAACCTTGTGAATAGAAAAATAATTCCACTAATGAGGTACTGTTGGATTTCCGATATCCGGGGCCTGAGTCGATGTCTACCGATCCCCAGATAGACTAGACGAGGATATCAGGCGAAAGGATAAGATCCTAGTAGAATGGTATTTGGAATCGATAGTAGGATCAATGGCCAAGCTTGTGGAGCACGGTGCGAAAACGAGACGTCGCTCTAACAAAGCATCCTTTCGTGTTAGTTTGAACTAACGGACAAGCGCAAGTACTCAGAACCACATCTCGAGATAGTGGTGCGATTACGTAAGTGCTGCTGTGGAATGTGGGAATAGATGTAGCACTTCGAGAGCGAATACAGGAAGTTTGGTAGTTATAAGTCGCCGGTTGGAGGTTGCGGTCTTGGAGGAATGCCTCTTCGGGTACAAATTGGTCTGAACGGGAAAGCTGCGAACCACAGATGCAGAGGCGACAAATATATTGCATACACTCACCATGCATATGAATAATGAGAAGGCACCGGAGATGTTGCAAAGTTGGACTGAATAGCGCTGTCAAATGCGATGACGGATATATATATAGTCGAATTCGATTGATGTTGAATGGATTAGCGTACCAAGAGCATGAAAACCATCTCCGAGATGTCAAGCTCCAGTCGGCGGGGTCCCCCTGTAGTGATAAATCGCAGCTTGCGATATATACTCGCCAAAGCGGCCAGGCAGCGAAGAATGCGGAGATGATGGTTTAGGGAGGGGAGCTAAGCGGCCGGGCTAATTTCGCGATAATATATATAGTGCTGGACCCAGTGCATGCGCATAAACTAGAACTCTGGAGTTCAAGTTCTCCTGGCCATAGACTGTGTTCCCCTCCAAGGGCATGCAGCTTTAGTCTGGAGATAAAGATGGCTCGTGTGATCAGAGCGGGTACCTGATCGTTTCGGTCGTGGGCGTCTGGATCGTCGTCTCCTCTTTGGTCGAACCCGAGAACGTAATGCCTGGTGCTATCTGCCCCGCGAAGACTAAACCAGCGAATCAGCTTCGTCGCACAATCAACGGCGGGTGCAATGCCGCTCGCCAATAATCCAAGCGGGCCAGCGGAGGAGGGAGCACATACAGATTCAAGACAAGACGGTATAAGTGTCCGTATACGTTACTGGCACTCAGCTCACAACGTCAACCTTGACAAGGGAGATTTATTTCTGTTTGTTTGTTTGTTACGGTCGTCCGTCCGGTCGAGTGTGCCCACGGGTAGCGAGCTGTGCATAACCGGGCAGGTAGGTCGGGAGGTAAGCAAGTAGACCGGGGCTGACTTTTTGTGTAATATATCCAGAGATCCCGACTTATTGGCGAGGGGGAAGTTCGCAACAGCTCCAAAATGCGCACCACCGCAAGCCGGCTGAGACAACTTTATCGATATCCGTCTGTTTCCCTTCGATAGGATCGGGTCGGTTGGGAAAGGAATGTGACTTGTCGTCGTCCAAGCATGTCAAGGAAAGGATAAATCCTCGGCCGGCTGAGCACGATAGAGATTTAGAATGGATTCAACTGCGCACTGTTTGGAAAATCCCGCTTCCTTGTTGGTCGAGGATCCTAGGAGCCGCGCAGACGAAAGGGTCGAAGAATAATACGTACGACTACTATTCCGTCCCTGTCTTGAAACCAGGCAGCCGATAAGTACTGGCTAGCTTCGCACCTTTGCTGCATGAAAATTAAGACAGACTGAATGTTAAGTGTGAATTCGAAATCCGTGAGCCAGAGTGGGGACGCAGTTGCAAGGTCTTCAAGCCAGGGGGGCCATTCATGCAGTAGCTCACTGGCGTCAAACACGCGCACAGGATTAATAATGACATGTGCGTATCATGAGAACCATGAAGTTTTCAATGGAATACGGGATTCCGTATGCGGTCTCCAGTCAGCTGGGTGTCTAACCAGAAGCCCGACCGGCAAACCATCGTAGGATGACATCGCTCGACGCCGGCCGATGCCGAGGCGAAATGCGATCAAACTGCAGCTGCAGCGCACGGTGTATCTTTTTTTCAATCAAAGGCTCCTGCGCTCCACATGCAAAGTAAATTGCGCATCTAGCCGAAATATAAGATTTACTGTCGACTCCAAGAGACGACTAGGAGCCTGTATTTCGTATACGTATTAATTATTGGCGACCGTACATACGTAGTTTACGTTAAGATGTTCTTGCGCTTAGACTCCAAGTGAAGCCTTGTCTCGATTTCCCGCAAGAAAAGTTAAAACACAAGTTGCAAGCGGCTGACCAGCCCACAGGAACAAAATCCGGCCCCTGTAGCGGTGGTGGTTGAGGCTTGGGACGACGATGTCCCCAAGCTCAAGCTTCATCCAATCAGTCTCACACTGCGGGAACTCTAACAAACATCCGCCGAAGCCATCCAACATTAATTCAACGACGAAACAAATCCTATCTGGAGAAAGGATCAGATATCATTGATCCTCCTGGATCCCGACCTGCGACTGTTGGCCGCGGTATTCGCAAAATCCGAGCTGCCAGTGCACATGCATATATGCATAGAAACGATGCAATGTCCCGCATGGACGCACACGGATGGCCGCCGACCTATCGTGCTTCCTTCTGGATTGATTCAGCGAGCTTCTGGAAAGATAATCGATTGCACAATGTGACAAGCAGTAGCAATAATTGGTGTAACCTAAAATCAAAACCGTCCCTTACCGCCCAGTAGTGACACAAGCATGCAGCCAGCAGGCAAACAGACGCTTTTACCCTGGAAACTCGATGCTGCTACCCGGCTCACGACTGCAGTTATCTGAGAATATGCATGCACAATTCCGCATACCGCAACTTGTAGAGATTCGCCCTTGTCCATGCAATATATACGTATATGCGGGCTACAACCGTCGTGTTTCTCGAGTCCCATTGATAAGTCTTACCTACCCGTGTGTTATATAGATAAGCGTGCTCTATAAAGACATAATTCAAGCAGCAACATCAATAACAACTTATATAATACCGTGAATTATATCACACGGGAGTTGAGGAGCGGCAGACCTGTACTATTATAACCCAGCAAGGCCATTGTGGGGGCAATGCATATCCGGTAGTCTCGGGCGGATATCCTGTATGGATCTGCATTTAGTTAGTCTCTTGATGACTGTATTGAAGTAAAGAAACGTTCGTTCCTTCGCCGCGACAAATATTGCAAATTCTGACGGCACAGCTCTCAACACGATTGGCTAGGATATCCTATCCCAAGATTGGCGAGTAATAATACCATGTGAACTATAGACATTTCCTTCCTGTTCACAAAAGATTAGCTGGTGACAAGAAACACCAAGAATTTGAATGGACCAAGCAACAGAATGACGATACGCTATAATAAAAGACAAGTATAACCCAGTCGGAACATACTTCTTATCTCCAGCCAAGAGATATGTCGCAAGACACACCTCGGCCAATTGGTCTTAATATTTCGAAACCTCGGCGGCACGCCATACTCAAGCGAGATATTAGGTTGCAGCAGGTGACCATCAGCTCTTCCATTTCGTTTGACTCGTGAGACATTATTCATAGGTTCAAACAAGCGTCGAAATCCTAGAGGACGTCGATATGACGTTCCTGATTCGCTGCAACAACAATCAACGTTACCACAAACAAAAATTGAAAGTTTCGGCGACTTTATAAATTTATCATTTACTGATTGCTACATGATCCTCGACGGCAAGTTTCAGCTAAGAATGTAATTCCAGGCACCTACATCGACACAATTGCAAACATAAAAACAGCGTAGAAACGAAGACAATCTTTCAAGAGATTGACCGAATACATATGCCGTGGGGCTTGTGATAGGAAAAACGGCTGCAGGGGATGTACAGCAAATCACTGTACAATGATGCTATATGCTAGGTCACCAAAGCCCCGCAAGCAGCATGAAACGATTGCACTTATCTAGACGTCTCAGAATTTACACACCCGCCTGTAGACGTTAATGCGCTGGTAGTGATGTCCATGGACATCCATGCATCCGACCACAACTCAACCTCCTTACTATACTATCCTAATATAATGTTAACGTTATAGCTTCCACCTGAGAAACCAGAGTTCCAGTCCATTTGCAAATTTGCTTAAGGGCTAACACGGCTAGCTCGCTGATTGATCTCAATTGACGCCCGTCCACGACACTAATCGATGTGTCAGCAACGATCAGTCCCGTTCCGGTCTAAAATCCCTGAATCATCGGCCTTTCCGGCAAGGTCCACAACCATGTGAGATCAAGGATTGAGCGGGTATAAAAAATTTCACAAAAAATTTATTCATGCACTGCTACTTGGAACATGGGTCAATCCCACTCGTACGACGTGAACAGTACTTGTATGTATCCCTTCTGAAGTGGACATCTCCCTCAGGCCCCGCCGGATCAAATCCGAGCGTTGTATGTAGTCCAATTGAGTGAGCTAGGGCAAAATGGGATAAGATACCTCAATCTTCTGATACGCAAGGGCCCGCTAGACGGAACGGTATGCGCCCTAGACCACTACTACACACGAAATTTTCCCTCAGACCTAGTCCCGTTCTAACAGCGCAATATACATGCATGCTAGCTACCGTTGCATCTAGACCTGATATCAGCGTAAAAAATACCACTATCTTACCGCATGGCTTTTGCATTTCGATTCCTATTTTGATTCTATTCTCAGACGAAATATGCACACGGCCTTTTGATAACGAAACATCATTGTCTCGCAAGCTACCGAGCTTCCACATCTGTCAGGTACGAGGGGCACTAAAACGTGCGGCAGCATGCGCATGCATCTGTATACCATATCATACCATACATCCGCGAGCGTCTTCCCCCAGTTTGATGCATTTACCTGTCTTCAGTGAGTACATGTGTCTACATGCACATGCATACATGCGAGTATATAAGCTTGTAAACACGAGCCGATCACCGAGATATGACTTTACGTGCGACGATGCAGGTATTGCATATTGTATCTCTGTGTTTTTGCACACCCATCCGTATGCTGGCACAACATATCTATAAACGAAATGCCGACATCTCCACAACACTGACGGAAAATTACAGGCTGGGTTACTTGAGCCATGTTCGAGATTTACAGCGCATTGACCGTTTATTGATCACACTGATAATCTATCAGTCGCACACAGGATGCATGTACTCAATGTCACTGTACGAAGTAACGTTGGCTTGTCTGTACAATGTGGCTCGCGGTAGTGCAAGAGCGGACACGAGGCCCTGCGCGTACAAAGATTGACATTTTGGTATCTTCTAGCTTCGGCACCACAGACAGCTTGTACATGTACAATCGATGCACGCAACTGCACCTGTCTGCAGTGCATGCTAGTGGCCGGTTATGTTTCGCGAAGTTCTGCAGCCGGTCTGCCATATTAGTTTCGATAACGTGCTGTCTGAGCTCGCCGAAGGTACTCGCACTCGTGCACTCTGGTCAGGATATCCCAGGATGTCCTTGCATTCAAAAATAACCATCTTACCACGTATATATGATATGCAGACACGCGTAGGTACATGTTATAGTCAGTTTATCAGTTTAGACACGTGCCCTCTGGAGGCCATTCGTCGCTGGCAGCTAAGCTACGTCCGGCGTGACATTGCGTGTTGAATGTTCGTGAACTCAAGAGTTTCCCGGATCCCGTGCATATACCGCATTATTCAGTGTAACATAGGATTCTTTACGGGCCAAGTGAGTCAAATTTTCCCTACTCTTCTGCTGGGAGATAACACAGAAGACTCGCAGTGTTTAAATTTGTCCAAATATGCAGAATTGCTTCACACAGAGTTTTTAAGGCTTGTTGCAACTTGGTGAACGAGGTCAATCGGAATGGGGAATATAATTTTGTGTTAACACAAGTCGACGAAATCCCATCCCTGGCTTCCAACTTCTGCCAAATTATAACACAGATCAGACACAAAATTGAATAGCTAAAGCGTAATCTAACGTTATAACCAGCTAGAGCCAGACGCTCCCGGATCTCTGTTATACCTATAGTTGTGACAAGGCGACCACATTACATGCATTTGACGATTTGGTCAGGCTCGCTAGCTTGAGGCTGATAAGTTGATCTGCTTACATGCCTACCCTGCGGGCCCGCCAGGCCAAGCGTATAAGCCTCGCGCCGGCGAGTGTTAGAATCATTCGCCTCGATAGAAGTAGAGAAATACCGAGGGGTTAGCTCTTCAAGCGGCTGCGGTACCGATACTTCAAGTCGATGTTGATGAATAATCCTGGCTGGTAGTCAATTGGCCCCCAAAGATAACTAACTCAAGGTGATAATCACGCTATCAACTCAACCTAACCTTGATTCGACCACCGCCACAAACATCGACGACCGACACTTAGACTTAATTTCAGCATCAACTGCATCCCTACACCGGAATACGAACGTCAATATCGTATATACCTGATCAACATCCACTGCGCCGCCCGCAAAGATGTCGGACATCATCAACGCCAACCCCACCATACTCAACGCCTCCGATCTACCCACCCGCCACTCACACGCCCGCAAGAAACAGTCTTCGTCGGCCTACATTGCCGATAGCATCTCCCGGCTGCCCACATCACGGTCACTTCTCTATGACCCCTTCTCGTCCCTGCCCACCGGCGAAGACTCCGCATACGCCTCCGGCGCCTCAGACAAAGATGAGGATGAAGACGAGACCGCAGCCGAAGACATCGACGAACAGGAAATATACGGTACGCTCCGCCACCCTATATCCCATCAACATCTATCAATATGAAAAGACAGCCAAGCTAATCGATACCATGTAGATCTGATATCCACAATCTCCGATCCAGAACACCCTCTCTCCCTCGGTGAACTCGCCGTCATCAACCTGCCCCACATCCACATATCTCATGGCACTCCCACACCCGAAAACCCCACCCCCATGTCGCACGTCCTCGTCGAAATCACACCGACGATAAATCACTGCTCCCTCGCAACCGTAATCGGCCTTGGCGTCCGCGTGCGACTCGAGCAAGCGCTGCCACCGCGCTTCCGCATCGATGTCAAAATCCGCGAGGGTACCCACCAGAGTACCGACCAGGTCAGCAAACAGCTCAACGACAAAGAGCGCGTGGCGGCCGCGTGTGAGAATGAGACCCTGATGGGCGTGTTAAGCAACATGCTGGCCACGTGCAAGTGATCTATCGCTTCGTATTGCAATATCTCCTGCCATGAAGATATGGGCCTATTTGTATACCATTTAGAGGGTGTAGTTCGGCGGTTGTACGATATACGAAGATCTAGTAATGAGTAATGACATTATAATGACCCCATGCGATCCTTAGTCGGACTGTTGAACCTTCATGGGATGAATAGCAGCGAGCTAGCTAGTCGCCCTTGTACCACAGCAAAGTAGTATAAATCCTATCGTACAATCTATCCATGGCGTAAAAGCAAAGCTGTATAATATCGCCCTCATGAAGCTTGTACACATGTGTAGTAAATGGAAAAGCACATCAACTGAGCAACCCAGACTCCTGCAGACTCTTCTGCAGCTCCGGCTCCAAGAACTTCGCAATTGTCACATCCTCGCTCAGCCCCTTCCGTCGCCTCGTCTTCAACGTAAAGTCTCTTGCTAGTGCTTGCGCATTCGCCGGCTCCAGAGGCCGCAGCTTAATCTCCTTGTCCAGCGGATCACCGGGGACAACGTTCCACTTATCGAAGACCAGAGATACGAATGCCTGACCTTGTGTGTGGATCTATAACCAGCATAATCCGTTAGCTACCCAATAGCTAGAATGAAAGATATATGATATATATCTTACCCTGAGATCAGTCTCGAATCCAAACGAATCGATAACCGGAATCAATCCCTTCACGAGATAAAGAGCTATAACATAATCTCTATCAGCATCACACGCCACAAATTGTACGCATATACGACGGGGAACTCACGAGTGCCGGCAATCGGTCCATCAGTTAGGACGTGTCCTCGCCTCTTCGCCAGAACGGTATACAGCGGACTAACGCTGTCTGCCGGTCCCGTCATATGGCATGCGTACATCGGCTCCATCAGCCGGGGCGATGCCATCAGGAATGACGAGTAGCACGCCCGCCTCGCTGTCGGAATGACCTGCCCGCCGCCGCGGTATATCGCCTCAGTCGCCAGCGATGCATCCATCAGCCTAAACTTTGTATTTCGAATCGCTGTACCACCACACACATAGGTACTTATATTAGTATCTAAACCGTAGACTCGTATATATGCTTTTGGTGTAGATAAGAGATAAAAGGTGCGGGGTGCACTTACGTTCTTCACATAGCGGCCCCTCACGGGTACCCCATGCGAACCCTTGCTTGATCGAGTCTCGGACGCTGTTCAACAACTTCTTGTCGACCTCTGATGGTAGTGTATCGTCCTGCAAGATGTTTGGGCTGGTCTCTTCAGGCCCGAAGGCCCAGATACTCCGACTGGCAAGAATATCCCAGCCGTGATTCTCCTCGAAGAACTTGCCAACCTTTCGGATAGGCCACTTGATACTGACTTTGCCGCTTTCAATATCCCGTGCGACATCTTCTTCCAACGGCTCCGCCACCATCGTGATCTTGTTCTTCTTGTTCGGCGTCATCGCGTAGCATTTGAGCGCAGATGTCTCGACGATGGTCTCGCAGAACCGGGTGACGGGGTCGGAAACCTTCAGCTCCATCTCGGAATAGAGACGTCTCAGGTCGTGAAGTACGCAGTCCATGTACAGCTCCCCGGTGCCCAAGATGATATGTTCTCCAGACTCCTCTACCTTTGTGATAACCAGAGGATACGACTTGTTGATCCGCCGCAGGCCGTCCAGCATCTTCGGTAGCTCGGACGGGTTTACGGGCTCGACGGCAACCTTGAATACCGACTCGGTAAAGTGCTTGATCGGCCGGAAGATATACGCATCGTCCTCCATCTTTGGCGGCACCAGCGTCGCTGTCTTGACGATCGAATTGTCGATACCGCCGAGTAAGCACCAACATCCGGCAGGAATACCAGAAGTAGGGACCTGATACCTCGTCTCCGCGACCCAGACGTCGGATACTGTCGCCAGCGTCATGTCCTCTTCGTCATCGATCGTGTATCCTTCACCCAGCACGCGGACCTGATCTCCAACCTTGACCGTCCCGGACATCACTCTCCCGAACGCGTGGAACCCTGTCGCGTCAGTCGTATTGTACAGCTTTGTGATTTGCACAACCAGCGGCCCGTTCGAATCGCATGTCAGCATTGACTCTGCAACTGTACTATCCAACGGCCCCGTATAGCACGACTCGATTTTCGCCCGCGCTCCGTCCACTGGCGACGGAATATGCTGCAGAATCATATCGACGAATCCAGTCGCAGTGCCGAAGAACTGCTCGCACACAGCCTTCAACAGATCCCCCGCATCCATCTTATATTGTGCTGGCTTCAAGGTAATCCCCAGCCCGGCCAGTGTCGTCTTCAAGCTCTCCGCGCTCTCTCCAATCGTATGTGCGTAAAGCTTATACAACGGTTCCAGCACAAAGTGCACAAATGTCCGCTTTGCGCCCTTCTCCGCCGCCTTCTGCCGCGTGAACTTGCGGCTCCCAGGACTGAAGTATATATCCCCCCACATCCGCCGCGCGAACCCATCGACATCCACCCCCGCGTACGTGTCCGCATACATCTTCGCAAACGACTTGAGCGAAAAGCACCACCGCATCTTCGTCGACGCGAAGCACACATTTCCCTTCTCTGGTGACAGCCGCAGATCGTCCCGACCCGGCGCCGCCTCGGCGATGATCGTATTCACCTGCTCAACCGTATGCTTGACCTTGAAGTACGCATCCGTCGGCGGGATTTTCAACTCGAGGATCAGTCGGTCCATCTTGTTGACGACCAGGACGAGCGGCAGGTTCTCCGTGATCGCATACTTGACAATCTGCTCCGTGTTGACCATCAAGCCCTCCACCACGTCCACGACCAGCGCCACTCCATCCGCGAGCCGGAAAGATGCAGCCACCTCGTCGACAAAGTTGACGTGGCCCGGCGTATCGATAATGTTCACCAGGTGCGACTTTCCCCCCGACGACTGCAGTACCAGTGACATTGGTGACGACTTGATCGAAACCCCGCGCTCGCGCTCCAGCGTGTGCACGTCCGTATACCGCAGCTGAGGGTCCTCCCGCCTGCCGACCGCCTTCTTCTGGTCGATTATGTGTGTTTCCAGCACCAGCATGTCCATGAAGGCCGTCTTGCCATGGTGCAGGTGGCCGGCAACAGCGACGTTGCGCACCTGGTCCGGGAAGCTCATCATATCCATCATGAATTCGCGCGAGAAATGTGTAACGGGGAGCTCGGCCTCCTCAACGATGAATTTCTTCACCTTGATCGGCGCGATGATGGGCTCGGACAGCGGCTGCGCGTCCTCCTCTTGCACCATCGCCTCGACATCCTTGCCGTAAACCTGCTCGGCGGTCGGGTAGTATTGTTTGTCCTCGTGTAGTATCACGGCGTTCGAGGTGCCTTCGTCCACTTCCATCAACTGCATGTCGTGACCTTCGTCATCTTCGTGTTCGCGTGCATCGTCGTCTTCATCCTCTCGGTCAAAGTCGACATAGGCGTCCGCGCCGCCATCGTCGTGCGCGGATGCATCGTCCGAGTCGCCGGCGTCACCGATGTAGTTTCCGAATCTGGCGGGAGGGGAATCATCGTCAGTTGTGAGCTTTTATTGCCGATGCGCGGGGGCAACGACGTGACTGTTAACGATAGAGCCATTGTAGCTTACTGAATGCGTAGGACTGGGAGGACTTACTCGTCGTATAGGTCATCCATGACGAATGAGATGTCTGATTGATCGGTTGACTAGGGGACTGGGAGGAAGGTGTCGTGTGTTTTCGACGAACGGGCGGTGATTGACAGTCGTGATGCAGCTGGCGTCGCGCGAACTCTGTGGCTCGAAATTTTGGGAGTCAAGGTAGCAGCGCCACACTGGAGCTCACGTTGTGGCGTTGTGGCTAGTTTCCATATTTGGTCTGGTCTGGTCTGATTTCGCGGCGCCAGAGTCTCGTCGCAATCAAGTATCAAGAAAACCATGTACGCAAAGATCGCTCTAGCAAGCATCAGAGATAAGGGATCTAAATAGACGCTATGCTAGTCATGATATCTATAATACATATCCAAAATCTCGTCACATCATCAAAGACAATATCAAACAAGGAATATAGAACGGTATATACGAGCATCTTGCTTTTAAAAGGCCATTCTGAACACCAGATGCCAAACTACGCAAAAGCACCGACAAAAGCCATCCCAAAAGCACCAGCAAAGACGCATACAGACGCCTGAATTCTCTTCTTCCCCTTCAAGATTTTCCAACTTTCGTCTGTCAAGAAATCCTCCGCAAGGAGCTCCACGAGGCCTGCGAAAAGCAAGAGTCCCGAGCTGATAGCGTTCATAACACCGACCATCAGCAAGCCAACTTCACTCGCCGGGTCGTACAGCGTATGAGTTGCAAGGCCAATAGCCTGCCCGATGGGCGTCGTCGTCCCGCTAATAAGTTCGTGATTAGCAACATGCGGATTTCCGTAGTGAAAGATTTCCAATATGCCACTTACTATGCAAGCGCCATTAACCACGGTTTCATGGATCCAGGTGGAAATATCGTGATCGCAGATATCCTAGCACCCAACGCCAGCCCTTCAAACGTTTCTATCACACCGCATTAGCTTCCGTCATGAAAGTTCGAGGACCAAGCTGGGATAGCTTACGATGGAAACTGATGGCAATCAAGAGCACGATGAAATTTGATCCCGTTGAGACACTCAACGCCATTCCGATGAACACGCTGTGAAACAATATACCCGCTTCCAGCAGCATCACTTGCAGTAGATTCTTTTTCTGCTGCGCAATCTCCGCGGGAGACATCTGGCTAACATGGGAAACAGAATCCTTCCGCTGTTTCCCTGCAGCATTGCCATTTTCCGCTACCTCGAGCTCGATCTCGTCATCGGAATCTGATGTAATCGGTTCGAGAGGAATCACATCTCGGCTATCAAGTTTGTCGCTTCAATGTTAGTCCAGGCTCTTATCCAATGTCGTTGCCAAGAGATTGCATACTTCAGCGAGATATTATTCAACTGAGAGCTGATGCTGCCGCTTCTCGTCCGCCTGTGTACCGATTTTCCAAGCAAACTGCTGGCTGCTTCTCCATTTGTCTGGTACTCTGGGTCCTCGTCTGGATGAAGATCAGGCCTTAGGGCCGGTGACCCCGGAGCGACCATCTGCTCGAAGTCGCCATGACTGTGGCTGTGCGTCGGTGCGCCGAACCCGCTAAATATCATCTCGATCGTAACCACGAAGAACACGGCGGCCAGGGCGATGGCGCCCGCCATCGCGGGGTATGTTTGCGTCCAGAACTTCGGGAGACATGGATCCGTTAAGGAGATGAATGCCGTCGGAAGCAGCTAATCACAGTCAGCGCGCGCACAGCTTGAACATCCGAACAGAAATCCTCACATGCACGAAAGCTGTCGCTAACAGAACTCCAGTTCCAAAATGACGGGCCAGAAACCTTCAACCCCCCATAAGTCAACTCAACCTAAAAACTCCTTCGACAACCAGTCTGCTTACAAGAAATGATGAGGCACTTTGAGCTGCGGCACCCGTCTGACGATAATTGGGAAGCCACAAGCTAAATGTCATTGAAACCACGGTTAGCGCGAACTCGAGCAACTGCGTAGCTAGCCCCAGCGACAGAAAGCTCTCACCTAGAGTACTCAACGCCAGCACTATCACCAGCGCTAGGACATGAAGTCCGGTATCGTAAGAACCCGAAGTCTTGCTACCGCATGTTGACTGGCGTTCGAGGGTAATATAGCGCGTCGGCTCCCCTAGTCGCGGCGCAACAGTTAACACGAGTCCGCAAACAGCAGGCATCAATGATCGCGAGCGGGCGTACCTTCGGCAAGTCTCTTCATGAGTGCAGCTGGTGTTCCTTGCATTAGCCAGGGCTCAACATCGCATGAATGTGACGACGAGAAAGCCACTCAAAAGATGCGACGACCTACCATGGCCAGCATGAGAGGCGACAGCGTCCGTCATTTCAGGAGGCTGTCGGCGATGATATGTCTCCGGCGGGAGATTGAGCCGGAGTGGAAGCAGCGGTCTGGCCTGATCGTCGGGGGTCGTGAGTGTGGGACGGTAATATCATCGAGTATCGCTGAACTCGGGCATATCGGAGCGGCAAGGGGCGGGTAGGCAGGCTGATCGAAAGCGAGTCCGGCAGTCTGTGCGTTAAGATCCTGCAGGAAGGCGTCCGGAGAAAGGAGAAGGGACCAAGAGAGCAAACGAGGGTGAGTGAAATGAAACGCTCCGTCGTCGACAGACGCAACGGTGGCTACTGGGCAGCTTTTTTCGACGAGGTCGGAAGTCAGGGGCGCCACAGTGAGAGCTTTGGGCTGGGCGACGCATTGGCGAATTCGAAGGGCGTGCTTGGGGAAGGTTCACACCAAGCTGCCAGTTTGGGCCCGCCGCGATTGGCTGCATCCAACAGCCCGCCAACACATCTTCGCCGCCAAGCAGCGCACCTTTCTCGAAATTCCTGACGCACCCCAGAAGAACATCACGATGTACAATGTGCGGTAGCTCTGGAATGCATTGCAAAAGGTCGCGGTCGCATATGAAACCTTAATTTAACGTTGGTTTGAGGGAATGTGATCGCCTGCAGAAGCTGGCTATGGCGTTCTCCTGACACTCGTCATTTCAGCCTCTCTCGCGCATGGATGGACATATCTGCATGCCGGACTACCTCGTCTCGTGAACGCAATGCGAAACGCCAGGGGCCCAGGACCGCCGCGCTGTACACCTAGTCTATACCTAACGAGGTGAATTTAGCATGGACGCGAGTACGGTGGCTCTTGCACCGCGTGATGAACGTGTACGCCTTTTATAAAGCACCCCAGGTGGCTTGTTCACGTATAGTCATCGATCATGTGAAAACCAGACGATGCTATCAACCGCCGCAGGAAGTTTGTGTAGGCGACAAACTATCGTATTTCGATCCGCAAACGGTAAATATACGTAGAGGCTAAAAGTGGTCTATATACAAGTGTATTCAAAAATCAAACTCGAAAGCAAGCCTAACGAGCTCAAGCTAAGCGGAGGCTGAAACCCCACTAATCGATAGAGAGGACTTCACTGCCGATTCGCAGAATAGGTTAACCTAGGTTGTCGATCTACACGTCTAGGATGAACTGGCTTGTTTGTGATATATCATATGTTGCTATCCAGCCTTCAGCCAACCAAATAATGTTAGTCAAGATATAGTGTTGTAGCTTGTTTCGTGAAACAATATAAGGCTACAGTACTGTGATCACGACACGCAATGTTGTAGCACCGATACAGGCATGGGAATTTGATATTGTAAACAACTATACCGTATAGTTCACTTGCTTCTTGTACAGTTGACCAAAAGCTCAAGAGTATATATTCTTACTCGGGTTCTAGCTACTCAAATGCCTTATAGACGCCCTGATATATTATTTCAGAGGTTCGACGCCAGAAATCAGTACCATTTTTGGAAATGTCCACAACTAGTATATACAATTTTATACATATCTCAACATCAGCTCAGCTGCGGGGAGAGACGCGTAATATACACGAATATATCAATGACATGACCTTTAATTCTATCACGATCGAAATCGAATGGCCAGGTGTAAATTTATATCTAAGCGATATCATGATCATGTCAATGGCGGCGCCAATAGGATCTAGGTATATAAATACCTATGTGCGGACGTCTACGGCATCGAATACCAGGTTACTTCGACATGCGTCGATACATGCGCAGTACATATATAGATATATATATAACGATCACGCCGGTACCATATCCGCCCATCTGCCTCGAGCCTGCAATATACATCTCGCTTATATAGTAAATAAGCCACAGCAACGAATTCGCGAATCGAAACCTCAAGCCCACGCCTACTGAGCTCTGCGCATGCATATGCAGCCTTAAGCGTCTAACGTTTGACAATTGACCTGAACGCGTAATTCTCCAGCAAGACTCCACAAGCGGTATCGTATATATAGCTGAGCTGAGCTATATATGTGGCGGCTCTGCGACACCGCGGCTAGCCGGCAATCGGCACTGGCACCGCCCTATAAGCTTAACCCGCCGCGCGTCCTTTGAACTAACGACTGGACATGCAGCGTACGGTCCCTGACTAGCAATTGAGTGAATCCTCAGGAACCCAAGACACTTGATCCTATTCCGCAATGAGAACGTGCACACGCATACGAAGCACGTATTTTACCGAAATTACACATTGCATGCGCAAGACATATCAAACTATATCGATACAGGATTGGCGGTCCAGTTCACGAGACAATGCTGATACCATCTTTGAAACCCACGTAGCTTCCAAATACGCAAATCAATATTGTTTTCGCAATAATCGATATATGCTAATTGACATCATGTACATCAGAAACCACGTGCCAGTCCATGCCTGTCGATGATCAAGATAACACTAGCCGATCAGGGTCCAGCGATCCAGTCTCAGCACTATACTTCCAGCAGCTGCACAGACCGTCCAGGCAAGTGGCTACCCGTCGCGACAGTAGCGACTTCTCCAAACAGCTGATAGGCACCGCTCAACCCGGTTACGAACACTATAATGTACATCGGCAGACTGCGCATGACACGGGACACTAAAGAGCTTCTTCCCACGTTAGATCCACAGTGTGCAGCTGACTTGACATTCGTCGATGCCTACTCACCCGGGAAACTTGCGTACCTGCAGCAGCGTAGATCGAAAGCTGGGAGCACAGGCCATCTACGAGACCCTCCAGCTGGTAAGACCGGTCCCTGCGTCTGTCAATGTCAAGTTCACTCCCTGCCATATTTGTATAATATATACTATCGAGGCGTTTTAAGGAGCTCCAAACGCTAGCAGCAGCTGTAGCGCTATACGTCCCCAACGGATCGATCAATACTCCAGTCGGAAGGCTTCACGCGCATCGAGAATATATCCAGCAGTTAGCCAATCCGAGTTCGCAAATTCACACAGCACCCTGCACGTATAATTGCGCAAGAACGACAAGACATGCAAATTCTCAAACACCAAGAGAAATAGCGCACAAGATTTACATAAACCATATACTCGATGGATGCTAGAATCTTGACCAGCGTTCTTCGCACCCAGCACGCCATATCGGCATATTGCACCGCCTTCCTTCCATCACAAGCACGCACCCGAAGCGACCTTCTCTCTCCACGGCGCCAAACAAGGTTCCCGCAGCTCGGTCGAGCTGATAAGCTAGCTTGTCCAGCCATGGCAGCTCCTCACCTTCCCCATCCAACATCCGACTGCGATCTACGTCCACAGCCGAGGAACAGACATGCGATACTTGCTCTATGTACATGTACTAGCTGGACACCGCAGCCATTGTGATTACATGCATGTTTATGTTAAAGATTTTCACACACTCGGTAAATACGGAATACCAGCATGCCAGTACTGCAGTTGTAAGCTTCAGGCAGGCAGGTGTGTACGTCCGTCGAGCGGATATACGGTACGAGAACAATCACCTTCAACGACGTCATTACCCGATATTATCGCCAGGTACCCGGCCAGAAACACCGCCAGCTGCCACATCCGGCCGCCCTTCCAAATGCAGCAGGACGAACGTACGGCGAACGGCGAAGTTTCGACTAGGCGACCAGTGAAATTGACAGGGTGAGTCTGTACGGCCGGCCGTGCAATGTTTGGCGAATCGATTGGGTCGCTCGGTGTTCGCACTTCGCTCGCCCTGCGCGCGGTGCTGAGTCGAGTAATGTACGTGAGTCGTGTTTGCCAGCGATAGTTCAGCGGCAGAGGATGGCGAGAGCGAGGAGGGGGGATCCTCAGGGTTCCTGCAGTGTTTCTGTATCACCGGAGCCCGCTTATCAGGCCGGGGGATCGTGGAAGTGAAAAATCAAAACTGTTGGGGTTGGTTGGTTGGTTTGTGTTTCTGCTGTGGGATTTTTCACGACGCGGGTGCTGGAGTCTCGTGTTGATGTTCAGCCAAGTGTGAGCTGCACTTCATAAAACCGTCCTGCAATCAAACTTGCGTGGTGTATCAGATACTTTAAAATTCGAGACAGAGCGAGCGAACGTGCGGTCGCAGAGAGCGATTAGATCGTAATGCCAGACGAGAACGAGAAAGGGCAATATCGATGCTGACTGCCTTCCACCCTAACTTGGCCAATCTGTCTATAGATCTCGATCTGCTCGCACATGGTACACGGGCATCGGAATTACGCATGGACTCTGGGATCGAAATCCATCTTGGTCCGCTCGTATTACACGACAGCGAGGACCCAAGGCAACGACATAAACAGCTACAAGTAATCAGCTGCGCGCAGTCGTAACTAAAACAACGGGAGAACCCGAGAAATGCATTAATATAGCGACGGATACATGCATGCTACCATCGATCACTGCAAGCGCGACGCGCGCGAGAACGATCGACTCGTGAATCGAATGACCGTCCGATAAACATGCAATTCTCGATTCCCGATGCCAATTGCTGCTTCAAGTCTGCAAGTATGTCGTACATCTCTCCAGACTAAGTATATTATTTACTAAGTATTGATATGCATACATGTAATAGCCGGTGTAGCAAGGAATAGAATAGGATGGAATGGAATGGATGCGCAGCGCGGCACCGGTCCCGCTCGAACGTTCCGCGAACGTTATGCCGTATATATGCTGCATATGCAATCTTACCCATTATATTTCTCCCGTTAATTCCAGAACATGCAGAAAAGCAAGAACAAGAATCAATTCAGAAATGAACATTGGCGGTAGAATTCGAAATTGAAACGGGAAGAGAACAATATTTGAGACAAAAGCCCATTGCGGGTCGATACTTAAGCCTGCATGCATATATGTCACTCACAGCAGAAGCGAAGGGCACCTCATGTCATGTTACAGTACAGACATGTCACGTCGGTCAAGCGCACACACACGTTCATATCATCCCAAGGCTGTTATCGCCTCGAGAATCGATCGGAACGAGGTGGAGTGCCTACCATGCCACGCTGCACCGACGGACTGAAACCAGAGGCAACGTCGACAGCCAAGCTTAATATCTATCAGTAATGTTTCAATTCCCCACCCGCAAGATTATGATTATAATTAACATCGCCAACGGGCAAGGTTGCAGCGGAGATATCGATTTGGTAAGTAAGTACACATGTAATATAGTCATTTAGGAGCAATCCCCGTGTACTGTCCAAGTATATTATTATCTCTCATTGCGGCTAAATGCTCACCTGGACGTCAACTGTTGATCATTATTTTGATTATATTATTTTCCCTCCCGTTCGTCCAACTGGTACTAAGCTGGTATTTTTAGAAGTTGCCGCCCGCCCAGACTAAGGCAAGCTCGGGCTCCTCAGGAGGCTCGCCACCGGACTAATGATCCTCCAAGGCCATGGCGCAGCCCTACCATCCGCCGGCCTCTCTTGGAGTATACTAGCAGTGTAGGTGCTCGTACCTGTACTTCTACATGTCGAGCGACGGATTCAATTGTCTGCTTGCGGGTGCCGCAGCGCAGGCTTTCCGCTATCGTGTCCGCTATCTCTAGGTACCCGCGACTTGAGGATTTGATCATATGGGATCACGCTACCAGACTGCAAGCCGTACGTCGGCACCCTCCATGCCCAGAATCTGCCCTGCAGGCTGCAGTTTTTGTGAGGATCCTAAAGCTAATTTAACATGGCGATATTTTCTTCTTTTTGGTCATTGCTTGCTATCGGGCAATGTTCGTTCGCGGCCGGCGGTGGCATTTTGTGCATGGCCCCCACTGATTCGACACCCGGTCACGTCTGCCATGTCCCGTCTGTCCATCTGTCTGTCCGTCTGGCTGCCCGTGTGTAATTCCGTAATTCGTGATGAGCATTATTTTTTCTTATCGTCGTGCGTGGGTAGGTCATGTAATTAATTTCGCTCTGCTTGCATCCGGTACGCATACCTGCAGATCGGCCGCACGAGCTCTCTCGCTCTCGCAATCGAGAGGATGGGATGGACGAGAAGGGCGAGTTGAGACAAGGCCGCGGTTCGCAAGCACGGCTGACCTACACGCAATCGGATTGCCCACGATACTTTGTGAGAAAGAAAGACATACGTGTACGTAGGCCGAGCCAGTGCCGCCGGTGTGAAATTTTCATTATGTTTTTCATTTTTTTGAGTTCGTGCACGTAGTATGCTTGAAAAATAGAAAGGCGCGAGATGTGAACCCTTGAAAGCGGCACCCTTGCGCGTACATGCGTTCGCAGAGTCTTGGAGGCCGGGTTTCCAGGCGAGTGCTCTCGTCCGATTCGCCTGCGAGAACCGATTCACCTGCGCGGACAAGTATTGCTCACCTGCTTCTTGCACGATTGCATGTATGTACGAAGTGTATACATGTATACAGCTGTCGACCCAGCCGCACATACATTCGAACTGGATCGTCGATGGCCAGGCTGATTTGGAAGCATCGAGAGTCGCGGGCTTGTCCGGATTCGTGAGGCGCGCTGGGCAGAGCACCGGGCGTCCGTCCGTCTACAAAGTTCTGCATGCGCGTGTATCGTGCACCACACTCAGCTAGCCTCCTCGCTACCTCTAGCGAGTCACATCACGCTTATAGCAGTAGAAGTGGTAGTATTTCAGAAAAATAAAATAGCAGTGAGGTATCGTGATGAACGACTGGGAGGCACAACAGTCAAAGCCCTTTCGACGCACCTGCAGCTGGCGAATCGCAGCCGCAGCAGCCTCGCGACCCGGATCCCTCCAACAGGCTGCGATCGATACAATAGGCGCTCCGACCGTTCCGGTCACCTACATACAGACGTACATGTACCTCACGGCTCTCTCTCGACCTCTCGCTCGTTAGTTCTCACCGCACTCTCATACCCGCAATATCCGTCGTCCATACACGTACATCTTCGAGTACAGTCCATACTGTCCATTAATCTCCCAGCGAGCAGCATACTAGTAGAGCGTCGCTTCTGCCGCACGAATTGTCACCGTATTGTCACTTCGAACCCCGTTCCGGTATAATCGATCGATACGGAGAGACCAAACCGGCGAACGAGTCCGAGGCCTTGGCGCAAGGTAAGCATGCTCGACCAGGTGAAGCTTGACCGGATTCTCCGCTGCATCCATCCTTCAAGCATGCTGCTCGCCCATTCGCTTCATCACATCACATTTCGGGCATGGGGCAAGTGAGGGGTGGGCACTGCGACCCACATCCTCATCCAGCCAGCCAGCCTGCCAGCCCCAAAAAACAAAATGCAATGGCAGCCAGCGGGCGCAAAGGTATTTGTAGCTGACGCATGCGCGAAGTGCGGACGGGCAAGGCAATTTGGCTCTTGGCCTTTTGGTATTTTTATTTTTTTCTGTTTCCTTCCCTTTCACACCTCACTCTTCACTTATATATAAGAAACCCGAGACGTAGCGACCGGCCGAAAGCCACCTGGTAACGGTGCATTATAGTATTATACCTGTTACCGCTGCCGGCTGCTGAGTTACTCCGTCGTATACCCAAGCTTGCTCAGCTCTCGATCTCTCTTATTTAATCGTTTACTTGTTCTTGTATATCCCGTATTTTATATTTTGCCGGACGGACCATACTGTCGGAGCGGAACGATCGATCGTTTATTTACTTACTTGACGCCTGCTTACACCGCGACTTGGCTTTTTCCAACAGCGATTAGTATACATTCTACATACAGCTTGGGGGCATACTTTGCATCACATCATAACAAGCAGCAGCATACCTCAACTGCCTCCGATTCACGGGTGTCGAATGCTCGGTTCATTACCCTAGATTCTATTGCTTGCAGCTGCATTGAAAGAAATACCCAATACCGTTCGAAGCGAGTCGACCTGCGAACCGGGACCGAGGAAGGGCATATATATCATACCTGCAGCTGTTGTTGTCGTTTAGCATCGGATATCCACGAATTTTCCAAAACGACCAGCTAATTCTCCGTCCTCAGCCTCAGCTGCTGCGACATCCTAACGTATTATCATTCTACATACGAAGTACTAATATCGGATCTTTCCTCTCCACGATCACATATCGTTTCTCATTCCGCCGCACAGCTCAACAAATATACACACACGTATACGCCATCTCCGACATCAGCTTGAAGGATCTGATATAACAACCTTTTCGCACAGCTAGACGCCGACCAGGTGAGCATATCTTTTTTTCTTCATCTTTGTTTTTCCTTCTTTTTCGACGGGGCAAATGTTACGGTTGCCGTCTTATCAAACGTTCGTTTCTTCTGCTCGCGCGAACAAACAAGCAAAGCAAAGCAGAGCAGGCCAAGCTTCAGCTTCAGCTGCGAACAGGGCTTGTGCTTCCCCCCATGGCCTCCAATTTTGCTCCTGTGCAGCCTTTCTGGCTGAGTTCGTCCAACGGGCTGGCTGGCGTGGAACCTCCCGGCTAGCCTACCGTGCTGGTGGCACTGGCCTACATTATTTAAAAACAGCAGCAAACTTGACAGATACAGACGGGGACACACACACACCCAACAGCCAAGCAGGAGAAGGCAGGCAGTGGCAGGTTCCGACTCCGCCTCTCCTTACATAATGGCTGATTCGCAATACCTCGATTTCAGGTATATTGATCTGCGATTTGTGTGTTTGATGCCTTTGCTGTGCTTTTGCTTGGAAGCAATACTTTGATGTCTGTCCGTGTATTATTTGCCCTTCTGCTGTCAGCAAGCTGCTGCCTGCCTGCGACAGATGACAGACGGACGGACAGATGGGACAGACGTTTATTAGTCGGGTGCAAATCTTCAGCGGAGCCAAGCCCGAGGGGGGGAAAGAGTCCCCTGCCATTCGCATTTCTCCCCTTTTCTGTGCAGTGCTGCTCGGTTTGAAGGCTTTACCCGCCGCCAGATTGTGTTCGACTTGGCGAGAAGCGATATTTCCACACGGTACGAAAGTACTCCCTTTTTTTTTTCGCTGGAACGGGTATCACGGCAGGGGGGTCTGAATTCTGTCCGCGTTTGGTTCGTCTGGCCCGACTGGTGCATACTCGTATGTACTCCATACATGCACCGGCAGTGGCCTTCGCTGCTGGGGGCAAATCAGATCGGATGTGGCTCGTATCCTCGTGATGGCAATATCGTCGCGAAAGTCGGCTGATTGATGCTTGACACAATATACAATATATATTATATTTCGATTATATTGTGCTGCATCACGCCTGACAGGTTTTGCGAGACATCTGAGACGCTGGAGAGCCTCGAACAGATAACGGACAAAAGTCCCTGACCGCCCGTCATCAATCTTACCAGCTTTCATCCGCTGGAGGGGGCGAACCCCACTCCCGTGCAGGGCCCCTTCGCTCTTTGAGTTTCTCCCCTTCGCGCATTCCCTTTCGTTCGTCGTCCTTGTTCATTTCGCCATTCCCCGTTCCCTGGCCCTCACGGTTCCACGCTGCAGCAGGAAGTATGCACTTAATTGGCAATCCCGAGCCTTAGTGTCGGTCAGAACGTTCTGCCTGCCAATGTTCCGTCTGGTGGTGGTCCCTGCGAAATTGGGGGCCAATTTCGACGTGCTTGCTTTGGGGAATTGTCCTCCCAATCAGAGCGAGAGCCAGTGCCGGGGGGCAGGCCGCTAAAAGTGCCAGCTCTTGGTCCCATCGGTGGATGCTGCTTGCTGCTTGCTGCTGCTGCTTGACTTGACTCTGCTTGGTATCAAGTGGTGAGTCCCGTGTGAATGGGAGCTTGCTTGCTTTGATGGCAGGATTGGACGGATGGATAGCGGATGGATTGATGGTGGAGGAGGTAGCGTGGCCGGCAGGCAGGCAGGCAGGCAGCGTGTGTCTGTGTCTTCTGAGCAGGCAGGCCTGCCAACCGATTGCCAACCAACCACCTGGGCACTCTCCCCTGCTGCTCGATCTGTCTGTTCAATTGGATTGAAATGTATTGAATTGAATGGGATGGATGGATGGATGGATTGATTGATTGATTGATTGATTGAATGGGCGCTGAATTGTAAATTCATTCCTTCCCCTTTTCCCCCGGCCGGCTTTTACACAAGAAGTACTTGCACACACGCATTTTAGCAGGCAAGCACGTTTGCGAGACATCTGCACTCCGTTTGAATTTGAATTCTTCCCTCCTCGGTCAGCCGTAATAATACACTACACTACTAAAGCACCGGGCATCTTCCTCTCGTCGGCTCTTTGTCACTCACATTCACTCGCCCTCCGCCTCTTTCTTTTCTTTTTCCCCACTCTCGCTATCTTGCCCTTTCTCGTTGGCCCCGTCTTGATTGAACTCTTCTGCATCCTTCTCTTCTTTCTTCTTCATCTTCGTCCGCTCTTTCAACCACCCCCCTTTCTTCCCCTTCCCTTCGATCTCTTTTTATATTCTCATCTCGTCTTTTTTTCACGTCTAACAGCATCCTTCACGGCAATAGACTCGATTCCGATTTCCACGTCGACAAGAGGCTCTGGTTAGCTGTGAGATCACACACACTCGTTTGATAGTCGGCAGCCACTCTCCGGCGTCGCTTTTTCTGCTGCGGTTGCTGCATCTGTTTTATCACACTTGCTTCGTCCACACACACCACCACCACACATAACACCCCCTCTCTTTTTCCACACTCCACCTGCAGCATCCATTCCGTTCTCGTCATTCGTTTGGGACATCCTCAGTCGACATCGCATCCGACTTCATTTTCGATTTCCGACTGTCGCTGTGTCGCAACTTGGTGGGAAGGGAATTCGAATCCAATTGGCCTTGTTTTTCTCCGAGCCAAATACCACGACTACTCACTCGCTCGCTCGCTCCGACCACACACACCACACCGCCGCAGCCCAAAAGCCAAAGCATCGCCGCTTATCCGAGCCAACAACACCACGTTGACCACCTCCACAACATCCACCTCAACATCAACCACCCTCTCTTGATCTACGCCTCGTGGTTGGGAACATCGCTCCTGTCCCCCACGTTTTCCACTCGACAGTCACCGTCGACCCTACTCTCTCCCTAACTCCTCCTTCTACCACCCGGGAGCGCTCCCATCCTTCAAACTGGATCGCATATTCAGACACTCTCGCTCGTCCTCCAATTCGAGCAACATGTCCATTTCCGCCGAACAGGAGAAGCCTCTTCTCCCTCTCTATTCAGAGATCGAGAACCAGAAGCCCGCTCCCCCGCCGCCTCCGCCGCAGCAGGACTCGCTAGCCGTCAAGTATGCGTGGTTAGCAATCTACTTTGGCCTGAATCTGGCCCTGACGCTCTACAACAAGTCGGTGATGGGATCGAAGGTCAGTTCGTTCGTCACATTCCCGGCAGACAAGAATGCACGGCAGCATAACTAACGTAAACATCGCATAACAGCCTGACCGACCGGCGCTATTTCCGTTCCCGTACCTCCTGACAGGATTACACGCCCTGTGCGGATCGATAGGATGTCTGTTCTTCTATGCGCGAGGAGCCTTCACATTCACACGGCTGTCGGAGTACGAGAATATCGTCATGCTGTTGTTCTCCGGTCTCTACACGATCAACATTGCCATTTCTAATGTCTCTCTGTAAGGATTTTCCATGAAATGATTGGTCGCGAATAGTGTGCTAACTGTGTGTTAGAAATCTTGTTACCGTTCCGTTTCACCAAGTCGTTCGCGCTATGACTCCGTTCTTCACAGTCATCATCTTTGTCGTCTGCTTCCGAAAAACCTATGGCTATATGACCTATATTTCCTTGATTCCCGTGGTCGCTGGTGTTGGATTCGCGACGGCCGGCGATTACTACTTCACTCCGCTCGGCTTCTTCCTGACGCTTCTGGGTGCCTTCCTCGCCGCCATGAAGACGGTGGTTACCAACAAAGTTCAGACCGGACGACTGCGACTTTCGCCTCTCGAGCTCTTGGCCCGCATGTCGCCGCTGGCGTTCCTGCAGACGCTTCTATACTCCTACTACACCGGCGAAATGTCGAAGGCCCGCACATGGTTCTTGACCTCCTACGACAATCAGAAGGGAATGATCCTGCTCCTCAACGGCGCCATCGCCTTTGCGCTCAACGTCATCAGCTTTACCGCGAACAAGAAGACGGGCGCATTGACCATGACGGTCGCGGCGAACGTCAAGCAGATCCTGACCATCGTCATCTCCTTCGCCTTCTACGATCTCCGGGTCACATGGCTCAACTCGATCGGTATCATCCTGACGCTGGTGGGCGGAGCGTGGTACGCCAAAGTCGAGCTGGAAGCGAAGCAGAACCGGGGGACCATTCAGCAGAAAGAAGTTCCAGCGTTACAGCACGTCGTTACGAAGTCGTGAGATGACGATTTCTCGCCTGCTTAGCCTCGCTTTCACTGTGAATTTTTTGACTCCAACAGCCCTTCGCTATTGAGTGAAATCATATCTGGTCTCTTTTTTTCTGCAGCGGAACGGAAACGATATATCTTTTTGTTTTACTCGCGCTCTTGCTTTTGTCCCCTCAATCAATCATATTCGCATTATAGAAGGAAGTTGGTCTTCGTTAAAGCGAGCAAAATAAGTACTGTCTGCTGGAATACTCTTTTTTTTTTTTTTTAACCTTCGCGCTTTGGAACATGTCTTTTTTTACAAGCGAGTTTGGAGCAATATGGGGATTTCTTCTCGCCCGGTTTACCCTCCCATCTACCACGCATCTCACTCGACTTCTACAAACGGCCTACCGACGGTCTTTCCCCACCCCATCGGAACGAACCGTCCTCGACTCCCGCTGCAGAATTCCATCAACTTCCGCATCGAAAGCCTCCTACTCTCTACCGGCTGGTGTATCTTTATTTCGACACTTTTTTTTTTCCTTTCGATGCGTCTGTGTCTCGGACTGGCGCTTCCCTTTTTTCTTTTATTTGGCCATACTTATTTTGACTTGTATCAGGTCCGATGTGTTTCATGACTTATAGCTAATGCCGACCTTTTTTACTTTTCTTTTCTTCTTCCTCTGGACACACCTTAACTTTTACATTTTGCTTTTCTATTTTTTTTTCTTCTCACTTCACACTTTTTTGTTTCTGATGTGTTTCCTTTGTTATTGCTTTCACCTCTCGCTCGTTGGTCCTTCTCCTATACCCACTTTATTTGTGTTTCCGTCCATGCATGAGGACTTTTTTTCTGTCTGGTTTTTTATTTTTCTTCCGGGACATTTTTTTATAATTTTTAAAAAAGCGACGACGGGATAGATGGATGGATCGGGTCGTCGATTGATCGGAGGAGTCTGGTCTCGACGGATGAGGACGTGTGGACGGCTGCTGTCTTGCTTGGGCTTTCGTGTAGATACTTTATTATTACATTACATTACATTGACTACATCAACTATACATTCTACCTACATACACACACACTACTTCCATCTTCCATCTCATTGGAATTGTACGCATGTGCGTAAGTCTAGGATTCTGCCTGTCTGTTCTGCATATGCGTTACTACCAGCTGTATCAATGCGAGGTAGGATGTATGTATGCATGGGTACGTTTCCGTCAGTTGTAGTTTAAATTTACACAGCCAGCGAGCCAGCGAGCGAGCCCTCGAGCACGAGCTCTACCCCAGGTTCTTCGGCACACGATGCCGAACGAACGTTACGACCGCATGATAGGCTGCTACAGCGGCAGGCAGGCAGGCTGTACACGCACATGTAAGTCAGTCAGAAGTCAGGTAAGTCATCCAGTCAGTCAGGGAGGTAAGTGCGGCACGCGAAAGAACAAACAAGACAGATAATATTGCGCCGAGAGTCCACCTTTGGTAAAAATAACAAGAGCAGAGTGAATTGATTGTTCGTCTGCCCGCGTCAGTGTCAGCTGCGGTGCCGCCGTGCCGTATTGCGCACCAATTAGAATATATACCGGTGGTGGTACTCGGGCAGCGTACGTAGGTATCTGTCCGTATTGAAGCATATATCGGATGGATTCAAGCAATGGCGCAGCGGGTAGCTACCAGCTTTGTACCTAGGAAGACGTTAGGTAGCTAAGCCGACCAACCACCGCGGCACCGTTCTTTTTCCTGTGCTTTGCCGACCGCCGGTACGTACACAGCACAGGTATCATCTGTAAGTAGATGTAAAGAAGTTGTCTGTCTGTACGTACGTATGTAGTATGAATGTACGTCTACTGGTAGCAACAGCAGTGCGTCTCATCAGTGCCGCAGAAGCCGAGACTCTGCATCTTGTCGGCGGGCGGATGAGGCCAGTAGCCGCCAAGACGTGCGCCAAGACGTCCTTCACCGCGCCAAGACCACACGCATACGTAAGCCGCTGCGAGCAAGTTGCAGTGGCACTGGCTGTATCCCACCAGATATTTCCGACGGATGCGCCATGCGAGCTATGCCGCTACGTTGCGGTGATACCAGTACTAGTACTCTACATTTCCTTCCTTCCTTCCTTCCGCATTACTTTTCTTCGTACTGTAATTGTTCGGGCTTGCAGGTACATTACATGCTCGGAGTGCGACGCCTGCCTTCCTGCCTCGTTGCAATTTTGACGTTTCGAATTACACGGCGAGAGACAGCAGGCAGGGGTGTTCGGAACTCGGAACTGTCGGATGGAGTAACTGCTGTATCCATATCTGCCATGGCGGAGGCTTCTGGTATTGGCGTACGTCGGCGGGGGGATATCTTGTCTCGTATGTAAACCAGACGCTGCGGGCAGGGATGGGTACGAGTAATGTAATGGTTGCAATCCTAGCTTCCCTCGTCGGGAGGGATTGCGAGGGCGGTGAACATGGACGACGGTACAAGCACAAGTATAATCTTAAAATAGCCTCGCCACGGGAACATACAGCCTCGCTTGGGTCGGTTGGTTTTCCTGGCTGGGGCTGGATACTACGTCGATACTGCACATGGTCGGTGTATACATTGCATTGTAAGCTGTACGGATATAGCTAATTATATGGTAGTACTAGGAGGTATATGTCTATTATTGTATTTCTGGCTAAGCTCAGCTTGTTACAATTGATTCATGTCTATATATGAGTGTCGGGACGCTGACCCTCCGATATATCTGCGTGCTTGGTAAGAATTATCGAAAAGGGTGAGACTGTGAAAGAAATCTATAATATATTCGCAAGTGACGGTCAGGTCTTACGGCTACTTTGTAATGAGATTATTAATCGAGTAAGCTGCATTAAATATCGTCCGAATTATCGGAGCTCAATGCATGGATCCTGTGATCGATCGTGCGCGTGCCTGCGTCCGGCTTCCAGTCGCTCATCATTGGTCATGAAAGTCTACCGTCCAATCCATTGGTCACTATCATGCATTAGTGGTTTATCGTGTCAATGTCGTTGTCTGCTGGTGTTACTTTGCTAATCGCCGGCGCCGCTAGACTATCGACATTGATCTCCGTTTCCCGCCCCGAATGCTCTAGCACAGATCTATGCTTCGAATCCTTGACAGTGGTACAAACATCAAGCCATCACGCGCGTTTTATAAGTATACATACATCCACCGCCGCGCCAAAGCTTGTTAATACATCCACGAAGGCACGCTGAACGCCATCATACGCCACCTACGTCTGTTCTAGTATACAGCATTCCACTGCAGCTACCACCCTCGATCGCATCGTGAAGCCTCTCGAGTACTCAAGTCGCACTCGGATCCATATCCCCGCAATTACTTCAACGCCGACCCGCGGTCGACACTTAACATCCCAAACATGTGCTGTAAATGTACATGTAGCTGTAGATAAAATACGTGCATACTCGTGGTGTATTCAGTAGTATACGCCAGCGTTCACGCGCGAGCGAGGTGCAGGTACCAAGACGACAACATACCCCGCGGGCAGGACCTGCCGAATGCGCACGACGCCGCAGACGCACCTGTGCCGAGTGTTCCGACGCGAGGGGACTCCAGCAGCCGACGACCGTATTCTGCTACCGACGAGGGAGGGCCACGTACGGTATTCTATGGAAATGTGTGTCGATATCCTTACTTGTACATATATGATATATTATTATATCGCACTTTCGATATCGACGCTTACTATAGTTCACCTGAACTGTGGTTTTCATACAGTTACCGCTTCGGTGCGTGCGTCGATTAGCAGCTGACAGTTCGTCAAACGACTCGATTAGATCGTACGTTCCAGACATGCAGATGGATCGATTGGGCCAGTATGCACAGATATGCAGGTATACCTATATCACGCCCCAGATATAGCGCCGCAGCCAGCCAGACAGAGTGACATGAATCTCGAAAAAAAAAAGTCCAGCGAACGTTACGGAGCGGGATAGTATACCCCATGCGGTGTGACAGCAGCCTCCATGACATCATAGATGCAAATATCAGATGAGACCCGCATATTATCGATCAGGAGACACATGTCGAGCGGAGGATGCACGGCGGATCGATGGAGTTGTGTTCGGTCGATCTAGGAGGATTTCACCAGAGATCTAGTACTAAGAAATGCTCCGCGCGTTGCGCAGCGCAGCACGCCGTATCAGCTTATCGCATCTTACGCGCCATCTTATCGATGTTGATATGACGCTGTGGGATATCGAGTGAATGTAATTCGCAATCAGCGCTGTCGTGCATGCCGCCGTCCGTGGTTCTCACGCTACGATATATTGCGGCAGACTTCTGTAGGGCTGGTAGCGTGTGTCGCACGTCTTGCGCACGTTGCCTGGGTTTACCCAGTTCGGCCACCAGCGCTGCTTATACCTCGTGCAACGCGCGGAGATGTATTCCATCTAGCTGGGCTTCTCAGACTTAAGCCGGCTTGTATGTTGAACTACAAGGAGGGGTTTTTTAAACCACAGACCAAGCACTTGAATAACATAGTAATTCACTGTAATGTTTCATAAAACTTGTAAATAGTTGTACGGGATAAGCTATCAATTATATAAGGATATATCAAGATATGCTGTTCACTCGGAAGCTTCACGGTTCACTACAAATTACCTAGATACTTGTTATATATAAGAAAATACTTATTTTATAAGATCGAGCCTACAAAATAAGCCTGAGGATCCCATTTTAACAGCTTAAGAAGCCCATTTGTCTCTAAAATATACACACTCCCCGAGAGACTCGGGTGTGCCCTACGTGCTTCAGTCTATTCATTTGCTCATCAACTTTCAACTCCACATCCCCCAGATACACTGAGTGCCACGCCATCCCTGACCTGTCAATGCTTATATGCCAGGTATCCCGATCATAATTGCCATCCCTTAGTACATATATAGTATGTAAAGTAACCTATAGACCGATGTCTTCCTGTACCCAACTGCACCCGTGGATCCATACCGCCTACCACCGATAAGATCAAATCTATGATAATATATATTAAAAATCGCCGTTCGATACATGCAGATAAGCATTCATGAACAATTCACGATCAACCGGCTATAGAGTGGCAGCCACGAGCAAGCGCCTATCTCGCTTCCACTCGTTGTGAATTAGTTACAAAACAGTATGTACATCCAAATCGCTCCATTCGAGTTCGATCTGAGCGACTGATATTCATATCGAGCTCTATCCCTTGTGATCAATCTGCGCAGCTAGCTGCGACTACGCTTCATAGAATAGGAGGATTGCCGATGATTGGGCGAGGGTCTTGCAAGCTCTCGGTCCAAATCTGTTGTAGACATTGCCGTCTTCAGGCGCTGATACTCACTATCGAAGAATGCCGCTCTAGAGACGACCCTTCAAGCGGGCACAAACATGGTGCGAAAGGAATGACATGTTAGCCATACGGCAGTCTGACAGGATATGTGCAGATATGCGGTTCAATAGATATTGAACAGCCCTTTTGTCCATCACAGTATGGTCCCACGAGACAAACGTTAACCGGCAAAACACAAGATTCATTTGCTGTTACCCAGCCCTGGGTCAACTTGAGCGGTAAGAACTTCCAACAAACGCCTATGGAAGCTTTAAATATCATTCCACTCTGTGAGTGAGCATCACGACAGGGCATGTGGTAGTGATGTTCGGGGCATTGAAATGCACCTGACATGCTGGGTGATATGCAGGCATTCGTGATTCCACATGTTCTATATGCGCCCCTTAGTGACGAAGCGATGTGCATCCAGTGGATCTAAATATTGAAACTATCCCAATATCCAGGGACGGGAAGCTCAACTCGTCTCGCGGGCCTGAAGCGGCTCGATTGGGCGAGACAGGTGTTTGAGTGGGACAAGCAATATACCGTGCAAAATTGAAGGGCAATATAGGGTACACGCATACCAGGTCAAGCTGCTAACTAAAGTCGGGTGCCAATTCATGGAGCTACAGAATTTCATTGAGGTTAGACGGTGGTCGCGTAATCCGAATTCATAACCTGTAGATGCCTGGCCCTGCTGAATTGATTCCCCCGTAAAATAAGTACTGTATCTATCAATCTGGAGGTATTTCAGGCTGTCACATGTATATGTGTCGTGATCTACTTATCTCGCACGAAATCCGAGCTTCCCCTGTCATGTCAAGATATCGATTGTCATCGTCAGGTTCTTTCTTGCCCAGTGACTCGCAACTTGTGCAACACGTACATGTGTGTTTTTTGTTGTTGAATTTTGACTATTCGTTCAGCTGGGCTTGTATCCAGCTGAAAGCCCGAGTTCGTTCAACCGCTGTACCGGAAGGCTAGGGTTGATTGTTACGACGATGTTACTGTAATTTTTGTCGAACGACGTATACGCGTATCGAAGGTGTTGATCAGGTATCGGTGTGCACGTGTGTTCTTTATCCTCATTATTTTGACGGGGGGCGTATTCAGATCGCCTTCAAAAACACGGCCTTGACGGCACCGTACCCAATACATACTCTCCATACAGCGATGTTGTATAGGCCTGTTCATGGATCCAGCTGAACACATTTATATCGACCTTATTTTATAGAAGTGCTCATCCAGCTGAACATACGGGTTTGAAATCAGATTGGAATTTTCACTATTATATCTGCTCCTAAATGCACTGTCCGAGTGCAAAGCATACAGCAGAATCTTGTCCGCCCGAGCATATCAAGCCGAGCTGGGCATCTCCAATATTCCACAGGCACGTTTTTATACCGCGGAGGGCATGAAATCAATACCATATTGCTTTACCAACTTATTTAATCATGCCACAGCCTAACTTTTGCTCTCTGCGAAACTATGATGGCTTTCAAAAACGTCCCAATTCATGAGGAACATTCCTCGCAAATCGGGATCCTTGAGCAGCTTGCAATCCGCCTTATGGCCCTTCTGACTCCATCCAGCCACTTGGCAGTCCTAGTTACACCCGCAAGAGTTAGAGGGGTCCCAATCGAATACGCCGATAGCAAAATGGGGCTTACACACCTTATTGCAGTACCAGAACAAGCCACACCTTGCACACCTTTGCAGAGAGGCCGCTTTCCGGTCACAGCCCTGGCACGTCCTTACGCCGTTTACCTCCGCTGCGTATTTCTGTATCTTGTCGCTTAGGACCAGCAACTTGTCCAAAGAGACGGGGAAGATCTATGAGCAAAATTGATTAGGATAGGAAAAATAAAAATAGAGGAAAGAATAGGAAGACTCCCAGGCTCAGCAGTTTACCTTCATCGATGTTGGATTCTCGTGCCGGATTCCTACAGAGAAATCCAGAAACCCATGCTGCTCCGCATAGAGAACCGCAACGGTAAAGCCGGGCCGGATGCGTGCCGGGTCAAGTTCGGAGCCGCGGCCGTCGGTGTAGAAAAATATCGGAACCTCACGACCATTCTTATCCTTGACGAAAAACTGCAGGCGTATAAGGCTCTGGACGTCGACAATCTCGCTGAGAAAGCACCAATGTCTCCGCGGATGGTACGAAAACCCTTCTACGGTGTCCCAGTAATCTAGGCTGATGTCGTTGTCTCCAGGCAGATCCTCGAACGCGGGAAAAGTTGTCTCGTTGCGAAAGTCAGCGTGCTGCGAGACCGTCGCGGCTCCCTTCCGCCAGAGCCAGCGTTCAAACGCGTCCTTATCGAGCTCTCTCGGGATGGCATCCGCACTTGTTTTCCATTTTGTCGAATAGCCATACGTCGCGTGGTGTGAGGGGTTCCTAGCCAACCTCTCCATCTCTTGCACCGTTGGACTATCTTCACCCTCTAGAATCAACCGGGTGGAAGCTGCTCGCTCGGCGAAAACAGTTGCCCGGGCTTTATCCCCATGCATGATGGCAATCTGAAAGGCGTCATAGTAGGCTCTTGAGGCGCTCGCATCAGCGAAGCCTTCCTCGTCGAGTAGATTTAACAGCTTGTGTGTGTGATGTAGTGCTTGCACAGGCGAAGATGAAAGCCCCATTCCATATCCGATTAAGTTGTCAAGCCGCTGGATCTCGTCACATCTTTCGTCGCTGATCTTGCGTTGATCGGGGGGTAGCGAGCAGAGATCGCAGGAGCAAGTGAAGCGGAAGCTGGTTTGCAGTTCGCGCTGGCGAACGCTGCGATTTCGACGGGCGGCGAGATAGAAGATGGTGATTTCTTCGCCCTTGGCGATGTCCCGACTGGCGTGAATCGTGATCTTTTGAAGGTTCTCATTCCAAGTGTTCTTAGCGTTTGGATTGCAGGAGTGATTGATGCGGCATGCGTCTAGGAAGATACCGCCTCCAGCTGCATCGGCTCCAAGAGGCAGAGCGTTCGTGCGAACGATCCCGAGCTCCCGGCTAGCTTCATCCTTGAACGAGCTGTGTAGAGAGTAGAATGCCTGCCGGTGTTCTTCCGGGAGGGCAGCAATTTTCTTGGATATGGAGTTGCGGAGGCGTTTTTGGGAGTTCTCCTGTCGAGGTACTGTGAATAATGGGGATTCGCAGAGAATGCGTGTGCCTTTGACGATGGCTGTTGCCGCGACGAGGCCACGGCCTTTGTTAGGAATCTCTTGGATAGTGTATAATCGTGCCTGGTTTTGCGGATCCGATCCTTGTGCCGTCGACATTGTTGGGTTCTTTGTCGTAGATATATCGTCACAGAGTTTTATATATTATTTCGTCTGGGAGTCGATGGTAAATCTTCTCATTCGAGGTGGCTGCTTCGATCGCGAAGTGGGGGGTGACAGTAGAAGCCCATCAGACCTTATCAAGTTGCTGTGGAATTCGTGAATGAGGGGGTCGATGGGGGGTAGAAGTTTCAGGCAACATTTGTAAACTGGGTAAAAGCGCCAATCATAGGCCGCCACGGCCCGCTGTAACACACGCCTACAATAATGTTCTGGAAGCAGGGCGGATCCTGAGCTATGGAAACGTTACGATATCACAAATTTCCCTGTCTTGTAAATATAATCAGGCACCGTTCTTCATACGATCGATAGCCTCAACAATTGGCTTCGAAAAGCCACAGAACAAATCGGGCCCTATAGGGCCGGTGCCACTCTCGGTTTGGTCTGTAAGACCGAAATAAGTAAGTCTAGTTTCGAAGAGATACTAAAAAGTACCTGGGTAACTCTACGGCAGCCGTCCCTTGCGGCTCAAACATTGGCATCGTAATAATAAAATATGATATTGCATTCGTTGTGATATTCTAATGTCATAACGCGGTACATGCTCTAGCGCTCTGAGCTACTAGTCTCGGGGCTCTGAGCTTGCTGTTGCAGGTACAAAACCGGCAAGAACCTCCTTCCAATAAGCTTTATGCATTCGATGGCCATAGCTACCAAAAATGCTTCTAATGCAAACATACGGTCGAGACCTGCTCTTTTCGGTCAATTGAGGCTCGCCGGTTTTTGCTCACTGCCTCCTGCATCGCGACAGGGTAGGTCCCTGCAATCAAACCTCAAGTTGACTATCACAATTGGTTAATGCATTTTGCCTCTAACATCGAAGAGAGGCATTTTTTCCCCTTGAGGCCCGCCTGAAGCTAGTTAGCGTTTGATGGAAGAATCGCGAAGCGTCGGCGATAGGCCGCAATGCGTGGCGCCACTTTTTTTAGCCGGGGAGTGCGAGCATGACTCGGAAAGCTAAGGTGCGTCAATTTTTCAGAATAAAACGCACACAGGCCCCAGCCGACGAGTCGAGCGAGTCCCCTTAACCTTCTCCTGCAAAATTCTCTCTCTCCATCCCCAAACTCCGTCCTCCCAGCAATTCCGGTACGCAAGTGAAGCCATTTTACATACGAACAAATAATAATTTACGATCATATCTAACAACTTGTAGTTCCCATCTGTTAGAAGTTTTCCTTCCTGCATTTAGATCGATCGATTTTTTGACAAAATGATTGTTACCCGCGGCATCTCTTTCACGAACTTCTTCGTCGCCTCGTCGGCGCTCTGCTTCCAGGTCTTCGTGCTGTACCCCTGGCACAAACAGCTGGACGACGACTTTAAAAAACTCCAAAACGAGCACCTGAAGGTGCTGCGGACCATCGAGCGGTTCCACGGCGGCGCGGAAAAGAGACTCGCGCAGATGTGATCGATCCCATGGACGGTTAATCAACAATACCAATTGTTGGGCGGACGGAGAGTTTTTTTAAGCACTGTTTTTCCTATGGATTGAACCTGAATCGAATCCGGGTCATATCATATCCTTCGATACAATTAATTCCATCATCCGACGCCGATAATATCATTCCAGCATACACACGGCTTCTTTATATGAGGGAGGACATTCATGCCTGATTACGGGTACACGGGGCGGTGCAGTCGGAAGCATTTCAAGGCGTTCGTTTGATAGATTATAGCTATAGATATCCCGCTGCGTTCATGGTCCGGTTAGATTACATGTATCTTGTTTAGACTGGTGTCTGCTGTTGATGTTTTATTTTGCGCTTAGATAGAATCAAAATTACTTGCGAGAGAAATTCTGCTCCACGAGCATGTGACAAACTGCAACTTGAAAAAGTCGCAATTGTGCAATTGTATGGCGCTCTTTATCGAGACTACGTGGCGCTACTAGGATGTTGCGCTGGCTGGCGTTACTCAATCGAGTGCGAGGGTGGAGCCCGAAGTAAAGATTTAAGAAGGGATATATCTCAAAGCTAAGGGCAAGACGGTACGAACGTAGAAACCTGAGCATCGCGATATCCCGTTCGCGCCTCGGCCCGGGCAAATGGAAAGTTATTTGGGAAAGTAATTGAGAGTGGCGACTCTGCAAATTCTGCTAGAGCATGCTAGCAACACCTCAACACCCCGGGCTGTTGCATAGTTTCGAGCTCCACCACATCCAGCATCACGACCGCGCCATGTCGACATCCACACCACCATGAACACCTCTCTCACCCTGCGCCTGGTCTGGCGCCTGGCCGCCCGCTGTCGCTCCTGCGGCCGTCACCGTTATCTTCAACCATCCGTCCCGTATCCTTCACCGACATCGCCGCCCTCCACTTCGCATTCTACTGGACACGGATAGAACGCATGTGATGATCACCTACTCCCTTATATATAAGCATTTATATATAAAGCTATTATGGATCGCCAGGTCGCCGCAACGTCGATCAGCGATCACTCGTCGGATCGGCACCTAGTGCTGCAAAAATATTGATATATATCTGAAGAGTCTGAACCATTCAAACGATTCTCTGGATGGCTTGAGCATTACATCGTCGAAACGTTAGACATCTCACGAACCCGGCCTCCAGACTTGATATATATTTCCCACAGAACCAAAATCCTGGATGCCGTACATGTTCCGGCCGTTTCACTGCTGTAAGCATCCAAAACCTTATATCCCGAGATATCTCTTCTGCCTGTCTTCGCCGTTAAGGGCAGAGCAGCTTGAGTCATGATAGGTGATACATATAGCTGACGAACAGCACAGTTTCGGTTCTCTCTTCAAGTACCCAAAATAAACCGCGTCATCTCGAGCATCTGCTCTATGCGCTGGGCCCGAGGCTTCAGCTCTAGAGGCAAGTCTCGGGATGACGTTTTGACGACCGGCTCGGCTATGAGCCGCGGGGACTTCGTATGGGGCCGGATCAGTAGTTCTGGTATCCTATTGGACACCAATATGTTGGGTCCCACGGAAAAGGAAAGATCGATGTCACTCTACTCGTCAATCGTCAGCCGCTAAACATGACAATTTCTCCGGTTTATTACGTACCAGAGATGACCGGACCGAACCTACTTTCAGTACCGCGACTGCGCCAAAAGAACATCGTGGTGTTCGAATAAATTCGCGCCATGGCTTAGTAGAGTGCGGGAACACTCTGCTAAGGTCTCGACCTCGCGATTCAACATCGAGGAGTATATTGCGATCCCTCACGTCAATCCATCGACGCAAGTCTCGAGATGAATTCTTGACGACTGGCTCGGCAGTATGCAGCGGGGTCTTCGTACGAGGGCGTATCAGTAGCTCCGGTATCCTATTGGACACCAATATGTTGGGTCCCATTCTAGAGGGCGATAAATTCGCACAATGGCTTAGCAGAGTGCGAGAACACTCTGCTAAGGTCTCCACCTCGCAATTCAGCATCAAGGAGTATGTTGCGAGCCTGCGCGTCGGACTAAAATATGATGACGTGGTGGAAGCATTGGAAAATCACGGCATCAGTGAGATAAATGGGCTGTTTAATACGCCCAAAAGTACAGATCTATGGTGTGCAATCCTAGACTCCGAGCTCGAAAGGCGACCGAAGGCTGCTGGGAGAAATAAGTCCACCGAAACAGCGGCAAAAAAAACGGGCGGAGACCGAGGAAGGTAAGAAAGTTCATGATAGGTTATATATATTCCTTATAAAGGTACCGGAGCTGATTGGCGATGTTTTCTCATATAGACTGGGAGGGCATCGTTAAGAAGAGCGGGGACGACTTGGCCCTTGCATGCGAAGGCCATGCGAACGGCCTTGCATTTATAACGCAAGATCTCCGGTTCCACAAACATTTCAAGGAAGGCCTTGAAAAATACCATACCGCGCATGCTGGCGGCGGGCATTGTCACGCAGTGTGAGGGCCCTTGGGCCGCCAGAATCAGATTCGTCCGCAAACCCAACGGCAAGTTGAGGATGACACATAACTATGTGCCAATTAATCGGGTCACAATCAAGTCGAACTACCCCATTCCCCGCCTTGAGCCGCTGCTGGACATGCTTGGCAAAGCGCAGTACCGTTGTTTCTGGAAGTCTGACGCTGCGAACGGAATTTACTTAGTCTAGCTTTGCAACGTTGTTTTGAGATTTGCTTTCGAAGGATCTTGATGGCTAATTAATTACTATATGTTTTACCTGGCCGTCTTGAGGAAGCTGCGTTAATTACAGTCTACTGGGAAACTTTGGATGGAAATTTAGTACTCGATGCGGATAGAGTAGCAGGGTAATTAGAACTGAATAATATTGGGCTCGTGGATTCTGAACCCGCAAGCACGTATATTCTCACACGGCGGCCATGATACTCTTGTCCCGGCCGTGAGCTACTAGTGCACAAGACATTGATGTACGTGGTGATAGTATGTTTAGTGTAGATGGTATACGTACTGCTAGCACTGTGCAATTAATACATCGTATGATATATTGACCTGCACCGAGGCCGGCGCTTTTCGATAGCCTATGATCGATCAAGTCTTAGGTCATTGGCCTCTTTCGAATACAAACAGATCGATAGCAGAGTACAAGATGCCTTGATCAAACGTGTGTAATAAACTCGATGGATTCAAACTGCCTGCAACTAATACTCAATCTCTAAACTCCGATAAATGCTGATGATATCCGGTAATACATTCTACTATACATCCAATGCCAAACCGACTCCCTTCCTATACCCACAAACGCACCTGCTCCAACTGCCAGTATCCCTCCTTAACCATGAACGCCAACTATACCCACCAGTCTGTAATCCAAAACCAATGAACTACTTCCTCCTCCGAGCCACCCGCTTCCCACCCACGTCACCACCCTCCCTCGCAACCCTCCGCCGCTCCCGCTCCTCATCCAACACCCTAAACACTCCCTCCTTCTCACACCACGCCGCTACATCCACAGCACCCCGGAAATCCGGTCTGACCGGCCGGTCATCCGTACCCCAATTCAACTCATCGTGTATTCTTAGCAGCTTTTCGCGACACAGCAGCTCGAATTCATTCTTCTTAGTGGCACGCGGCTTCACGATGTGCAGCTTGCCGCCGTTGCGCCGGCCGTCGTCTTGGCGGATTAGGATCTTGGTGAGGAAGTGCAGCCAGACGACGTTGGTGCGCGGGCAGGGGGTTTGCCAGTTTATGTCGCCGTTGTCTTTGCGGGCGGTGGGTCCGAGGGCTTTCATCTCCTCGCGCATCCTGCGGACATATAACGTCAGCTCGTCCGATAAACCCACTTGCACACATGCGTGATAACGTTCGGGTAGAGAGTGGGGATGGGGAGGGTATACTCACATCCTGTAAATCTCAAACTGGTACAATCCCTCCGCGGTAAACGTATCCTCAGGGATATCCAAAAACGCAGGCCCACCGACGGCGTCATCCGCGGGCATATCCGCCCTGGACAGCGTATAATCGATGACCGTAACCTTCAACCCCTCAAACCCGCCTAGCTCGACATTGCGCCCAACATTCGTGTCTTCGGCAGCCGCACCGACCCGCTCCCGCGCCAGATCCCGCACGAGTAGATTCCCACCATGCAAATCCCGATGCTCGAACCGCCGCTCGCGTTCACCGGTCGCCAGTGCTGCGAGCGCCTGCCGAAAGATCTCGAGTGGCACGTCCCACGTTTTCCAATTGCAGTCTTCGAGGCAGCATCCGCCGTCTTCCAGGGCGATGACAGCATGGTACTCGAATTGCTTGAAGATGCTGATGCTTGACGTGGTGGTGGCGGTGTATCTTTCCGGTTCGTGCTTCTGAGACCATGTTGTCCAGGCGGTCTCTAGCTGTGGTGGGATACCGCCGGAGAGCACCTGGCAGCCGATGAATTTGATGAAGCCGTCGATGGGGGATAGTGACCGCGTTATCTCGAGTTCCTGCATGACGTCTTGCTGCAGTTCCAATTTCAATCCGTTAGCCATCGTCTCATTTATTTTTATAAAGATATACTTCATGCGACATGCTCGTGGATACGCGATGTATGCATGATGGTGTACATACCACACTCGGCTCGTTCTCAAGAGGGACGACCTTGAGCACCACCGCCTCCCCGTTGTCCCGCCGGTGCAGAAACACCTCGGCGAAACTCGACTCGCCAATCTTCTTGATCCGTGAAAAGTCCGGCGAGATGTCCCGCAGGAACTCATCGAATGTCATCAGCCGCTTGTCGTCGCAGGATCGTACCAGATTGAAAACTTCGCTGTCCGGCGCGAGCGGCGCGTTCTCAAACGGCTGGTCGATGTAGATTGGCGTGCCCGGCTTTGATGGCACGTATACCGAGGATGCAGCTGTCGAAGATGGCGTGGGAGTGGTGGATGGTTCCGTCGACGTTCCCACTGACGAGGCGGCATCCTGTGCTGCTATAGTTGATTGAAGTTAGTATTGATTGATGCATGAGTGTGATGATTAACTGTGGTATGCGGTAGGGTACTCACGAGTGCCGATTGCCATTGACTGGAAGCGGTTTGGCAAGTCGTGCTTGAGCGGCGAGTCTTCAGGTTTTCTGCCTCGCCGCTTCCGAGCCTGTTTTCGCAGTTCAGCCCTCTGCTTGGGGCTCAGGGCCACGGCGTCGTCGCCGTCAGCGTCGGATGCGTCGTGATCGTCATCTACCATTGTTACAGGGTCATGTTCAGCTGCGGGTTCCTCGGATACAACGATTACATATTTGCCGTCCCCGATTTCCCGAGGCGACGGGGCACACTGAATAGCAGATTTCGCGAAGGGTGTGCCAGAGGTTATGGGGGACCTTGTATTGGAATCCGTAGCAGTAGATCCGGTGCCTTTGTCTTGGGTGAGGTGCCTTGCGGTATGTCTGCGGTTTCTTTGCAGGGGCGTCGATGGTGACGATGGTGGATGAGACACAACCGCGGCTGGCGGCTGCTCATTTCGTTCCTCGTCTCCGGTGGTATGCTGAGAGGTGGTATGCGGTATTTCTGCTTCGCTGGTCGTGAGAGGACTGCAGGACACATCTTCTACGCGCGTGATGTTCTCTTCTGCCTGAGTCTCTATCTCGGTCGACGTCTTCCTAGACTTGTTCTTGCCGTTTTTCCGCTTTCCTTTGGTTTTCTTAGACTTGTGGATTGGTTTCTTTGGCGTGGATGTGTCTTTGGATGGTGATGGTTGGCGGTTGTTGATGACGTTGAGGTTGTTGTCGGATTTTGGCGCCAGAGGACGGCGATGCTGTGGTTCTGGCATGCTAGATATATGCTTGACATCCTGCTCGGCCGAGGGTCGAGGGCTTCTTTCACTTTGGAAACATGTTTTAGCCGGTACAAGTGCATGTATCGACGGTGTCACAGGCGCTATAGCAGATAATGGTTAGCTATGAATCATGTTTGGGAGATATCTGACACGACGGTAGACAATGAATGGTCGTCGATATATTGTTTCATCACTGCGACACTGAAAGGGACAGAGGAAGACATACATATTCTTTCGACGACCGGCGATTCCGGCGGGGACTCGAGGACAAAGCTGTCTTCTGCGTCGATGTCTACGTCGGACTGGTAACTAGCCGTGCTTGATATCGGCTGTCGCGAGTCTTGTGTATCGGCAGCGGCATTCTCCTTGTCCACGCGCGCGTCCGCCGGTTGCTGGCGAAGCAGGCCGGATGGGCGGTTGCGCTGGGAGTCCCAGGCGCGGACGGAGCCGCGGAAGGCGGACTGGCGGGCTGTGCTGCCGCGACGGACGGTGCCGTATGTCTTCCGCTTGTCGAAGCCCGGCGGCATGGCGACTGTCGAACAATCGGGGTGGATACGAATATAATATGAAGCGAATAAAGGAGGGTATCAGATGCCGGTGCTATGGTAATGGAAAAGGCGATAGTCGAAACACTTGGCTACAGTATCTTGGTAAAGGCTCGAATATGTATATGACGGATCGTGGATAAATGGGAGAAATACTATGATAGAGTGTTGACGGTCGATTGATCAAAGGGGAACGGCGTGGAAGTCGAAACACGAAGCTGGGCGTTATAACTCGGTCACAAATTCTGTATGCAAAGTAACAGCTCGAGCTGGAGCTCCTTTCTTGACTTCCTCCTCTTGCCTGCCTGGAGAGATAAAAAGCAAGCAGCCTCGAATTGAATGGATTGACGTGTGCATGTAATTGACTGGGGGATTCTTCAGTCGTGGTGATTATGTAACAGATGCGAAGATGTTGTTGGCGTTGATGTTGACGGATTGCCGCTTTGGGCGCCGCACGATTGCCGGGGAAACATCACTCATTCCCACCAGCCTCACCAGCCTCACCTCGTCCAGACATCGATCATCACACCGCCACTCATCGCAGGCAAGTCCATCCGGCCGATCTGATCTAATCTGACATCTCTGCTGCATGCTGACGGAGGGCATTCCAGGCTGGTCATTCGAAAAAAACCCCAGCATCCATCTCGGTGCGACGGGAAGGAGGGCTGGAAGGACCTGCGGAATCAGGACCCCGCCAAGACCGCCTTCCAGACCGGGTCGTCGAGGCTGCCGGAACGGACTGGCGAACACCCGCTGAAGCCTGTTCCACATCCATCGCTCTCCAACAGCCAGCCCATGTCCGCCTCTGTCAAACCCATCCTCGTATTCATACTTTAAGTATGTAACCGCTGTGGCTCCACGAGCAGGTCACTGGCAGTCCATCGTGGGCCGACTCGATTTCTAATCCGTCGAATGAACAGGCTGTCCTTTTCCCACAGCACGGGATGCCAGCGGCTAGACGGTGAAGTTGGTGGAGAGGAGAGTGCCTCGAGAGCCGTCGAGTGTGGATGTGAACAACCTCAATTGGCGCAGCTCCAACCCGCTCAAACCGGCGTGGAGACCGCCCGCAGCCCGAAACGGGTATACTTCTTAGTGCACTGCTGGGCCACGGCGAGGCCATGCAGCCAGCAGGTTTCCAGCAGGTTTCGCTGCTGTGCTTGCCTGAACCGAATTGTCTTGCGCAGGAACAAGAACAGAAGCAGAAGCGGCCGCAGAAACAAACCTGCAGGCCGGCGGGCTGGGAAAAGCGTGGAGCCCAGTGCTGGAGCCCGATAGCCCGTCTTCATGCCTGATCGACTTTCTTTGGTTTCGTGTGTTCGGACGACGGACAATTTTATCTTCTGGGGCCGATTTCTAATACAGCCGCCCTGTCCCGCCGCTGCTTGCGTCAGGCGTCGTCGTCGTTCTCAGATCCGTATACTATTCAAAGTATACGCTGTATTATCTACCTAGATCTGTTACAGGTAGAGTGAGTGAAGAAGTAAGTATAAAAGTTCTTCGTATTCAGTCTGCACCTTGCCACACCGTCGTACCTTTTTGCCATTTTAAAAATAAAATTCCCCGACTCTGCATCCATCCTATCCATCCATCCAGACGTCCTTCCGTACGGTTAACTTCGCCCTTCCCCAGCATTTTCATGCTTGCGTCCGCCAATTCGGTGGGCTGCTGCTTGAATTCACAGTTCTAGCGCTGATTCTCACGCCACCGCCCGCCTGAACCGACCTCCTCTTCCTGCTCGCTCGTGGCTGCGGCTGCTGGATGGCCTGTCACTGACCTTCAGATCAGATCAGAATATTCTTGTATCAGGTCTCATCTCTTCATTCAGACAGCCTGTCAACATCTCCCTCGACCGGCCCTATAAAGCTTACAAACTGCGTCTGTGGAGCTTGGGCCCGCCAGACTAACGGTTTCGCCCTACATCCAGTTAGCTGATTAACCGCAATTCCGCATTTCGCATTCCACAATGCCCTCCAAACCATCCCGGCCGTCCTATCGGCATATATCGCGATGGGTCTTCCTAGGCTACCTCGCCTCGGCCGCCCACGCCGCCGTCGACAAGCAACTCAGCTACTGCGCTGTAAGTCAATCGTTCAATATACAAGTATGCCCGCCGCTAACACTTACATATCCAGAACGAGCCGAACAGCATCGTCTCGGACGCCTGCGTATCCTACGCAACCTTGGAGAAGCTCAACACCGACCTCCGCCCCTCGATACAATACCTCACCGAAAACGTCGACTTCTTCACCTTCTACCGCCTGGACCTCTACGGCCGAGAATGCCCCTTCTGGTCCGACGACGAGGGCTTCTGCGGCAACCGCGCCTGTGCCGTCGACATTGCCGACGAGAAAGACATCCCCGAATCCTGGCGGTCGTCCGAGCTCGGCAAGCTGACCGGCCCGCGGGCCTCGCAACCGTCGACATCCGTGCAGAAGGAAGAACCCTCGCCCTTCCGCGGCAAGCTAGGCGAAGATACCGCTGAAAGCTGCGTTTTCGAGCCCAACGAAATCGATAAGCGCGACTACTGCGTGCCCGAGGATGAATCCGGCGGCAGCAATTGTGTCTACGTCAGCCTGGTCGACAATCCGGAGCGGTTCACGGGGTACGCGGGGAAGAGCGCGAATAACGTCTGGCGAGCGGTGTACCAGGAAAACTGCTTCAACACGAACGCGCAGAAGTCGTCGCCGATGAACAACAGTCCGCTGGGTGGGCCGGCGGCTGCCGGATTGAAGAATGTGGTGATGGGCCGACGGAAGCATGAGGTTGTACAGCAGGATCTGATCGCACCGCCGCCGGAGGAGCAGTGTCTAGAGAAGCGGGTGTTCTACCGGGTGCTGAGCGGCATGCACGCCAGCATTTCGATGCACCTGTGCTACGACTTTCTCAACCAGACGACTGGTCAATGGGTATGACTATTCCTCTATCACTCACATCCCCGAGCGCAGGCTAATCGAATGGAATACAGGGCCCGAATCTGCAATGCTACAAGGAGCGTCTACACAACCACCCGGACCGCATCCAAAATATGTACTTCAACTACGCAATCCTCCTCCGCGCCGTCGCAAAGCTCCGCAACAACCTGAAATCCTACACCTTCTGCTCCGGCGACAAGCGCACCGACGAGACGACGCGCAAGAAGATCATCCAGCTCTCCGAATCCATCGCCTCCCGCCCCAGCGTCTTCGACGAGTCCATCATGTTCCGCGACGAAGACGCAGTAGTCCTAAAGGAGGACTTCCGCAACCGCTTCCGCAACGTCAGCCGGCTGATGGACTGCGTTGGCTGCGACAAGTGCCGACTCTGGGGCAAGATCCAGACGGCCGGCTACGGCACCGCGATGAAAGTGCTGTTCGAATACGACGAGACCGCGGAGAACGGCGCCAACCCGCCGCTGCGGCGCACGGAGCTGGTCGCGCTGGTGAACACGCTGGGCCGGCTGTCGAAGAGCTTGCATGCGTTCACCGTGTTTTCCAACATGATCGAGAAGGAGCGCGTGCTCGAGGAGATGCGCGCGCAGGATGCCTTTGCGCAGCTGGAGAAGGAAGCGGAGGCGGACGGGAAGAAGGACGGCGATGACAAGGAGGATGAAAATATCATGCGGTGGCCCGTGCAGCCGGAGCTGACCGGGCGGGAGTCTGTCAGCGAGCTGTTCTGGCGGGAGATGGAGCTGATCTGGTTCGCGGTGCGGTTCATCCTGAAGAGCTGGTACGACCTGCCGCTGAAAGCGTGAGTTCCCTATTCCATCCTCTTCTCTAACGCGGAATATACCGATGCTAATGTGTTTGCAGGTGGCGGATATATAAATGGGCGAACGCGGTGATGCTGGACAAGTTCCTGGGACGAGATAGGTTCTTCACACGTGCGTTTCCCTACAACCACGCGCTGGACGAGCTGTAGCGCGGACGACACATGGACGAGGGGGTTATCGGATCGGACCCCGCTCGGTAAAAGTTGTTTTTTTGTTCGGCATATCGGCGTTATGGTGCAATCACCGACTTTTTGATTATGAAGCATGCGCATGCGGGATGATATCATTTTTTTTTGACTGTCGGACTTTGTACGATTTATGAGAGGTGGACTGTACTGTACATATTACCGATTGTGATTTCCTTCGACATCATTATAAGTATATTATATTACCTGCTGTCTGTCACGATACATCTGACTGCTACTTCAGTACACTATGATTCAACTAGTACGCTCGTATAAATTTATATTTCGACATCAGATGGTGACGTCTGCGGCTCGCGCTCGGCTACACTAGGCACAAGTTACCACAAATTACCACAACCCGCACACGCTTCATCTTCACTAAATCTCAACATCATGAAGGCCGCATCGACAGCCCGCCGCCTCGCGCGGGCCTGCGCGGACCGACGCATCTCGATACCGGTCGCCAGCATCCGTCCTCTACCTTCATCCACGCGAACACCACATCCATCGGCATACCCACCCACACGACACCTCAGCAGCACACCATTACGCCTGTCGTCGTCGTCGTCCTCCTCCTCCACGACTGAACCTTCCACCTCCTCGCAAACCACAGCCACACCGCTAAAAACATACTACACCCTCTTCCCACAAACCCTGTCGAAGGGACCACCACCCGCCGGCCCCTTCACCATCCCCCTCCGCGCTCTGCGCACCGAATTCCTCGCCCTCCAACAACGCACACACCCAGATCTCTTCCCCCCGTCCCGCCGGCGCGCCGCCGAAGCCGCCTCCGCACAGCTCAACACCGCCTACACCACCCTCTGCGACCCGCTGCTCCGCGCCGGCTACCTCCTAACGCTCCACGGGCACGCCGACCCCTCCCACGACGAGACCGCGCGCCTCGACGATCCGTCGTTGATGATGGAGGTGCTCGAAGCGCAGGAGGCGCTGGAGAGTGCGGAAAGCGAGGAGGATGTCGCGGTCGTTAAGCGTGATGCGGAGGGCAGGACAGCGGCTTGTGTGGACCGGTTGGAGGAGTTGTTTGCGAAAAATGCAGTGGATGAGGCGAAGGAGGAGGTGATGCGGTTGCGGTATTGGCGGGGGGTAGTGGACGCTGCTCATCGGTGGGAGAAGGGCGGGCATGTCGTGCTGCATCATTGATACACAGTTACGTCAGCGACAATATCGATATCGATGTCTATCGACGAGTGTGTGTGTGTGTATGGGTGTATTCTGCACATACCATGGACGTTGGCGGTACTGCTGCGTATCTGCGTATATTCATATATGCATGCATGTAATACGCCTGTGGCAGAGTACATACTAAGTGCGGGCTTGTCAGCTACTCGTCTGGTATGTCTGTCTGTCGGCAATACGGAATCGAGGCTCGGGTGCGGAAGGACCCCAAGGTCATACCTGGAGATTGTAAATATGTATATAGTACGTTATAATACTATTATTTAATTCACCACCAAGGTAGTCGTCCCGCGGCGGGATGACGAGAGTTAACTCTACAAATATCAGATCTAGATACTAGTCTCGATTCCAGACGCTGATTTTGACTTGCGTGGGCAAAAATCTCCACGATCAAATACTAGGTACCCACTCAGGAGGCCCACAATTCATAATTTAAAAACACAATGAGAATGGAAACCAACTACATCACACGAGCGCTTGCTACAAACCTGTCCTACACCGGCCGGCCGCGGTACTCGCCAGGTAGAGATATAAATCCTCCAAAGGCTCTCCACAAGCTTCTGTGTATACGTATATATATAGATAGCAAACCATCAACGTCATCGGTCGACTCCACATGCACACAACAAGGTAGCATCGAATGACGGAATAAGAATATGTATTAAGAATATCCCAATGCCCGTATACCACCCATCCATCTCCGGATCACTCATAATATCCCGCCGGCTCAGCCGGACATACGTACATACAATCAACATACATACACACACCGCCCACGCACGCCTCATAACCACACTTTATAACCAGAAGAAACACAAAAGAAAGAAAAGAATATCGTAAAATTCTTGATCGTATGTGTATACCGTCTAATCCGCCAGCACGTTCTTCAGGGCGACTAAAAAGCTGTCGCCCATCTTATGCAGCTCTGCAATCGGCGGCTTGACCGGCATCCCCGCCGTGCGCCGCAACATCTCCGCCTGCCGCGACCGCCGCTGCTGCTCTGCGACAATCATGTCTGCTTCGTCGCCCTCCTCCTCGAACGCCAGGTCCTCGTCCATCTCTGCATCGTCAATCGCCAAGTCCGCCAGGTCCTCCTGCATCACATATCCATTAACATACTCATCCTAAAATTCGGAGAAAGGAGATAAAGAAGCTCACAGGCTCGAGTCCAAAGTCCAGCGCGCTGAACCCGCCCATCGGCGTCGCCTCCTGCCAATTCTCCCTCCCACTCGCCATCTTCTGCCTCGTCTTACCCTCATGCCACCGCTTCCGGTCCGCTTGCCAGCGAATCAGACTATCAATCTCCGCCTTGGCCTTCGCCGCATCGATCACCCCGCTCTCCACCGCATCTTCGAACAGGCGGTTCATATCCAGCGCACCGCGCTTGGGTCCGTTGCGAAGGAAGGCCAGGATATCCTCAATCCACGCCATCAGCGACGAGAAGAGTCCGTTGTCGTGCAGGTGCACCTCATGGATAAACTTGAAGAAATTGTCCTCATGTCGCGCACAGAGATCGATGAAAGCTTGGACAGTCTTATTCGGGTCGGACGCTAGATCTACCCACCAGATTCGTTAGCCATGAGATTCTCGCCAAACGTCGCCACGACACCGCTGTGAATTTGTTATGGAGGGGTGCTTGCCCTGCTTCTGCGCCTTCTCGACAACGGCGATAATGTCGTCGACAAAGTGCGCGAAATCCGTAATGCTGTTGTACACATTCGCAGACTTGTAAACTCGCACAAGCGGCTCATAGAAGATGTGGAACAAGTCGCGGAATAGCTGGAGTGTGACAGGCTCCTCAATAAGTGCCTGCATCATCATCTTGTCCCGGCGACGCGTGTACAGCTTCAACAGCTGCTTCAAGTGCGAGAACAGCACTGCACCCTGTCGCATCTCGTCGTCTACGTTGTTGACCGCGTTCGTCCATGCGACGTAGGCGTTGAATACCGTCCCGATCTGCTCGGGTGTGAGCTCTGGCTCGAGCAGCTCGGATCGCAGGATGGATACGAGGAGGTCGACGTCGTCCTGTGCGGCGTCCTCGCGGATGATTTCGCGCACGTCGTCACTGGCCTCGGCGAACTGCTTGATCTTGTCGCAAAGTACCGCATCGCCGACCTTGGGCCATAGCGCATCAATTGCTTTTTGCGTATGGTTGATGCCGTCCGAAATGGCCATGCCGAATACCCGCTGCATGAGCGAGCGGGATTTGAATGGTTGGGCTAAGAAGAGGTCGAGCACGCCCGACATAACCGCAGCGGGGTTTGCAATGCGGATGATGTTCTTGAGTACAGCGTATGGAATGAGCGAATGGATCCGCTTCATCTGTGCGAAGAGCTCGGGCGAATTGTCCTCCGCCAGGAACAGATGGTAGATAGTAGCAGCGACCCTATTCACTCACTATTAGCTAGAGCCTCTTGGGAAAATTGGATCAGAAGACGTACTCTATTCTCGCCCACTCGGCGAACTTTTGGTAGCTTGGTGACAGCTCGGAGATGTGATTTTTCTCCTTGATCTCAGCGAATAGATTTGTTAAGCCATCTGGTGCATACTGTTAGCATACAGTCGCTCAGGACGCTGGAGCCGACTTACTAGCTTCGACGATCTCCCGCCTGAACCCTTCCATGTAGACATCCAGCTCTCTGGCCCGGGACCTCGCGATCTCGAAGAACTTCATCTGCTCCTCAACTCGCGCTTGGTCCGCAATGCGGCGTCGCTCCTCGTCGTATTCCTCTTCTTTATTCAGCTTGATATGCCCGTCTGTCAAGAACAACCTCATAGCACCTGAACTTGCGATGTGAATGTTCTTCAACAAATTGCGGACATACGCCCGCAGCGATACCCGCTGGTCCTCGCGCCATAGCTGAGGTTGGTCGACTGGTGGCGAGTCACCTCTGTCCGAGTGCAGGCTCAGGCGAGACCTCGACGCTGACCGCGAGTGCCTGTTCGCAGAAGCCGATCGCGAGGGTGTCAGGTGGACCGACAAGCGGTTGGACACCGACACGTCGGTGGAGGCTACCGTCGAAACAGACGAGACTGAACTAGAATCATCGTCTTTGCCGCCGCCGCCACCGGGTGTCAGCAGTCCACCGCTCGATGACGTCTTCATCTTGATCGGTAGCGGAGGGAACGTCTTTCCCGGGAACTCTTTCTTAAGCTGTATTGACGAACGGCATATTAGCATCTCGCATCATATCGAGCTGGTAAAATCACGATATCCTCGCTTACATCTCGTGTTAGCTGCTTGAAGGCACCATATCGCCTTCCTACGAGGATCTCCCCATGCTTCTCATGCTTGCTGCGTATCAGAAACTCCTAAGCGTCCCGTTAGCATGGCCGCGCTTTAAATTCTGGTCGTTTTGCCAACGGGTCCGGGTAGGAGGCAGAACACACAGCATGCGTGTGGTACCTGACGGTACGCTTCACCGATGTCTGCCTGACGCTGACGATATTCACATCCCATCCGTTGATCACATGGCCTTCCGGCACGTTGACCATGAGCGACTCGTCTCTGGCATCTCGATCGACGACCTCGATTTCGTCAAACCCTACTCGTTCCTCGTAGCCCGACGCGGTGGGGATGCCGGAGTTCATCATCAGCTCGACGAGTTTCTCGCATTTTAGAGCTAGCTTCCGGCGCTTTGTCTCCTCCAGACGGTCTTCGGATGACGAGATTTGTTTTGTCGCGAAAGATTCCAGGAACTATTGCATAGGGCTGTCAGATGGTTCCCACGTGGTTCGGTCGAGGTTCGCGTGGGCAGGGGTGCACGCGGGGGTACGTGGACGTACGACTTGCAGCTTATCTTGCCAGAATTCCTTCTCCTTAGCTTGGTCGAGGAAAGGGAAGTTCCGCACATGGTGGACGAAGATGAAGCGCAGGATGGGCAAGTCGGAGTCCGTGGGGGAGACCTCGCCAAGATCCGACTTGAACGGGGCGCCGAAGCGGCGGAGGGCGGTGGGGGAGTTGAGTTCTTTGATCTCGAACTTGACCTGGCGGGAGATCAGTTCGCGTTTTAGATCTACGACGTGTGTCCGTTAGCATCATCGTGCTTGCTGGTGCAGAGGGTGTAGACGGTGGTACGGCATGGGTGTTCGGATGAGGTATGACGTACAGTGTTCCTGCTTGCCGGTCAGGATGTTGCTGTTGTCCTCGCCGCCGCCTCTGCGGTAACGCTTGCTGGTGGCGCCCATGACGGCGGCCGTGGGAGTAGTCGGAGCAGACATGGCCGCTGGAGGGAGATCTCGATATCTCGCGGGGGAGAGGTGAGTGCGAGTTCCGAAGATGGGACGAAGGAGGAATTCGAGATGGCGTAGCTGCTAGTATGTTATTAGATAATGGGATCTGAAAGAAGCTGGCTGGCGGGGCACACGGATACTTTTATCCTGCCTGCTGCCACTCAACAAAACCGGCGGCGGCAGATGGCCCGCCTTAAATGAGGAATGAAATTCAACCTCTCATCGATCATCTGCCCATCCGCCCACGACAGCCAGCTGCCGGCTGGCTGGCTGGCTGGCTAGCTGGTTCAGGCCTCGGCCGGGCCCTCAGATCACTGCAAGATTCGCCGGAAGCTCGCTTCATGCTTCATGATGCCATAGACGAGGGCGACTATGCAAACTTCAGGCGGTTACACACATGTTTGACTGCTCTGCTCACCGACTCCGCCCGGGATAACGTAACTGCCACCAGCCCAGACCGCTAGCGGCCTCGGAATCCGGCAAACGATGCATCATGGCCGTCGACAGCTCACTGCCAAGCTGCGCCGTCGATGCATCCAGCAAGTCCATTCGGTTCCGCATCTTGAAAGAAGGTGCCATTGCCCGGGCGTGTCTCAAGGCAGATTCGCATTTATCCCGCCGCGTGGGATTCCGAGAACTCCCTCGGACGACGACGATGTTATTTATAATTCCCCATGGCCGTACCGGCGTCGACTAGCCCTGAAAAGTCAACGGGCTTCAGATAAGATCCGCCCGCCGGCAGCTTCGGAAGGTCCTTCTGTCTCATCCTCGTCACGATGGCTAGCAGCAGCCTGCAACATGCAGAATTACGCCACGGAGCTGGTGTCCTAGTCGTTACACGAGGGTGAGCCACCTCCGCCATCGGTCATCAGCCATCAGCCGCACCGTTAAGCTTCATGCAGTGTGCATGCAGATTGTCGATGCCGTCCTCCCGTTTGTAGAGCATATCGCAAACTTGATTACGCATGGCTTACTTACATTGGCGACAGAAGCCTAGCCGTAGTCCCGCAGACCGCGTAAGTATCCCCACTGCAAATGCAAATATCATGCAGTCGAGGCCTGTAGAGACCTTCGGAACAGCTATCCGAGTGAATTAAACTCCGAACCCAAGAATCCAAACCCTGGGATCGGACTCCACTCGTCCTCCTGGATCAGGTTGAGCATGGCGGATGCCAAGCTACCTTGTCACATGTACCCACATTATATGCGTCTTTAAAAGGCCCTGGTTGCGAGGTAGCACAAGGCTAGCACTAACTAGTAGAGAAGTACAAAAGTACTAAGCGATATATAGTATATTGATGCCTGGAACATGCTTGCAAGTACTTCATGAATGAGCTCGCTCGTCGGTCTATTTTCGTGATCTTGTGACTCTCCCTGTCGACATTGATGAGATGTCCTTATCAGCATTGTCCAATTGAGCCTTGGGAGTAGCAATGCTAGCAACAGGGGCGCCACCACTGGTATCGTCTGTCGTGGACCGTAACGACGGTCTGCCCCTCCCTCTCTTAGCTCCTACCGATTCCCTCTTGGCCAGCCGAGCACGCTTTGCAGCCCGGCTTGCCGGCGTCCTCCCACCTTCCTGATATTCACTATCACTATCGCTGTCGTCGCCATCAGTGATGACGATTGGTGCGACTTCTCCCGACCCGGCATGCATCTGACCAGACGGATTCGCCTTGCGAGGTTGAGGCTGCTCTTCAGCTGTGACCTGGCCTGCTAGGCTTCCGTCGCCGTCTTTACTTCCATTGTCGTCGTGGCTGTCACCCTTCTCTGCAGACATGACTGACGATGGCGGCGAAAGATGCTGTTGCTGTAGCGTCTGCTCCTGTGCTGTTTCCGAACTGGTGTCATTCCGCTTCCTAATGACGGGAATCTCGACGGCGAAGTCCGCATAGCTGCGTTTTGACTGCAGCTTCATCTGCGCCATAAGCTGGTTGTTCCTCTCGACGATGCTCTGTAATGATGCCACCCGCATCTTGAGCTCTTCCAACTCTTTGCTGCAGCTACAAGTGTGTGGCTCCGGCTGCTGAACCTGGACGTTGCGGTCCAGGGGCTGTCGTGCAAGCTGCGCGACCTGCGTGCGGAGCGATTCTTGACTGTCATGCAGCATAAGGCAAAAGCGCTTGATGTTGGTGAACTCCTCCGGAATACTAGCCGGCTCGGGGTGCTGTCCATCATTGGAATCTCGTACGAGTGTTTCGATGTGTGGTCGGAGGTCTATCTCATCCTGCAGTAGTGCAAATTTACCCCTGCAAAAGTCAGCCATTGAGTACTCCGTGATGGGCGAGTGGGTATGATGTAGGAAGGGCGGCTGACGTACTGAATGTCCGGGTATTTGGCGATGGTCATGTATTTGCGGCCGACGATGTGCTTGCAGCCATTGCAATTGACATCCTGATAGGAGCTGTGGATGCAAGAATGTTTGTAACGGCCCTCAATCAGGCTAGAGGAGTTCAATGGTTTGTCGACGGACCTGCCCTCGTCTTTGCTGCCTTTTCCTCCCTTTCTGTTCTTTTCCGCGGCTATCAAGTCTGCAGACTTCTCGCGAGACAGAACCATGAGCTTGAGCTCCGCGATAATGCGATCGACGTCCGTTGAGTCGGCTAGATTGGCCTGGCAGTGCTTGCAGAATATCGTGAAGGTCTTTGAGACGGATGCTCCGACATCCTCGCTAGCAGGGGCTGATGCCGCCGGGGCAGCATCCGTGGGCGGCATTAGAATCGAATAGTCTGAGTAGGGAGTGTGATGCTGAGGCTGGAGTCAGACAGGAGGGCGTTCACAAAGTGCTCCGTCGGGCATGTTGGCGGACCCAAAGCTGCGGCGCCTGTCGGACATGCACAAAAGGGAAGAGAGCTGATGTGAAGTGCGAGCGAGATGTCGAACACGTCTAGCGCAGCGACGGTAGCATCGCAGTTGGAACGAAGACGGAACGAAAGCGGAAGGAATTCGCGTCGCGGCTTATCGATAGAAGCCCGGTCAATCGACGTGCTTGGCGCTGCTGCAAAAACCAACAGCCAACAACGATCCTCCAACCACCGCCATCGTCAACCTCATCACGACCCAATTCATCCACCTGCGATGGCCAAGAGCAAGAAGCGCAGCCGCCGCGGCAACCGCAAAAAGGCCTCCCAGCACAGCAAGGCCCCGGATTCCCCGCTACCGGCCCTCCCATCCTTCGACGCCCTGCCGACCTTCAATCTCGCTACGAGTTCGAATTCGACGTCATCGGCGCGCAAACGCTCCATTCACGATGTGGCTTCCGGCGACGAATCTTCCACTGGTGATTCCGCCAAACGGCATCGCTCCCAGTCGCCTTCGAAAGCTGAAACCAGCACTGGCGCCGACGACGACGGCTGGCAGCAAATACCGATCAAAAACCACAAGGGCCGCTCGAGTACCTACCCCGAGCTCCAGCTTCCCTCGTCCCGCATCAACGGCTGGGTCCGCATCTCGGACCTCCAATCCCTCCTGCTACACCTCCTCGCGGACACAGCAGCTCCACAATGGCTGCTTCTGAAGAACAAATCTGCGATTCGGCACGTTGTGTGCCTTCACGTCCCTGGACTCTCCATGGATCTCTTCGACGGCCAGGCAAAGCTTACCACCACAGACGACAGCAAGCCTACCACCAAACCTCCCTCCACACTCGCCGAATACTTCCCCGTCGCGATCAATGAACGTACACTACCACCACCACTGGAAGACCTCGCCGGCATATTCACCCATGTGCTCCCCGTCAAAGCCGGCGGCGACAGCCGCAAAGTCTTCTCTCCAACTAACAACATGCTAAACATCCCGCTTCCCGAAGACGATAGCAAAGCGAAACCCAACCCCAAAAAACAGTCCACCCCGCGACTGAAAATCACAGAGCTCCTACTCACCCCGGAGGAGCTGATCGAGGACGAATACCCCCTCCACTCGACACAATCCACCTCCCAACCTCAAGACCTCCCCGCCGACTGGCTCGAAACCGACCTCTCCACCGCGCCACCCCGCATCGTCGAAAGCGGCAGCGTCCTCGAAGGCTACACCATCTATGCCATCGACTGCGAGATGGTCACAACCGCCTCCGGCTCCTCCCTCGCCCGTATCAGCATCGTCGACTGGGACAACGCCGTCGTCCTCGACGAGCTCGTCAAGCCCGACGAACCAGTCCTCGACTACCTCACCGCCTTCTCCGGCATCACCGCCGACAAACTCGCCGACGTCACCACCACGCGCGCCGACATCCAAAAGCGCCTCTCAACCCTCCTCACCGCCAACACCATCCTCGTCGGCCAATCCCTAAACTCGGACCTGCACGCCCTGCATTTCTCCCACCCGCACATCGTCGACACCTCCGTCATCTACGACCACCCGCGCGGCAAGCCACTAAAGCCGGGCCTCCGCTGGCTCGCGCAAAAGCACCTCAACAAGCAGATACAAAACGGCACAGCGGGCCACGACAGCATCGAAGACGCGCGCGCCTGTCTCCAGCTCCTGAAACTCAAGCTCGAGCGCGGCAAAGACTTCGGCACCGCGAGCGCAAACTCCGAACCACTCTTCGTCCGCCTCGCGCGCGTGCAGCCCCGTCCTGTCACCTGCGGGATCGTGGATACTGCTGCCAACGTGGAGAAACGGTACGCCACAACAGCGCAATACACGCATAACGCGGCTGACGACGACGGCGTCGTCGCGGGTGTGCTCACCGCCGTCAACGGGGATGCACTGGCAGGAATACCGCCTGTGGGCTTCACATACGCGCGCCTCCCCGCGCTCGCTGATGCGCGCGGCTGGTCGAACGCGTACGGCAAGTTCGCTGCGCAGATGAACACGATGCATATTACCGCTACGTCGCCGCCAATCGAGATCCCTGAGCGCCCGCCGCCGCCGCCACCGGAGGAGCTGGCGAAGGCGGTAAAGGAGACGGTGGGCAGGATTAAGGCTGTGTATGACGGTTTGCCGAAGTGTTCGGTGTTGATGGTTTATAGTGGCACGGGGGACCCTGTGGAGATGGGTCGGTTGAATGCGCTGTTTAGTGTGCATCGGCGGGAGTTTAAGGTGAAGCCGTGGGATAAGGGGACTGTGCAGTGGACGGACAGGGAGGAGGAGGCATTGAAGAAGGAGGCGCGGGAGGCACGCAAGGGCATTGCACTGTTGGCGGTGAAGTAGCGAAGAGATTGGGGACACCATGATGATTGTTGTCTAGCTATAAGCATTGGTCCGGCGAGGTCGCATCCGGATACTTTATTGGCGCGATGAGAGCGAGTGTACGATAGATTTGCATGGCGGTGTGCACAGCGATACCATGATGTATTATATAGATAGATAAAAGTGGTCTCGTTGGTGAAAGCAGCTAAATATGACCAACCAACCTGCAAGTTTGAATTGAGTCTCGAGAGTCGACATAGGGGTGCTATGAGATGATGTACAGACGGCCACCCTACGCTACTACATCATGGGTGCTCAAGCTTATACGTCGATTATATCCCCATGGCATACTAGAAGGGTAGAAAGAAACCTGTATATTATAAACAGAGACAGCCGATAATGCCTCCAACCGTCTATAAGTACCTATTGCATCCGTGATGGTAATGATAAGAATAGCAGGAATAGTAATAGTATATGATGCCCCTCCTATCTCCTAAATCGATGGATCGCGCCTTTCATTCTCTCGGTCTTGTGTCTAGAACTAGCTGCATTGTCTGGTGGATAGATGGGGCAGCTGCAGTCGGGTGGATTTCGTATGTTGCTCCTATCATACGTAGATGTATGTGTAATAGTGAGATGTGGGGGTGTATGTGGGTGGGGTTTCATTTTCGGAATGTTCATTCGACGAAAGTTCGGAACTTGGTGATCTGTGGAATGGTGTCAGTGACTGCTGTTGGGTGGTACAAATCGATAGCATGTGCACGTACCTCGTCCAGCAGCTCCTGTAGATCTTCGTCGGTCTTCTTTTCCGCAAGACTAGACAGCGTATAAGTATCTGCAAGATTAGATATACCTATAGCTGGTTGGCAACCTACCTTGGAATCAGGGTCTTTGCCTCCTCGGCCGTCTCGCAGCATAGCGTCCCTGCATAGAAGATTAGCAGTGTGGTTCTCCCACTCGGTGACATGGAGGAAGGGCGCACCCAGCTGAGATTTCTCAAAGGACGCGAGGCCCGTTTCCATCTGCAGCAGCCGCTCGACAGCGGAGACGTTCTCCTTCTTCTTGAAGCGGGCGAATTGGTCTAGATAGTCCTTAGTCTTGACAAGGACCCTGCACACGCACGCACGATGGCATCAGCTACGTTCGGTTCAGATTTGGATCACGAGGAGGTTTCCATCCTCAGCACTCTTCACAGCGGTTTCATGGGAGCGGTCATAGATAGAGAAATTCATAGCAATATCATCATCACGGGTTCATGGTCTCTTCCACCCCCTCTGCTTTCATCACGGGATTGCTAGGGTTTTGGGTCGTCCGGGAGAGGGGACGAGGGAGAGAGAATGCGTACTCAGTCTCGCCAATGTCCGCATTGGGTCCCTTAGATCGATGGCTCAGGACGGCCTGGATGAGCAGACGCGCCTCGGAGTGCGTGAGCGACGTGACGTTTTGGAACTCGCCCAGCTTCAGCTCGGTGCCGGCTTCCTCGTCGCCGTGGATCTGTTCTTTCGCGCGGGCGATCACGGGGGGCAGTTGCCCGCGGGCGGCGTTCGCGCGGCTCGGCTGGCCGTTCATCGCGACGTGCAGGCGGTGACGGCGTCAATTACGTTTACAAGCGGAGGAGAGAGTGGCGAGCGGGCGGTGGGTGATGGCTGCCTCCAGGGGAGGTACCGACCCTCGGAGTTCGGGCGATCGTGTGTGCAGCTTTCTCGGGACGGTCAGGAGGCGACGACAGGCTCGAGGGATACGCTTGTGTGAATCGTGCAGGCGGACGGGGAGGTGACGACGGATGGGCGGCCGCAGCTGTGTCCCGTGGCTGCTGGAGGCGGGAGCGAGAGTGGTGAGGGAGTGTGGTCGTGGTGATGGCAGTTGGTGGTGGTGATGTGATGATGATGATGGAGAGAGGTTGATGGAGGGAGGATTCGATCCGGCGGCGAGCGACAGGCGGGCTGCCTTTTTTTTGGGTGAGCGGACAGCGAAAGGCGGACAGCTCGCCAACACGGCCGCTCGCCGGGGCTACGCGACGGAAACGGCGGGGTGGACGCCATCACGGTCGATGCGCTGCCAATTCGACTGGAGGGCCTAATGAAGGATATGATGGACGTTTATATATCGAGGTACCCGGGTGCTATTTCTGCGAGGGGTCAGTCCGCGATGCCAGTCGGAAGCAGGTTGTCATGCTCGGGACAACGGACTTACCTTGCTGGTCCGAAGCGATATTGTATAGCTCTAGCCATAGGCAGATTGGGACATCTGGGCTGTCAGCGATTGGGTGACAAAACCTGGAGAATGGAGGAATGAAGTAATGGAAGAAGGACCAGAAGAGCTGTCGACGGGAAGCAGAAAGAGAGAAAGAAAGAAGAGGAGGCAGGCCCGCGAAACCGGCTTCAAGTGCTCTGCTGTGTGATAAGCGGCTGCAGCCCCCACCAACTTTGACATCCTCCATCGCCAGCTCCTGTGCTCCGAGCCGAGGCCCCGCTGCTGTCGCTGGTACCACATCGTCGCCATGTAAGTCCATCGCGCCCTTCCTGCCGGTAGGGCATCTATGAATATATAGATGCGAATGATCGCGGCTTCAGCTAACGTCGACCGAGCAGGGTCGTGTACGCCGTCCTGATCCTGAACAAGGCCGGCGGCCTGATCTTCCAGCGCGACTTCAACCCAGGGCTGCAGAAGCTGACGTCGAACGACTACCTCATCCTCGCCGGTACCTTCCACGGGTGCGTATTCATCCAATCTGATGTATAGACATATACATCTACATGTGCATGTGCATATGCATCTACGAGTACTTCAAGGGGATGCTGACCGCAAGGGCAGGGTGCACGCCATCACGTCGCAAATCTCGCCGACGAACGAGACCGGCGCGTCCGGGCTGGAGGTCCTCGAGTCCGAGAACTTTGTCATGCGCTGCTTCCAGACGCTGACGGGCACCAAGTTTCTCGTCTTCGCCGAGCCCCGGCAGCCCAATCTGGACGTCGTCGTGCGCCGCGTCTACGAGCTGTACTCGGACTACGTGATGAAGAACCCCTTCTACCAGATCGAGATGCCCATCCGGTCCGAGGGCTTTGAGCGGCATCTCTCAGCGTACATCAAACCGCACCAGTAGTTACGCCGTACACAATAAACATATACTATACGGACCGACTACTACTGATACTACGACATGAGGGAATCATGAAATCAGGGCCGATACTATAGGAGCTGCTGGGCGATGATATCGACTGATTATTGCCTGCCTCTCCAGCAACGATATCGATGTGCATACTACCATTTAATGCTACCATTTGCTCCTTCCATCCCCTGACCGCCGTCCTCCCATTTCATCAAATATCATCTATCTACCCCTACGTATCTCCATCCATCCATATACACCCACATGCATGTTATATATCATCCGCCCGGCTGTCCCTTCGGGCTCGGTTGCTTCCGAGCACGCGGGCTTGGCGGCGGCCCAACAATTGTTGCCGGCGGGCGGGCCACGCGTTTCACGCAGCTCGGCTTCTCAACTGCCACAGTTCGCACTACCACGCAACAACCATGATATCAAGATAGTTTTCCGGTTTCCTTCCGTATCTTTCCACATCACCTTCTTCTTACCCGCCGTATAGACCACTCTTCTCTTTACTCAACTTCGACCCTCCTCTTCCTTACCTCCTTCATGCACTATCAGCTACCCCGCTAGTCTTCATTCCCTCCCCTATTCGACTTGCCTCTCTCCGGCCCATCCGCACCCACTCTACCGACGCCATCGATATAGACAAGCCGGAAAGAGACAAGCAAAGATGTCCACCCGCCGCCTCGTACCCCCGCCGATTTCCACCGCCCGCCAGAAGGAATTCGAGGATCCCCGCGCCCGCGTCGCCTTTGTAAAAAAATACCTACCAGACGGCCCTCCCTCCCCGTCATCATCGTCCTCCTCTAAACCTCCCACCCGCTCCCGTCCTGTCCGCACCTTCCTCAAGCTCTGCATCTACAAACTCCTCCTCTGGATCCTCTACTCCCTCACATCGCTGTACCTACGGGCCCGCTTCGTTCGCAACTTCATCCTCAACCGCTGGTTCTCCGTCCTCTACTACCACCACCGCACCCCGGAACTCATCCAAAAGGACGTCAAGCAGCTCGACCGCCTGCCGCAGCACATCAGCGTGATCCTCGAGTTCGAGAAGGAAGGCGGCGTAGAGCAGCTCATCGACCATGTCGCCGAGATCTCCTGCTGGTGCGCGAGTGCCGGCATCCACACGCTGTCCGTGTACGAGCGTACGGGAGCGCTGAAAAAGTACATCTCGACATCGCACCGCATTACCGCGCAGCGTCTGCACAGCTACTTTGGCCGGAAGCGGCCGACGCTGCGGGTCCTCGCGCCGCACTTGCCATCGTACGCCAATGGGGATACGGAGGGGATGGCGGGCCAAGCTGTGGATCTGGAGGTCATCTTCATCTCGGAGGAGGACGGACGGGAAAGTATCGTCGACTTGACGAAGACGCTATGCGAGATGGCGATCCGCGGCAAGATGACGAAGGAGGATGTGACGATGGAGCTGGTGGATGCGGAGCTGGAGAGCCTGACGATACCGGAACCGGACCTGCTGGTACTCTTTGGGCCTGAGGTCAAGCTGAACGGATATCCGCCGTGGCAGATACGGCTGACGGAGATATTGTAAGTCATTCATTCATCCATTCGATGCTTGTTTACGTTTTGCTATTCCATACCTGTCTTCCCTCCCCTCCCAGTTCGGGTCAGCGGATGGTTGTGTGTGATCATGCTGTTAATATGTGTGTGTTATGAACAGCCATCTCGTCGACAACGATGCGGTAGGGTACCAGGTCTTCCTGCGTGCGCTGTACAGCTACGCCAAGTGCGAGATGCGCTTGGGACGGTAGATTGGTATTTAAAAGAAAAATAAAAACATGGTGGCTGTTTATAAGTGCAAGCGGATGGGTTTCTGTTTTATGTTTATCTGTGCATTGCGTGGCGTACATGCAGCGCCTTGCATTTTAATTCCTTTTTTTTTTGTACATCCTGTGACTTGCGCCGCTGGGAAACGTGAGATTGCGGTTGGTTCTTTGCAGAGCAGCAGTATACTAGAGCATCGGTATCAAAATCAAAAGTCTGCTTTACCAGGTGTGGTTTTCATCAGTGGATGGATAGTGTCTAGTGGCTTGCTTAATGTACATTTGAATACGGTATGGTACCGACAACGCCTGGTGATCAACAATATGATAGTCGCTCAAACACCTGAAACGCCGTCGGTGCACTAAAAGATGATATCAAAGATCTAAAATGCGATTACGGCCACAACTCCGCCGGTATGTCTGGCGGCTCTCCCTCCCGCGCCTCCCGCGCCTCCCGTCTCTGCTGCATTATCATCCCTCTCAGCGCCTGCCGCTCCCGCTCCTCCCGCTCCCACCCCGGATGCATCGCCGCGGCTGCCGACAGCGCCTCCTCGACCAACGCAGCCGTACTCTCAGGGTACGGATCGCCCAACGACGCCTGGAAAGCGCGCAACTCGTCGTCAAAGCTCGCGCCGGAGTCGTACATTCCCGGCGCCAGCGGCTCCAGTCTTGGGGAGTGCCAGAGGCCCGCGCGCCGCAGCTGATGCCTGTAATCGTTGTCGTCGTCGTGGCGGAACAGCCAGTCGTGGATGTCGTAGAGAAAGTAGTCTTGTGGTTGGAATTCGCAGTCGTTGAAGGCGGCGATTATGTTTGGGTAGGTGGGCGGTGGGGGCACTCCGAGGATGTATTTTATCAGCAGGCCGGTATTTAGGGTGCGGCGGACGGCGTCGGGGCCGCCGCGGCGGAGGAGCGCGCGGAGGGATTCCAGGGCGTATGCTTCGGATTCTGCGTCGCGCGGGATGTAGATTCTGGTGCCATTGGCGGTGGTGCTGTCGGCGGGCTCGGTGTGCGGGAGAGAGGCGATGCAGGCGGCAAGGAGGCTTTTGAAGACGAGGGAGCGCTGTAGTTGGTGTTCGCTTTCTTTGGAGAGGATGTGGTCGTTGTCGTTCTCGTAGTAGTTGTCGGACTTGGGCTTGCCGAGGATGAGGAAGCGGAGGATCTTGAGGGCGCTGCGACGGGGGCCGCGGCGGTCAGAGCGGGCGCGGGCGAGGATGTCGAGGAAGATGTCGCCGTTGACGGCGCGTTCGGCGATGATGCGGATCGCACTGGAGGATGAATGGAGATGTTAGTTTATATATATATATGTGTGTGTGTGACAGTGGATTGAGATTGAGATTGAGGCTGAGAGGTATATGGGGAATAGGGAATCGTACGCCCGTGAGAGATTGTAGTTGACGCCGCGTGAGAGGGTGGCGAGGGTGTCCAGTTTAAGGGCGTTCTCCGTGGCCTTGTCGACGGTCTCGCGCGACTCGTCGGGGGAAATCTCGCACTGCGCTTTGAACGCCTCGAGCTGGTGGACGGTCAGGCGGTAGGCGAGCACGCAGCCAACGCCTAGGCTGAACCAGAGGAAGCCTTCCCTTATCGATGTCATGGTTGGAGATAGAGATGAAGATGGTGGAGCGCTCGTGCGATCATGGTGATATCATGCGGGGTGACCGCGGTGGTGGGAAATATGTGTAGGGCTGATGTTGGTTGTTGGATTCCAGTTAAACGTACCAACGTTTCCAACGTTCCAACGGTCTGGCTCTCTCGGCATCAACCAACCGCGCTCCTTCTTCCAGGCTTCACTCCCCCCCGAACATTCTTTCCCCCCGCTCCAGCCAGGGCCGCGACGACTACGACGGCGACGAGAAATACGAAATAAGACAGGGCTACTAGCAGGGCTGGTGGCGACGCGGATTTCGGATATCCGCCAATTGACCCGGCCGGCCGGCTGTTCCCCGGCGCGTGACCCACGAGCTAGGCGTCGTCCGCGTGCGTATCGCCATGTCTGCCGCTGAGGCAAAGTACATCAAGAGCCAAAAATGGTGCGTCCCAATCAATTGGCCGTCGCATATAGGAATGTACCTCAGCTGACTGATGATTGTTTGTTCTTGTAGGCCACCCACGTTCTCAAAGAAGGTGGACATGCGCAAGGTCGACATTGAGATCATGAAGCGGTACGCAAACTGTCCACCTACGTAATCTATACGCACTTGCCATCGACCATGTAATTGACATGTGCATTGCAGGTGGATCACCAATCGGGTCTCCGAGCTGCTCAAGGCCGACGACGATGTGCTCATCGAGCTCATCTTCGGGATGCTCGAGAGCGAGACATTCGTATGCTGCCACGTGACTTCATATACCATGGACTGCGCGACCAGAACACCTCGCTGACATCCAGTGACATATGACAGCCCGACCCGAAGAAGCTGCAATGGAGTCTCACGGGCTTTCTAGAGCAGGATACACCCGCATTCTGTAATGAGCTGTGGGAGCTAATGCTCGACGCGCAGAACCAGCCGCAAGGTGTCCCCAAGCGTCTGATTGAGGCCAAGAAGGAGGAGATGCGCAAGGAGAAGGTATGCATTCACCTACCTCTATATCTCGGCTCCAATCTGATTAGAGCTACTTGCTGACATGCAATGACAGGAGGAAACCGAACGCCAGGCGAGGCAGCAGCGAGATACCAAGAAACAAGAAGAGGAAAGGGAACGGAACATCGACGGAATCCGACAGCGAGAGCGCGCTGAGCGTGACGATGCTAGAACACGCGGTGCACCAGCCAGTGTGAATACTCGTGGCGGCGGCGCAGCCGGCAACCGTCGTGGACAGGGTGACCGCAGGCCTGCCTTCCGTCGGGACCGAAGCCGGTCCAATTCACAACAGCCCGCCCGGCCCCGCGAACGTGGCCACGGCGCCGGCCGCGACCACTCACCCGAACGGGACTCCTACCGCGGCGACTACTCTCGCCCGAAGCGCATGCTAGACACCTACGTCCCCTCGTCGCGCGGCGGCGGCGGCAGGGACGACCGCCAGCGTGAGTATGAGTATAGTGACTTTAGAGACCGAGATCGAGATCGAGATCGTGACGGCCGTCGAGACGATGCCCGTGGCCCTCGAGGCGCCAATTGGCGTAGCAGACGGACGACCCCCTCGCGCAGCGCCTCTCCATACTCATCCCGACGAGACCGGTCACGGTCACGATCGCGGTCGCATTCTCGGTCTCGGTCTCGGTCTCGATCCCGATCTAGCAGGTCTCGATCCGACTCGTACGACTCCCCACCACCGCGCCGCTCCGACGACAGATACCGTGGAAAAGGCGACAGACGTTCCCGAAGTAGAACCCGGACACGCTCGCCAGACCGCTACGACCGTCGGTCCCGTCGCGAGGAATACAGCCGCCGTGACGACCGGCGCCGCCACCGCCGCAGTCCGTCAACGGAATCCTCGGAAACAGCATCTAGCGAAGCATCCGACAGATACAACCGTGACAGACGCGACGACCGGCGGCGCTACCGCGACGAATCCGACGACGACGCTGACCGCCGACCAAAACGCCGCAGTGGTGGCGGCGACAGCGACAGACGCAGTTCGTACGATAAAGACTACAGCGCCCGCGACCGGGACCGAGACCGGGATCGTGACCGTGACCGTGATAGAAGATCGGATGATAGAACCCGCCGGCGGCGCTCACGCTCATACTCGTCCGACCGCTCGCGATCGAGTTCCCGCGACGACTCAGATGTCGTCAAAAGCCGGCCCAGCGACTACGGACGCCTCAAATCCCGCGCCGACGACTCCTCCCGCCGCTCGCCGGACGCCTCGCGCTCGAAACGCCCTCGACGGCGGTCACCGTCGTCCAGTCGGTCGCCGCCACCCGCCGATAAGAGCAGCGGTAGCGGCCGGTCGAAATCGAAGAATTGGAGTGCGAAGCGCGCGCTGTCGGATGAGGATGTGGATATGGAAGATGCTGAGAAGGCACGTCATTGATATCTACCTATCATACCATACCATGCCATACCATATCATATCAATTCATACTATAGTACTATACCATACTATACCGTACCATGCCGTACCATACCATGTCATGCATCGTACAGATACCGTAGTAGATACGGCAATATCCTAGATTTTCTTACCTAATATGCTGCCTGCCACTCTATCCGTTGCAGTAGGATATCCTATCACTACCATGCCTATAAGATACGGAGTATTTCTTAGACTTCACGGACGTCAGACTAACTGGTGTCCATTGTCCTATCGCAGGTCGCCGCCGCCGTGTCGGAGAATAGCAAGAGAAAGAAGGGAGAGCAGCAGCTGACGGAGAGCGAATTGCGGGAAGCGGTGCTAAGGAATCGGATCAAGAAGATGCGGAAGGGGAGCCATTCTACCTGAGGTATCGTGGCGGATGAACCACCGCACTACATGAATTTTGGAGCGATATTTCCGGGACTATATCCCCCCCCCCCGCGGCTATATGTTTCGTTATCTCACGGATTTGTTTAGTCCGTAGATCATGCATGTCCCTTTGGATTCTGGGAGCGTATCAAGATGGATGCATATATACACGTAGAGAGCATAAAGAATAATGAAACTGCTAGCTACTTACGACTTGGAAATTGATCATGATACCAGCTAGATAACTGTAATCGTGAGTATATTCTCCGATATCGTTCGACATACCATCCATATTCACCACACCACTCTTCCGTAGATCCTTTCCCCTCTGATATCCACGTATGCTTTCGTATATATGTGTAAATACTACTTAGTAAGTAAGTATATGAAAGGCTATATCGGGTCGTAAAATCGTTCGAGATCGACGTCGCCGAGTGATATAGTCTTAGCCGCAGCCAGCGACGTCCGCTCCACCAACGTTAACGACGTCTTGGCGGCTCGCTCGTCGACATTGGCGTCTGCGCGCGCGTTAATGTCGTCCCAGATGCCCAGGGCTATCAGGTCGATTGCGGCGCCTTCCGCACCCTTGGGCAGGATGATGTCCGCGCGGGACTTGGCGGGCTCTATCCGGCCTGTTTTAGAATGCCTGCCGTGAGCGGCTGTCTCATCATGCATGTATCAAGTGTGGATTGAGGGAAGGCATTATAGATCGTACCTTCGAATGCACGCTTGCCGAAGCGGAGGTACCGGTCGAATACTTTGTCCAGTGGTATCCCCCGCTCTTCGGTATCACGGACAACTAAGGACCCAACAAGCGTCAGCACTGTGGGATTGTTTTACGGAATGCAGAATGTATACGCACCCCGTCGACCGAGCCTTGCGTCGGCGTTTAGGTCTACAAACACCTTTATGTCTACCATTTCGACCAGCCGCTTCTCGCAGAGCATGTAGCAGCCTTCGACGAGGAGGACGTCCGCGGGGCCGACCTCGCCGCGCGAGTTCGTCGGGGTGAGGGGTTCGGCGGTGGCGGCGTGCGTGAAGGTCAGGGGGTCGTAGCGCGGGGTGGTGATGTCAGTGTCGGCGGCGAGGATGCGCTGGATGGTCGTGGCGAGGGCATCGAGGTCGTATGCGTCTGCGGAATGGATTTGCACATGATATCAGCATTTCGCATATCAATCTCAACAATAAACAAAGTAGAAATCGATATGTCAAAATGTACTAACCTATGGCATCCATGTCCCTCACGCTGGCGGCGGCTTCCGCGCGCCCCACCTCATCCAACGGCCTCGTAAAGTCCCCCATGTGCAGACACACAATCCGCAGCCGCCCACCGCTCAGCTCAGCCAGCCGGCGTGCGATCGCAGCCTGCACGGTCTTCTTGCCGGCCGCCTGCCCGCCGGAGATGCTGACGACGATACAGGACGGTCGAAGCAGCATGGCGGGTGTCATCGTCGGTGCGGTACGCGGTGCTGCAGGTACAGTTTCAGCGACCCGGAAAGCGATAGATTATCGACTACCAATCTCGAGTCGGCACTGCGGGTAGCTCATCGAAGCTTATCTCGGCCTAGCTCGTCTGATTGCGGAATGTGGGGCAACGCAGCCGGTGGGCGAATTACAACGTTCGATATCAGTGGCTGAAGGTAGGGACTGTGGTTCGAATGACGTTGAAAGTCGGTGGTGGGACGACTTTATGACGATTGTGGGATAGGTTCCCCGGATTGAGGTGATTGCGATATTTTCTCAATTTTGGTGGGTGCGCAAGGCCAGAGGCTAGCCCCGGCATATGCCCTCATGCTGTGCGGCTCGATTGCTGTATTGAGAAAGTGGATATTCGGATCAGAGCTGTTACGAGTTACTTTGGTTTTCGCATCGACACGCATCGCCTAATTGAATCGAATTAAATCTCTCTAAACTAACGATAGATATTCAGCATTTCCATGACGTTTGTTGTACGTCTTGTAGGGCGCATATTATCGAGTTCCACGTTATGAGAGCGTTAGAACGAAATTATCGACATGATTGCCGCGTGCGTAGCGTGGCGAATGACCCCTAGCTTGTTGATGATCTCTGGGATTCTGTCTGATTTTCGTGCTAAATTAAGTAACCAACTTTGTTTCACCGTGCGCAGATGTAGTAATATTATAATCGTCCGCGCTGATGATTCCGGAAAACAATATTGCAATTGCATATATATATGATTGCAATATTTCTCTTTTGAAACTGGCGAGAACTAGCGGGCTTATGATAGGATACTCTATGACAATCGCTATATATAGTCTAGACGGCTGGACACATACACACATATGTACATATACATCAAAGACATCCGGCTGGTCCGGGATATGAAATCAATATCTGGCGGCCTAAAATGTTAATCGAAGGCATAGTTATGACATCACGATCGATCCATCTAGATTGTGTTCCTGGACAATTTACAATGCTGATGATGTAAAACTAAACGGTGGGAGTACCTCTTAAAAGTTACTTGTATATATCCGGCCCAGCGATCATATGGCAAATGAAGGATTGAATATAATAGTAGTCGATGCGGCACCAATGATACGGTACCTGGGGGGTGCCCGGCGCACGGTACCGGTGGCTGTCTCTTTGCGTTGGGAAATTTACCTGGTGTTGCACAGCATACGTGTGCGATGGCGATACATGCACATGCACTAGTTTGTGTCACCAGGGCAGGCTGTGCAACATACGAAGTGCATTATGTCTATTATTGAATGATATCTCAACGGTAGACCCACGTGCATGTTACATCCAGTCGAGCACTCTTGAATTCTTCTCCAAAACTACATTTTATAATATCGCGCTTTATAAAATTTAGATTGGTTCGTGAAGATTTACTCTAGTGTATTGCCATGCATTAGCCGGTCCCATCCTTTTCCGAACGTTTCCTTCGAACCCCTGCATATGCACGGAGGATTAACGGATGGATAAATTTATATCTTGTATCATTGAATTATTTGCTTTCAAATTCACCACATGCATCATTCTTGAATAAAAAACATGCTCGCTAACCCCGTTCTTCGCCTCTCGAGGGAAAAGTTCATACGGCGGCTAAATGTCTACAAGCACGATGTTGGATCTGCCTGTCTGTGCGTTCATGATTCTCTATGGTCTAGCTCATATCTTTCCCGAGCTTGAGCAGGTGTCATCCTGCTGTTACTTCATTAACCGATAGATTGATCGAGCCTGTCCATAATGATTTCTCGAAAATCGACCACGGCGCCATCATAGTGATATAAGCCCTACGGAAACTTTATCTTGCCGCATCCAAGGTGCTTACCTGAATCGCAGGGTGGGTATCACTGGGATCTCGCATCATGGAGCTCAACTTTAGGTAAACTATGTCGCCGATTCTACGAATATATTTCCGCAATAAGATTTTGACGATGAAGACGCCACTGAAATTTATTGGAAACAAAGTACTTCTACCGATGTACATGTGTAAATGCAACCTCAGAGTCCTCGCCCGACTATACTAGGGTATCATTATATTATATCAGAGGTTTCAATACAGCAGATGATGGAACATGTGCATGAATACTGAGTCTGGAGAATTTAGCCGTAAGGAAGTCAGTATACGCACAAATCTCGGCAGGCGCCGAGAGATTCTTGTCAAATGCTTGTTTTCTGGAGCGGCATTGAATTCTGCAAGATGTCTTGGGTCGCCAATTCAATGGTCTGGAGGCAAGTAGAGGCTTTTAAGAAATGCAAGGATTCGATAGCATACGTAAGCACCTAGTAAGAACCTGTTCCACATGAAAGTACAGGTACACATAAACCATCAAGTAGGCTCATAAAGCCATTCTTGTCCCTATCTGGAATTTCAATGATACGTTATGCCGTTCGTACGTAGTATGAAGTATCAAAGCGCTATCCGGTATGTATCGGGCTGTCTCACGTCGGCTGTCTCACTCGATCGTGTTGTTAGAAAACTTCATGAGGTGCTTACTCTCGGGAAACCCGGCGAGACAATGCAATGTTATCCGTACAAGTCCGAAGAGCGAATTTCATTATTCTTCAGCTTTCTGCATTGTAAAAATTTTCTTGGCTGATGGATTAGGGAGTTAGTCTGCCGCACTGCGCATCGACATGCCGCAATGCATGCAGCAGCTGTCGAGGTAAATATAAATTCCCGGATCCGCACCTTCCATTGTGAGATTGCCGTCAGCTACGGCGAGGTACAATACACGGATATACGCGCCCAGTCTCAAATACTATCAATTATCGGGGACCAACGACGTGCGGCTTCCGCCTCGGCATTTCTTAGCATAAATGATCGAGATCCATCGATTCGGTTCATCTGAGAATCGGGTGACAATGGAACAGAAGTATTAGCACTGACTACATTGAGCATCTATTAACGATATATGACGATACTTTTGGTATATCGATCGGGATCTCGGCGTGATCGTAACATCTTGACGTGCAGCGGCATCCTAGCACACAAGGAAGCGGCAGCTCGCTGCAGAATCAGGCGCAGGAAACAGAAAGCCTTGTAGTATTCGAATATTCGATTCCGACATAATGACATATGATAGTACTACCCAAAGGATCTAATGATCAAATCAGACGTCAAACGGAACCAAGCCGCCGAGCCCGACTTGAAGCAGTGGTGTAGGAGCGTAGGTGGTGTGATGTCCTTACGCGCATCCTTCCGAAGCCGTAGCTGGTGGCGAGATCTCGAAAACCTTTCTTGCCACACCTTGCCCCTGCATATGTACGCCCAGTCGGCAAAAATGCAATGTCATGCATGGACGGGGCAGGCATGCCTGTCGGGCTGAGCGGTCAAGCGACAATATCCGGCCGGCGCGGCGTCCTTTCACCGACGGTGCTTAACGTACGAGCACGACAGGGTAGATTTTGTCCAAGGCTCTACCTTGCAAATGCAAACTTCGATTCTCGACCTCTATGGAAAGACCTTGTGTACCAATATATATGATCAATTGGCATTGTATGGTAAGCATACCAAGTTGGTTTAGGAACCAAGTTATGTATCTACTCGGCAGCCTTCCAACTTCGTCGATTGGCAAAGTTGCATTGCGCATGCGAAGCATATGAGCATTAAGCCGAGGGCTTGAATTCATGAACCGAGCAGAATATTAGTCGCTAGATCGGTGACCGCAACGGGCAGGAAGACCCGATGCAAGGCATCTCGACGTCTGCTGAGGTTTTCCCAACCAGTGGAAATTTGTTACACAAGGTGGAGTTGTTGCATTGGAAAAGGCAGCAGGGGTGTCAGCCAAGGAAGCTTGTGCGAGCCACAAGCAACGCCCAGCCGGCTGCGATTTTGACTGCCGCTATCGACGGGATTGTGTCAGACGGGATCGCATCTCCGTACGCTTGGCCATCGATATGTCTAAAACACGGGCATCAGCACAGACGGCGCGCAGGTCAAAGCTCTCACTACTCAACAACATTCGCCGAGTTTCTGCAACGGGCAGCTAGCTGAAGCAATTCAAAAACATCGAGGGACATGCACCCCACGAAATGCAATGGTCTGACCTCGGCTTGCGTCGCGTCTCTGTGGCAGTCAGTCTTCGCGATGTCAAAAATAGCAAAGAAAAATTCATTAAAGAATTTTCCGCAAGAACCCCCGGTGAGTCTTTTGTCGCCCGGCTCTCGCTTCTACCGCTCCTCCATACTGATGGATCCTTTCAACCCAAACAGGCCAGCAGCCCTGCCAATTGATGAAGAAATTTTTCCACATCTAGGTTCGCGAGTGGCCAGTGGGGCTCCGGTTCTAGATCTTTAGAACACGACATAACCAAGGGCCCATTCGCTTACAAAGGGGCCCTTAGACGAACCAGGAATGTGACGTGTGGCCCCCCCCCCCAGGAATTTCCACCGCTGGCCGGCCATATCTCCTCCAGGCAGCTCGCTCGCCCCGGTTTTTTAGCTCACCATTGGATCATGTTGATGTTACTGCTCCCGGGGTGCCTGGATCATCGCGGCGCCCAGGAAGGAAAAATCGAGGGGGGGTGTTGACACCCGACTATCCCGGAGGTAGCCGGAGAGTGTGGGATGCTGGGTGGAGGACGCTAGCTAGCTAGCTGGTGGAGGACCGACGGTGCATGGATGCATGCGTATGTAACGCCTGTTGTGCATACCAGCTAGTTCTAGCTCTACACGGTGACGATATCGTGATGGGAATTTACTCCTGCGGCGAATTCAGGAACGGGCTGTCAGCGGTCTATCAATATACTAGAATTTGTCTATATAAGGACCTCAGAACGCCGCCTTCTGTTAGACTTTCTTCTCATCATCATCACAGTATCACTGCGAAGCATCACTCTACAGTCTTCTCGATCTTAATCATACTCTCAACAATCACACTCCCAAACATTAAAAGCTTCTAAGCCTTTATTTCCAAACAACCAACCACCAAAATGCAATTCTCCGTCGTCGCTGTCCTCATGGCCGCCTCGTAAGTTCAGCAATATTCCGAGTAGAACATCTTCTACCATTCCACAACGTACTAATAAGTCTTCAATCCAACAGCGCCGCTTTGGCTTCCCCCTTCGCCTGGCCCCCTTCGGACTGCAAGGTCGTCCAGAAGTGGGAGGGTCAACGGGACTTCAGCCCCGTCAAGACCGAATACGCCGCCACCCGCACCGTCTTCTACGGCCGTGACTGCAAGGCCTCGGGCTGCGAGCCCACCCCTCTCTTCTGGGGAATCGGCCCAGTAAGTTTCTTCCCCTCAAACAGTCATATAATCACGTAATATCGACAAGCACTAACGCTGAATTCCACGAATAGGTCAAGACCGCTACCACCACCGTTGCGGCCACCCTCACCGTCACCGAGATCCACTGCATGCCCACTGGCAACTAGATGTGCTGATCTAAGATTGCGCCTGGAATGATGGCCTGCATACCACCGCAGGATCCAGTACGAGGATGAACAAAAGAAATAATGTATACGGTACTCGTACCGGCATAAAAAGTTGTGATTTTTACTTTAATTTCTTGGGGGGCTTTTGGGAAAGTTACTGGGATGTATTATAGTTACACCACCATAATATAATAACATAATAAATAGTACTATCAACTACACATTCTCCTATCGAATATCATGACCCTGCAGTGAAGTAGATTGGCGATCTGATTGTGAATTATTTGACTTACTCGCCTTATGACCAGTCCGCTAACGGAAAGGATTAGTTCCGGGGCGAATGATTTCAAATTGGGAATGGATGGTATAGGCTGACATGTCTGGAATGTGATTGCGAAATCCGTCAGCTAGCTCTGTAATGTAGGTAATCCATATACACGACTCGCAGTGGCGACGAGGAATCCAAACGGGATAAAATAATACTCCTCCAACTCGATGCGTAAGCTGGCGTCGGCGGGCCGGAGATCGAGGCTAATTCATCTCACTTCGTGCACGTGCCCCTCACCAAGATAGCTGCTAATTTGCTGCCTGCATGCACTCGGCCAGTGACTCTGAATCACCGGGCTGAGGATACATATGCATACGTCTAGTACTAGGACGGCCTATCCAACGGCGACAACCCAGGTACCCTGAAGGAGTCAAGTCTCCGGATAGGCGAGTATGTGTCGAATTCCGGTGTTTTACTTTACTGAAACGCCCAAATTCGACTAGACTGGGTTGGAATATAGGGTTTGATGCTAAGGAGGGCTGCGGTGGTAGCTGAAATTACTGCTGAAACAATCCTCTTATCTGGGAGATCATCCTGTTGATGTCAGAGTGTAGATATTTCCGAGCGCGTCGAGCCGAAATAAGCGTAGCCTCAGGGCGTTAATTTGCTTCGTACTGTGCAAATATTATGAATTCTCATACAAAGATTAACGTGGATACATAAGTTAAGTACCCATGCACTGTGCCAACAACGCCGTGTTAACTTTGAAGACGGTCTGAATATATATGTCCCCGTAGAAAAAACCAGGTAGAATACCACATCAATACCGTATTATTGCCCTATATACATACGCTGTTCGATTAATGATACTGTAGTATAAAAGTATCAGTCAACCCCAATCTTCCGACACAGTAGTTATGCAAAACGTAAAGCGTCATAGGGTGTAAATCAGTGACCTATTGCCCTATTCTTCAGCATTCAGATTCGAGGTTCGCAGATTAGTGTTGCGAGTGTCGTGATACAAATATGTCGATAGACAGCGCTGCGACGGATGGTCAGCGCGGGGTTGCACAACGCCGCAAGCTACACCATCCTCATTCAGTTAAGTCTATATGCATACCTACACAGCTTCAATTCACCCGAGGCACTGAATCCTATGCGGAATAACAGTTTCCGCCCACTCATCACTTCTCGACAGCCGACGAATACAGAGAGTTTCGCGACTCCGGTTCCGCAATGCAGCCAGCGGTCACGCAATTTATCACAGCTAAATTATAACCAACGTAGCTTATAAGCTAATGCTAGCCGAGACATGAGGTACGGAGCGAGCTCGTTCGTATCAACCGGCCATGTTGGATACGAAGCAAACGCACGGTAACGAGTACAAGACCATCCGGATCCTTCACGTAATCATGCAGGGTAATGTAACTCCGTCGGTGTCGATATCGGCGCTGGGTGTAGATTATCGGCTGTCGGCATTGCATGCGCATGCCAGGGAGTGGGCGGCGGGAGCTCGGGGTATATATACGCAGGCACCCGCATCGTGCCTGTCTCTTCATGTTTTCTTGCATCTTATAGACAACAATTGCATCGTGAACCGATTTCTGAAAATACTGACCCCTCCGTCACGGGTGCGAGTAGTTCCGGGCTATCTCAACACAAAATCTCCAACAAGCGTGCGACGACGTTACACACAGATATAGTCGACGTCCGACAATTGGTGCTTAGCAATCCGACAAGATCTCAAGATGGTCACGAAGGAGATACTCGGCCGCGACCTGACGGCGAAAGACCACGTTCTCATCGCGGCGACATGGGACCCGCCGACCGCGTGGATGGAGCGCATCCGCAACGAGCATCCGGGCATTCGCGTGACGTACTACCATATCAAGATGGATCGGCAAAAGGTGTTTATGACGGGTGGAAAGCACGTTCCCGATGGTGCGCATACTCCGTCCCACTTATCCCGCGTCTACCGTATACACCTCAAATATCATATTACATATATGAGAGTATATGCGGGTGGACGAATGGATGAATCCGTCGCTAATCAGTGGATGAGGGTCGCTGGGACGTGGTTGTATAGAGCTATTCGCGGACGTTACGATTTTCGTGACGATGAATTACCTGCCGGAGCCGGCGATAGCGCCAAAGTTGGAGATTGTCAGCATCCTCAGCGCCGGCGTCGACCGGCTAGACCACACGCCGTTATGGCGGGATACGGACATTACCATCACCGCCGCCAACGGTGTGCACGGCCCACAAATCGCCGAGTGGTACGTATAATACTATACCACCCACATCCCCATTGCCCACCTTGCATCCCATATACATTACGTACCTCGCATTATATCCGTCGACTTGGTTAACCGATATGATATGATATATAGGATAATGGGCCATCTGCTAGCGCACACGCACCATTTCCGACTCCTCGAGCAATGGCAGCGCGACCACCACTGGGGCAACAAAGGCGGCAGCTACACCGGCCGCCCGGTCCGCGACCTCGTCGGCCAGAAAATCGGCATATACAGCTACGGTTCCATCGGCCGACAGTGCGGTCGTGTCGCGCACGCGCTGGGGATGGAAGTACACGCTTACACCGCCTCACCGCGCCCTACCCCCGAAAGCCGACGAGATAACGGGTATATCGTTCCCGGTACTGGCGATGCGGCGGGCGAGTTCCCCGTGAAATGGTATAGCGGGATGGATCGCGGGTCGTTAAGGGAGTTTCTAGCTGTCGGGTTCGATGTGTTGGTGCTGGCGGTGCCGTTGACGGCGGAGACGCGGGGGTTGTTGGGACGCGAGGAGTTCGAGGTTATCAGAAGGAGTGGCAGGAATATGTTTTTGGTGAATGTTAGTCGCGGGCCGTTGGTTGTGACGGGGGAGATGGAGAGGATGTTGAGGTTGCCGTTGGAGGAGGGTGGATTGCGAGGTGCAGCGCTGGATGTGGTCGACCCTGAGTATGTGTATCACGTATTGATTCAATCGGTTGTCTGTATGGTGTGGTATGCTGACATGGTGCTGGCAGGCCGTTACCTGAGGATCACCCACTGTGGGATGTACCGAACGTGGTGAGTATACTAACGAGATACAATGCTGCATTAGGATGGAATGGGCTAATATTTGGGTAGTACATTTCGCCGCACGTTTCCGGCTCCGGGGAAACGTACTTTGAGCGCTGCTTGGACATTCTGGCAATAAACCTGCAGCTGCGCGCGGAGGGCAAGAGACTGATCAATGTAGTAGACAGAAAGCGGGGTTACTAGATTCGATAGCTGAGGCTGGAGTAGTCTCGGGGGCGCTGGACTGGCCAGCTGGAGGGCGGACGGAATATTCCGTTTCATGTTGGTTACATTCATGCTGGGATACCTGTATTGGCGTGCATGCATGCGAGGCCAGGGCAGGGTATTCGAATCGACAGTCGCATTTTACTAGAGCTGGATCATCGATCGATCGAGATGGACATGCTACAATGTCTTCGCACCTAGAGAGATGTATAGATTTACGAGCTGGCGACATATATATATGCGCTTGTATCTGGCTGGCTATACGACCTTGTGGATATGCATATTTTATGGATTTAGGATGACATTGTTGACCGGAAGCTGGAGGAGCTGGGTCCATGCAGAGTTTCTGTTTGTGTCATCTTGTTTGGAATGTCTTTTGTGCAAGTATATTAGGCAATTTACATTGATCGAGTTGAAATTCTCAAATGTATTCTAGCACAGTAAGCTCAAGCGCCGACAGTATTATAGTTATGTCGATGTCATTAATATTTTCAGAAAAGTGGTGAAGGGTAACGTTGGTTGATAGGCTGCCGACGTTACACAGCAGAATTAAATGGAGTTGCTAACATAAGTGGTGTATTATAAGTTGCAGTTGTACTTTGTCCTGATTGATGTTAGGCCGAAGGAATATGCCGACGGCTCACCCGTGCGCAGCAGCTGAGAGATCTTTGACGGCCGGTTCTGAAGCGTCCGTGCCGCTGCTGGTGACAGTTGGTTATCAAGGACTGAACCATGCAATACTTGAGTCGAGTATCTTATTAAATTCCGTCTGTTGTGCTGTTCGGGCCGAGGCAGGTCGGAAGACCCGAAGGATTCACGTCGAGGAGTACTCTAGTATAGCACACGAAATGTAAATTAAGTAGCAAATGCGAATGCACATTTGGAAAGGGAGCTGCAGCTTCTACTCGGGATACCCCCGCAGCAGTCTTGATCTTGGATGGATCACGACGCATTGGCTGCATTGGCCCCTGCCCGAGTCGAGTCGAGCTCAGCTCTGGTCTGGTGTTCTGTTCTGTTCTGTTGGATTTGTCAGGCAGCCCGGCGAGGCCTCCGTTTGGCCCATTCTGGCCGCGCGAGTCATGACAAAGCATCCACTTCTTGACAGACTCCAATCGAGGCAACCACCGACGGCGCATCACGGTCTCCGAGCTGCTGCAGCTGCCGGCGATATTCGGTCGACCCTCCCAGCTGTCCTTACTGCTCGTTAATTCCCTGCCACGGAGCATTTTGACCAAGATCGAAATCAATTCGCAAAAGCGCACGACATTGAGGCAGATGTTCAGTTGTGAACTTCTCCTCACGCGATTGCATCATATCACCGCGGTTGTGGCCTTGCTGCCCCGGTTCCCTGGAACGTTCCGTTGATGGATATCACAATCGATCAGATAATTGGGCCAAGCTCTGTGACACGGCTGCAGCTGCATGTGCATGCCCACTCGGACGAGAACTCGTAGCTAAGTACTTCGTGGATCGTCTACCTCCATCGATAGAATATATGATTTCAGCTTGAAGTCTGACAATTACCATGCTCGATCAGATCGCTTCGAAGCTTCTTGAACCCGAATTGCATCGAACCGAGTCGGCTGGTCTGCAATTACACTTGATCCGACTTTCTTCTTTCTCCTCGGTTGACGCCCCGCCGGCCAAGAAGCAAAATCTGTGCCTGGCGGATCTGCTTGATAATCGACGGTCCAGGCCAGCTCCACCGGAAAGCAACCAGCGTATCCACTGGCCAGTAGCGTATTCCTGGCATCTGCATCCGATCGAGTGGCACCGAAGCTGCCTGCCTGCCTCTCCGTTGGCAAGTACCTAGGAACTTACCTGTGGACGTTTCGCCGAGGCCGCAGGGCATGACTAACGACTTGCTGCTGCTTGACTAGCGTGCCTCTGCCTTCTGCTTGTCCTGTTACGTACAAAGTATCTGAAGCTCCAATATATAACACCCAGCCCTCTCCCTCACTTCACTTCCTTCCCTATTATTTTCACCTACCTTATATAGGCCTTATAATAGCGTATTCTTGTCTTCTATCGCATCTTAAACCTCCTCGACTGTTACTCCAGAAATATAATATCGACGTACGGCTGGGATCCATATAGACTTCTTGTTTACCTTTCGCATCCAAGCGTGCATTTGACTTCTAGCTTCTTGGTATAAAATTCTCTCAACGACGCTCCAACACCAACCCGTAGCTTCACGATAGCCACGCACCCATTATAAAAACATCACCCACGATATAATCCGCACCTCGTCCACTGTAGAAGCTCAAGCCTAACCCGCCTAGTTTCCCTCAACCAACCACGTTGTCCTCTCGGTTCTTCCGCCCGCTGCTCGCGGCCGCTCGCTTTCGCCCCGTTGTCGGCGCATCCGCCGGTGTCGCAACACTCCTCGCCCACAAGCAGCAGGTGCCCTCCAGCCGCAGCTTCACCTCTCCCCCTCCACCTGGCATCACAAGCCAGACAACCCCCTCGACACTCTCGCCGACCTCCAAAATGCACAGCCGAGTAGTCATCATCGGCTCCGGCCCCGCCGCGCACACCGCCGCCGTCTACCTCGCCCGCGCCGAGCTCAAACCCGTCCTCTACGAAGGTATGCTCGCCAACGGCATCGCGGCCGGCGGCCAATTGACCACCACCACCGACGTCGAAAACTACCCAGGATTCCCCAAGGGCATCATGGGCCAGGAACTAATGGACGCCATGCGCGAACAGTCCATCCGCTTCGGCACCGAAATCATCACGCAGACCGTCGCAAAGCTCGACCTCAGCGCCCGCCCCTTCAAATACTGGCTCGAGTGGGCCGAGGACGCGGCCCCGCACACGGCCGACGCAATCGTCCTGGCCACCGGCGCCAGCGCGAAGCGGTTACACCTCCCCGGCGAGGAAACGTACTGGCAAGCGGGCATCAGCGCCTGCGCGGTCTGCGACGGCGCCGTCCCCATCTTCCGCAACAAGCCGCTCGTCGTCATCGGCGGCGGCGATAGTGCAGCTGAGGAAGCGCTGTTCCTGACAAAGTACGGCTCGAAAGTAACCGTGCTGGTCCGGAAGGGAAAGCTGCGGGCGTCGACAATCATGACCAAACGCCTGCTGAACCACCCCAAGGTCGAGGTGCTCTTCCACACGAGGGCCGTAGAGGCAAAGGGCGGCAAGCTGCTCGAGAAGCTGATAATCGAGGACGTGCGCGACGGCGAGCAGCGCGAGTTGGAAGCCAACGGCCTGTTCTACGCGATTGGACACGAGCCGGCGACAGCGCTGGTCAAGGGACAGCTAGACGTCGACGAGGACGGGTATGTCATCACCGTCCCAGGAACAGCAGAGACATCCGTCCGCGGCGTCTTTGCGGCAGGCGACGTCCAGGACAAACGATACCGTCAGGCGATTACCAGTGCCGGTAAGTTCGCCCCACATCACATCCACTCCAACATATAACTATACTAATATCAACGGTACAGGCTCCGGCTGCATGGCAGCCCTCGAATGCGAGCGCCTCCTCGCCGAGGAAGAAGAATCCGAAACCGACGCAAAGCCCATAATGTGAGTCCCCCAAAACAATTAGTCGTATGAGTATCCACTAATATAATTATACCAAAAGGGTAGAGGTCAAGAAGGAAAGCAATGGCGTGGCTCCAGAATATAAATCAAATCCTTTAGTCTAGCGAAGCGGAAACGAGAAGGATCACTAGTCTCCCCTTCGCATCCCACGAAACGGTCCGCCACCACCGTCTTCGAAAACCAGTGAGATGACTCGCTCACTTTACATTCTCTATCACGTTGGATGAAGCGCCACTATCGCTGTTAGAGTATATACCTTGGTAGTTGTAGGGTGCTGCTTGCTTAGTATACCTTCGGGTCTCATTATACGATGTTCATTCTGTCCTTGGGGCTGCTTTGAGCCTTTTGCTTTCTTGATGTGCGGCGACGGATTGTTAGGTTGCTAGTATTCCCTGGATCTGTGGGTCCTTTGTATAGATATCGTTATCGTTACGATTTGGAAAAGCAATTAATGGTAAGCCAAAATTTAGAGCATGGCATGACAAGATCTGGTAGTAGTAACCTGAGAGCGGCTTGGCTCTACAGTTTCTATCGCTTTGTTGGTCATATATTGGTAATTTCATGTACTGGTCAGCATATGCTAGATAGATTCAGACGCTGATTATCTAGCCTGCTGTACATTAAGTGGCAAGCTCCAAATTTCATGATATTCACAGATCGGTATCATATGAGGCTGTAAGAGTTATATGAACCATATGTATATTCACGCACAGCGATGTCGAGTCGATTCCTGCATAGAAGCATGATATATGATATACACAAATCTCTAGATCTAGCAGCGCAGCACTATATACACAAACCCGCCGGCCGGTAGAACCAAGTATACACTGTAGTACTACATGCACGCACCCACATATATACACCAGTATTCGCACCCCTCTCACATCCTCGCCTCGTGTCTATCAACCCCAAGCTTCGCCCTCAACACAGCCATAAACGTCGCTTGATTCCGATCACTAAAGCTCGGATTCATCTTAATCCCCTTCTCCGCATCGCTCAGCACCTTCAACTCCCTTCCACCCGCCGACACACCCCTCGGCAAATCTACAAGATACTCCTCACCCGGCACGACGATGCCGTCGCCCAGCAGCGCGCGACCAGCCCACCGCAGCATCGGCTCATGCTTCGGCTTGCGGTGCCACTGCAGCTTCTTCGCGCCGGGAGAATTCAGACCGCCGACAGCTGGTATCCAGCGGCTGTAGTCCTCGGGTTCGGGAAAGTATGGCTTTGTGGAGTCGTATACTGGGTGCGGCTCGACTTCGCCGGGCTGCGCGGGGCGTGGGTTCGCGGTTAGGTCGAGCCATTCCATCTCGTCCTGTTTTTCTTCAGCCATGAGAGCGTCGCGGGCGCTTTTGGATAGTGCTCCGCGAGCACGACGGGCGCCACGGCCGCGTCCTCGTCCTCCGCCGCGTCCGCGACCGCCGCCGCCACGACCACCGCCACGACCGAGACCGAAGAGGTGGCCGCGTTGGCGACGGGCGATGTGCGAGTCGAAGCCTGTTGGGGTTGGGACGTCACGGGAGACCATGCGGATAGCGTAGGAGGGTGATGCGCCGCCGGCCGCGCCTTCGGGCGTTAGTGTCCGCGCGACGAGTTCGCCAGAGCGGAGACGGCGGTCGCGGGGTGCGGTGCCTTCCGTACGGGCAGCGGAGACGGCGGAGCGGGCGACGGCGTACGCGCGGGCCTGTGCTTGCGCTTGGCGTTCCGCGGCGGTCATGGTGGTCGCTTGGGCGCGCGGGATGATGGCATTAGGGTCGTTGGCGGCGGCGGCGGCAGCTCGTTCTTTCTGTTGCTGCTGCTGCTGCTGGCGGACGCGGGCTTGAGCGCGGGCGAGGCGTTTGGCACGCTGTTCGGCTGTGCGTTTCTGCTCGCTGTCTTCCGGCTGCGAGGCGCGGGACATGAGGCTTGCGACGTCGGCGGGGTCGGCGGGGCTGATGTGTTTGCGGATGCGGGGCGGTGGTAGGTCGCTGGGTCGGCCTATTGGTGCGGCGAAGCTGATGGGTGGCGGGTGGTCACGGGAGGGGTATGATGCCGGCTGCGATTGTGATGGCGGCGGCGGCGGCGCTGCAGTATTATATGGCGAGGAGGTCACCGGCTGGGAAGGTTGGTAGCCGTACTGTTGGGTAGGTTGAGATTGAGGCTGGTAGTAAGGCTGAGATTGAGGTGGAGGTTGTGCTTGAGGGGCAGCTTGCTGCTGTGGAGATTGAGACGGTTCTGGAGAAGCAGCGGGAGGTGCCGCGGGAGGAGCAGGAGCAGGAGCAGGAGGCCCCCGTGCGAATATCGACTGCCGTATCGATCCCGTCTTCTTCATGAGTTCCGATAAATTCATCTTGGGAATCGTTCGTCCTATCGATATGGCCATCGTCAGTCAGCACATGTACCTCTCACCAATGGATCAATTGACCAGCCGAAATGGATGAATAAACGCATAGATGGATAGACGGGTATGTGGATGTGTATGTCTGTCGACTCACCTTTATCTCCGTCATCTTTCTCATCCTCCAGCAGCGTCCGCGACCCGTGCAGCCCACGCGAGTGGGGTGTCCTGCTATCGCCATCGAGCACAGCCTGATAGAGCGCCGAGGTATGCCATATCCGGCCGCGGGCAATGCCTCTCCTCAGCTGCAGAGAGTACATTCTGGCGAATGCCGATGCCGATGCCGATGCGGTGGCGGGGAATTGTCGTTTGTTCGTCTGTCGTGGGGGACTTAACTACAGCGAGAGAGGACGTTGTCGTTGAGTGCTGTTGCAAAGCGAGTTTCTGCGGTCACGTGGCGCCACCTCGCGTGGAGCACCGCCGACGCCAATTGAATCGAGTCGGAGAACTCGCGAGAGAAAAGACGCAGGAAGAGAAGGAATTAGAATTGGCTCGCCAAACTACATGTGATACGGTAAAAAACAGACAATGATATTTACACTTTTGATAATGATTTTAGTCAATGAACGTAAAGTAAAAGCGCGACGTCGATCGAACTCCCAGGGATTCTGTCATGAACAGAAGTTCCTCTCCGTCGATTGCAACCCTCCGCCCCCATAGATCCGCCTATATAATGCCAATATGCATTCTCACCGTTATATCTTACGAGTGCGTCCATCGCATCCCGTTCTACATGGGAATGAAATCCCGGACTCGCCACCAATCACACCGGCCGCTAGATCAGCGGCAAGCCACATTCGTCTATACGTTCCACCCCTCTCTCGTTCCATTTTCTCACCTGTCGACATGAACGACATTTACTTGGCGAAATGCAAGTCGTAGCCGAGCCACTTCCGCTGCAGCACCTGCTCAACCGACAATCCAGGCGTACCATACGTCAGCGGCGCAAAGAAGACGAAACCGCCAATCACCGCCGCCAGAATCACACCGCCCACAATCCACGACAGCGGCGTCGCAACATTCGGCGCCGACGGCGACGAGGGCATAACACCCGTCAGCGTCCGGTGTCCACTCTTCTTCCCACTCTGAACAGCCTTAACGTGCTCCGGCACCGTCTCGTCCACATTCTCGCTGTTGAACACAAAGTCGAGAAGCGCACCGGTCACCAGCGCGCTGGCAAGGTGCGCGGGGAGGTAATGGTGCAAGAATAGCTGACGGCCCATGACGAAGAAGGCGGCGTAATGCGTCAGCCATGCGATGAAAAAGTATCCTGTAGAGTTGTACAGCTTGGAGCGCGTGCGGAAGTCTAGCGCATCCACGCCACGACGCTTGGTAACCTGGTCGGCGCCGATGATGCCCGCGAAGACAGCGAGGAGCGACGAAGCGAGCCACCAGCCGACAGGGTTGCCCAGGAAGTAAATCTGCTCGCGGGTATCGTTCTTCGTCCAGAAGGACACGCCGCGGAGCAAGTACGGCCATTGGATCGGGTGCGAAGCGTAGGGGTGGGACGAGGTCAACGCATTGTTGTGGTGGAACATGGCTCGCTGCAGCTCGAAATACTTGACAAGGAAAGGCAGCGTCTTGACGACCTTTGGCGCCCTCTCGTTTCGCGGGTCGTTCTCCGCGAGGCCGATAATATCGTCTACGTACCAGAGGTTGGACGTCTGCTGTATGTTCTTGTTGCCGTTGATTTCCTGCTGCTTGAAACCCCAGTCTGGCAGCGGCTTGGTGTGTGTCCACATGGCCACTTTTGAGGGGAAGTGGATCAGCTTGAACTGGCCGGCCATGGTCTTGAACTCGGCGCCGGGGCGGAGACCCTCGACTCTGATCTCGAAGAGAGTGTCGTTGAGTCGCTGGGCGGCGGTGTCCTGGTCGACAGTGGTGAACTCCTGGTTGGTCGGGTAGTATGGAGACGCGACATCGTGAGATAGGAGAATGGTGTTAGTCACGACATGTTGGAGACGGACGGCATCACCGTTGAGGACAGACACGCCAGTCCTCTGCCTGGTGTCGGTTGCAGGGAGGATGATCCACTGGTTGTTGGTGTCATTGTGCGGGTAGCCCGTGACTTGCTGGCCCTGGGAGGAGATTCTGCCATCTTCATACCGCAGTGGGTATCTCGCGGTGTGGGAGTGAAGGAAGACTTTAGTATCCTTGTGGCGGATGGTGATGACATCCCAGTAGTTGATGTTGGTGCTGGACAGAGTCATAAGATTGTCCGCCAATGTTTCCTGGAACGCCGGAGACATAAAGTCGTCACCCGTTCCACTTCGGTACAAGATGGCAAAGTGGACCTGGAACCAAAAGAGGTAAAAGCAGAACGGCACAACGATCAGGCCGAAAGCCCGGGCGGCGAAATGGTAGCCGAACTCTTGAAGGGTAAGTCCCGTGTTGATGTCCAGAAGGCCCCACAGGTCGATGGCGACAGCAGTTCCGATAGTGACGAACGTGAAGACACCAACATACTTGGTGGAGATGACGCAGGAAAGCGCAACGCCGGTAAGAAGCAACCACTTCCACCATTTCCGCGAGAACGGCGCGTGTCGCATCTTGTAGAACCGAACATAGGCCAAGATCGAGCACGCCATGGAGAAGATCAAAGTGGCATCGAGCAAGATCAGCCTGGTCTGGCCAATGTGCGCGTTATCTAATCACCAGATTAGCCCCTCCCCGCTCTCCGCGGTATCGATAAGGGGGGACGAACCAAACAGAACCAACCCAGCGGCGAGAAGAGACGCGGGAATCGAGTATCCGCTCTCCCACATGGTCAGGTACACGACTGAGACGGTCAAAGATCCAAGCAGAGCTGGCATTGTCCGAAACGCGACATAGGGCACCTTATGATCTATGTACGAGTCGCCAATGTTGTCGAACTTGAAGTCTCCGTCGAAGCCGACGAACCAGCCCATGAGGGCGAACAGGAGCTTTCCAAACGGCGGATGGACATCGAAAAAGTACGTTCGTTGCAGATACTGTCCGGGTCTATGTTAGTTCCAACTTTTTTGTTTCTCGACTCTGTTGGTGTTACTCGATGGTGTAGCGTACGAATGAAGCGAACTATCACATATCACCAAATTGACGTCAGCATCGCGTGTCTGTTAGAAAAGAAGATATCGCGAGATCCCACCTTGCCAAAATGCACCTCGTCGAACACGACTTCGTTCGGATGATTGATTTTCCAGAATCTCGTGACGAAGGCCAGCGCTGTCACAACGATCAATGAGATGGTGTGTCCGATTTGGAATTTCTTCTTCTTGTTCGTCGAGGTGGTGGCAGCAGCCTTCTTGTTGCTCGTGCTGGCTTTCGATAGGACCTCGTCTTCGGAGTGAGGGGCGGGAGTAGCTCCCCGCTGCTTCTTCCTCTGACGGACGCTGTTGCTCTGGTCCGCCATGATGACGTCGGTTGCCGTCAGCTCAGTGACGAGGAGAGTTCGAGCTGGTAACGCGGGCTGCACGCGGACGGACGTATGTTAGCGACGACGGGCAAAAAGAAACGCGTGCCAATTGATGATTTTTTGATACTTTGCAATAAGAAAGGATAAAACGAGTAGAGTACTAAGTAAGTGAGTACGTACCGGGCAATTGAAAGGATGGGTGAAGATGGGTGGATCTAGTGTCGTCTGCGGGCTGCAGAGGGGAGAGCCGTGATATTGTATTTATTCCGATCCGCCCGGCTGGAATGCAAATTGGTGTTGGAGAGGACAGCCTGTTGCTTTCCAGCCGCTGGTACTTCTTGGTAGTTAACGTTATCGCTGGTATCAAACGAATCGAACGCCGTGCTCGAAGACAGTTGAAACAACCTGCTTTCAGCCCGCAGACAATCAATAATCGTATTGGGCCGTCTAATTAGCTCCCAATTAAAGGGGCCTGAACGCGCAAGCCGCTTAGCCTGCTAATTTGCACCCAGAAGCCGAAGTAATAGTGGAACCCGGGTACGATAGCTTGCAACTTCCGTGTTTGCGCGCCTCCCGGGAAGCTCCCCGGGACGTGCCACAAAGCTCCCCGGGGCCCGGAGCCTGTCCCCCGGGAGCCTGATTACGTCCGTCACGCCGCTCACACGCCAGAAAACAAATTTCTCGACAACCTGAATTTAGAGACCTCCTCGGCTCCGCGACCACGACCTTCACCGCCCGCCCGCCCGCCACGCCTCATCGAAAGCCCGTTCCGTCCACCGACTGCCCTTCCTCCCTTCCGATTCTTCTCTCTCCGACCATCCTTCCGCTCCCACAATGGCGTCGCCAACAGCCAACGTATGCTTGCACCCGCCCTAATATCTCCATTCCCTTCCTCAATCCATCCGCCTCGTCACTGCCATCCATTGCCGTCCCGAGACGCCCAGCTAATACAATCCCGCTGTTCTCATAGATCCTCCGCTGGTCCTTCCTCGCCTTCGGCGTGCTCTACGGCTTCCAGCACCAGCGAACGTTATACAAGCAGGAGCGCGAGCACCACGCAAAGCAGGAGTGGGATCGACAAGAGAAGCTGATCGAGCTCGCAAAGGCCGAGTACCAGAAGAGCTTATTACCACCCGAGAAGCGGAACACCAGTCAGTCACCTAATCACATATAACTACATCTACGTCAATTGGTGTAGTATGCATACAGACGCTGACGTTGCCACGTGCAAACAGTTATAAGCAACCCGGATGACCCAAAGTTCGACCTGGAGGCCTACCTGGTAAACCTGGCGGCGAACGAGGCGAAGGCGAAGGTGTAATTTCAATCTCACTGATGCGTATACCTACGTCGTAGCTGGTGGTCCTGTAACTCCCTTTCGATCACAGGGCTGGCAGTTCGCTGGAGACGAAAAACACATATGACGACCCGGTCAGAAAATATATCTCAATAGACTTGGATTAGATCTTGGTTCAAGAGGGAAAACACGGGGCCGATGCGATCGGTGCCCCAGTATTCTTGTATATTACGTTTTTATCTCATGCATGTCGCTGCTTTCACCTTGTCCATACCGATATCATTCCGCAATGCCATCCCCATCCATCCATAACCTTGAGGATGGCGCATGACTATTATATCACCACGACACACCCCATCATGACTAGTAATATACACACAAGTAGGTAGATGAGCAGATATTAGATCTGATCAGACCCGCAAAGCAGACTCTCAAAGTGACGATATGATCAATCGATATAGATCGGATTGCATGTCCTGCCAGCGTCGAGACCAGTAACAAAATCTCCGAACAAAATCTCCGCCGTCGATACTATCACAGCTCAACGTCATCTCTCGCCCACAGCTTACACGTCCGATCATGCCCACTGCTCACGAAAAAGTTGCCGTTCTTCGCAACGTCGACGCTCAGCACATTCCCCGAATGCCCTGGCAGGCTCTTGACCAGCGCCCAGTCGTCCGAACTGAACACATTCACAACCTTATCAAACCCGCATGTGACAAAATACTTCCCGCGGTCCCCCATCTCGATCTCTCCATCCTCCAGCCGCCGCCCGGTGCTAACGCCGCCGTCGAAAAACCGCACGTCGCTCACAAGGCCCGTATGTGCGCCGATGGTCGATATGCATTTCATCTTGCGCACATCCCACACCTTCAACGTCGCATCCGCCGAAGCGCTGACGACCTGGTATCCGTTCGGGGAGAACGCCAGCCCGTGGATCTCGCGAATATGTCCATCGAGAATCTGGACCGTCCGGCCGGTTCGCAGGTCCCACACGCGGCCGATGGCGTCGAGGCCAGCTGTGGCGACCAGCGCCCCGTCGCATTGGAACGAAATCGCAAACACCTCCCGTGAATGACCCTCCTGTAGCAGTAGTTCTGTCGTCGTCTCCACGTCCCACAGCCGCCAGGTGGTATCGAACGACGCAGAGCCAACGTACCGTCCGGATGGGTGGTATTCGACCCGGCAGACTCTCGCTCCGTGGCCGAGTAAGCTGGCGACAGGGGTGTCTTGCTTCATATTCCACAGATGTATATCGCCCTCACCGCCGCCGGAGACCATACACGGTGCATCCTCCGAGAGTCCTTCCATCGGCGACCAGGATAGACCGCCAACTTTATTCGTATGCCCCCGTAGCGTCTTCACGACGTTCATGTTCGGCACTGAGAGTATGCGGATGCTGCCGTCCCAGTTCCCCGCCGCGATGACCTTCGAGTCGTTTGAGAATCGTGTTATCGAAACAGGACGGTCACCGGCAAGCTGCGATCCGAGGAGGTTGTAGCCTGCCAGTCGGTCTTTGATCCCCTTCCGGTGCTTGCTGTGCTGCGCTAGCGCTACCGTCGATTCTCCCAGCTGCAGCTGCCGTCTATCCCTTGCGCGCTCGATAGAATACCGCGCGATCCACTGCCGCGCGGCAAGCAGCTCGGGAATGCCCTCCGTGTAAAACTCCTCCTCGACATCCTCGTCGTCTTCGCCAGCTTCCTCGTCCGCATCAGCCATGGAGACGTCCTCGCCGTCCTTAATTTCCTTCCTGTCAGCCTCATCTAGCTGCGCGGCAAGCAAGGCGCGTAGCCGATCTCTTCGGTCGCTTTTTTCCTCGCCGAACAGTGTGATGGGCTCGCCCATCTCCCGGAGCTTGGCGCGGACGCGGCCATCGTCGGTGGGGACTGTGATTGCGGCCGCGCGCTTCTTCTTGTCGATTTGTTGAATGATAGCGGATGCTTTCTCCGGCGCGATGCCGGAGGCCATGCCGCCTATCACGTAATCATGGTCGGTGGCTGCGATATTAACGTCGACGTTAGCTTCGTGTTCGTGAGGTAGAGCGTAAGGAGGGGGTTACGTACGGACTTGGTCGATTGTGATTCCCATGTCTTCATCTTCATCTTGCTGCAGATGTGAGTATATACGTCAGAAGTTCCTGAGCGGCTGTTATGCGTGGAGAAGCGCGGTGGACGGGGAGACTTACGATTTCTTCGACGTAGGCGCGTCGTGAGGGATGCATTGTGAGAAGCCGCTACTGTGCGTATGCACAGACCAGGTGTGCGATATTAGTAGGATAGATGCGACGGGGAATGAGCTTGTCGGTGTCGGGAGTGCGTATACAAGGAACGTAGTGTGCTGTTGGGAGCTAGAGGTTGATGAGGATGGAGGTTGAAGGTAAAGAGTCAGATTTTGAGGCTGTTATACACAGCATCCACACCGCCCGAGGACAGCAGGCGGATACCGGGGATTCTCCCAGTGCCCCGGGACCAACGGGGAGCTGGCTTCCCGGGGCCAGCAACAACCACAGGTAGCTCCACGACATCCACCTTGCTCGCATCACGAACCTCCCTTCTCGATCAACGTCCGGCTTCACCATCTACCCGCCGCCATCATTCCTTCAATACACTACTACTCCCCACGGAACTCCAATTGCTACCCGTCTCGTGCCTTTAGTACTGGCTACCGCCAACCATCACAATTCCGTGCTCCTACTTCGCCCCAGTCGACGTCCGCATCTTGAAGTGCAGGATGAGCTCCCACAAGGAAGAAATCCTCGCAAAGCGCGCCAAACTAGAAGCCCTCAGACGGCAGCGTGAGGCGCGGCAATCGCAGTTCGCGACATCGCGATCCGGCGAAACAGAGGTACGTCGCGTCTTCCTAGAGCTTGCTCCAACGGGCCTACTCCATCCCCACTCCCTCACCAGTTACCACCTTGCACCCCTTACTTACTTACTACCTGCATCCTTCACTCCTCCTCCAAGAAACAGACCTCGCTGACCATCTGGTCCCGTCGCTCTATCCACACTATCTAATCAACAGTTCGCATCTCCACAAGCAGTCCGAGCGTCCACCCGCATCGAAGACCGACGGTCTGATATCGACAGTCTCGTCCGCGATCTGATCGGTGAAGGACGGCCCGGCTCCACCGGCCCCGGCAGCAGAGGCAGCAGGCCGACCTCCGTCCTCAGCGCTGCGGAAAGCAACGTCTCCGAACTCACATCGCCCCAGTACGCGCCGCCGCTCCAACCCCAGTACGGGAATCTATTCCGTGGGTATAAATCTACAATCACACCGGCCAGGGCTAACCGCACCTTCTTCATACCCACAGGACCGACTCGTCGCAGCACACCGTCTCCTACCAGGTCCTAACGACCGTTGCCCCCACCGTCATCTACGACGCGCCCCCATCCGCCACTAAAGAAATCGTCACCTACAGCAAGCAAGTCCAGACCACAGAATCATGGCTATCGACCGGCGTCGGCACGGACGACATTGAAGTCGACGCAGCAGGCGAACCCAGCGCCGCAGCAATAGCCAAAGCCGACGAGGAGCTTAAAGAGCGAATACGGCAGCTTGAGGAGGAAATCGAAGCTCTCCAGCTCCACGATGGCAAAGCAGCAGACGACGAGCTCCCCAACGGCACCAAACCCGCCCCGAAGGTCCGCGAGCTCGACGACGACGAAAAGGTGCGAATCACAACCACCGACGAATTCGCCGAGTTCATCGAGCGCTCCACCAAAGTCATGGAACGCGCCCTCGACCAAGACTACGACATCCTCGCAGACTACGGCCTGGGTCTGACCAACGCCGACGAGGACTCCTCCGGCCGCAAGATCAAAGAAACCATCCAATTCTACTCGGAACGCTGGTCCAAGAAGCGCATCGTCTCCGACATCCACTTCTCCCCTAAATTCCCAGAACTCGTGCTGGCATCCTACACCAAGAACCCCTCCGCGCCACATGACCCCAACGGCCTCGTCCAGGTGTGGAACCTCCACCTCCACGACCGCCCAGAGTACATCTTCCACGCGCAGTCCGACGTCCTCACCGCCCGCTTCAGCCCTTACCACCCGAACCTCATCGTCGGTGGCGCTTACTCCGGCCAAGTCCTCATCTGGGACACCCGCGCCAAAGCCCAGAGCGTGCTGCGCAGCCCGCTCACGGGCTCGGGTCACTCTCACCCCGTTTACGACGTCTCCGTCGTGGGTACGCAGAACGCCAACAACATCATCAGCTGCTCTACCGACGGCCTCGTCTGCGGCTGGTCCATGGACATGCTGGCCAATCCGCTGGAAGTGCTCGAGCTGACTTCACCCTCCCCGGGGCGCAACGACGACCTCGCACCAACCTGCATGGCGTTCCCGCATTCCGACCCAACATACTTCCTCGTCGGCACCGAAGAAGGCGGGATATACCCCTGCCACCGGTACGACCGCGCGGGCGCGAAGGCCGGCGTGGAGCCACGCATCTCCTACCGCGGCCACGCCGCACCCATCATGTCGATCGACTTCCACCCGGTCAAGGGGCCCGTAGACTTCGGCGACCTCGTCCTCTCCGCCAGTCTCGACTGGTCGGTGAAGCTGTGGAAGGCGCGACCCCCCGCTGCGACAGCCGCGGCAGTGGTACCAGGCTCGCAGCCACAGGTCGCAACCCCGCTGCTGGACTTCCCGCGGGAAGACGTGGTGTATGATACGAAATGGTCACCCGTGAAGCCCGGCGTGTTCGCGCTGGTCGACGGTGCGGGTAGTTTGGAAGTGTGGGATCTGACAGTGGACACGGAGGTACCCGTTGCGAAGACGCAGCCAACGGCACGGCCTGGTGCAACGAGCCTGTTGACGCGCAGCTTGAATAAATTGGCGTGGGAGGAGGTCGATGGCCGGAAGATCGCGGTGGGTGGTCTGGATTCTACGGTTACGATATTCGAGGTCGGCAACGACCTGGGTGGCGCGGAGAACGCGCGTGGAGACGAGTGGGGGTCTATGAAGAAGTTGATTGGGAAGGCGGAGGGCGGCGGCGTGTTTGGCGGCGGACTCGGCGGCAGTGTGACGAACGGTGCTACATGATCAATTGTATCAGTTGATGGGCGGATGCATGAATTTCTGTGTGGGTATGTGGGGAAGACGAGTTCCGTGGGTCGGTCTGGCGTTCCATGGACAGCATGTATGTAGCATGTAGGTAATATTTAGTGTAATCATGTATACCAACCGCTTTGCAGTCATCCGAATAATCCAAGTGACCATATATCACCAATAGCAGAGACCACCTAACGAACTGACGGTATAAGCCATGAGAGTAGCGTCATGTGTGTGTATATTATAACTATTACGTTAATAGTCTGGACACAAAGTCTAATAGCATACACCGGTCCTTTGTAAATTAACAGAAACCGCTCCTAATATACACATCTGAACAAATTGCAAATTCATCAAATGCTGCCACATGCCTGCATATATATAATGTATGTACCTGCCAACCAGACGACATAACATCTACTGAACACCGATCAATTCCCACATGCAGGAAATCAATATAAAGATATCAAAATGCGCACGCACGCATATGCAAATGTAATGGCATCATAATAAGCATCATAGCAACTTGCATGCTGAATGCTCCTGGATATGCAGGTCCAATATCGGCCGAGTATCAACGCGTTAACGTTGTTTATAATAATGTAAGGTGGGTCGAAAGGTGTACGGATGGACTGTTAGAAGAGGCTAGGTGCTTGATACCGGCTGATTTATGCAATATCATGCCTTCCGTCGATGGGAAGGTGAACACCTACGGCGGACTTGTGTATGGCTTAGTGAACTACAACCTGGGGCTAGGCGCGCCGGGCCCGCCGCCACCAGGCAGTACTCCGCGCAACGGTTCTTCATAGTACGCTGACGCATCAACCTTCGGCGGCTCCTCCGGCTTCGGTTGCGGCGGGGGTGCCTGCTGCTTTTCCGTCGTCGGCGGTGGAGGCGGAGGCGGCTCCTTTTGCGGAGTGTCAGTGGAACTGTCCGTCGTCGTCACGCTCTCAGGCGCTCTTGTCTCCGCCGGCGTCGCAGCCTTGACAGCCGGCACAGCCCACTATATCAGTGAGTCAGTAAGAACCATCACCGACACATAAGAAGAGGAGAAAAGAACACACCTCAACAACTACGCAGCAGAGAACGCAGATATCATCCCTCTTCCCGCCATGATACACCTCTCCCGGAAAGTACCGTCTAACCTCCTTGGCAAACGGCCCATCAATCTTGGTGTTTACGCTGATATCCTTCGCCCTCGCCGCCACCTTGCGCGCAATAACGCTCTGTATCGCCTTCTCCGGTGTCGCAATCTCCTCGTCGACGATACTCTGTAAGTTCGGACCAACCTGTATCCCCTGTCCGGACTCCACCCATCCGCCGGTGGCGACCATCTCGTTCGAGACGAGACGGAGCACATCCTGCGCGGACAGGTTATCCCAGAGGCCGTCCGTTGCAAAGATTAGTACATCGCCATGTTGCAGCTCGTGCTGCTCGACGGCTGCGTCGCGAGGGCGGTCGCTGATGGGGATGGGGCCGCCGAACTTGCGCGCTTGCTCGACGACCTCCTGTGAGATGACGGAGAGCTGGAAGGGGGTGTTGAAGGCGTGCGTCTGCGGCTGCGAGGTATGGTGCACGCGGCCCGCGCGCAATATCACAAAGCCAGAGTCGCCGAGACTATACACATGTTAACCAGACTGAGGCTGTACAAATCGGATGGATAGATGGATGGTATATGCGAGGAGGATAGATAATATAAATAGTAGAATAAGATACGTACTTTGCAGCCTCGAGCGTCCCATCCGGCTTTGCGATTCCTACACACGCTGTACTTCCACCGCCAGCGATGTTCGGATTGTTGCACGCCGACAGGTATCCCGCCTCGATCAGCATGTCTGCCGGCATCGGTACCTCAGAATGGTACGAGATCTCCGCCATGTCTTCACAGAGAGTATGCGAAAAGTCCGCCGAATCGATCCCGCTCATCGAATATCCGCCGACCCCATCCGCCTGCAAAAAAGGTCAGCTCGTCATCCAATATATCTCCACCCCAAGTCATCATCCTGCACAGTGACAGCCAGTAGCAGGAGAACGAAGGTAGATAGTTGGCGTTAACGGAAGAATAAACATACTACACCGAATGCCACAGCCCCCGTATCGCTGACCCGACTGACGAAGAACGCATCCTGCCCCGTCTTCGGTCTCCCCCGCTTCCTCGCCGCCCAGTTTTCCTCAAACGAAACCCTCTTGTACGGACTAAAGTTGAACACATTGCTCGGATCCCACCGCTTGCTCTTCGACACGTACGACACGCTAATGTTGTACTGGAACGTGCGCCCCGCCGGCGCGTCCTCGGAGTCCGTTATCGTCGTGGATTCCGGTGAATTCGCCGGTGGCGGGGCGGGTTCTGGTTCCGGCGACGTTGCGCGGTTCGTGTACGAAGGGCCTGGGGATGGCGAGCCGCCGTAGAAGAGGGTGGGCAGGGAGTTGCGGCGTAGGTTCTGCGGGAAGATGAGGATGCGGCTTGTGGACGGCGACGGGCGAGAGTAGGATGGCGCGAGGGTGTGAAGACTGCTGGAGAGCGAGGAAGAGTCGAGGGTGTGTCGTGTGGGAAAGTGGTCGCGAATGTCCCTGGCAGAGGCGACGAGGACGGCCTGTCGAGAGAGCGAGGAGAGCGTCCTCGCCGGGATGACGAACGGCCGCAGCATGGTCGGCTGTGGCTCTAGATCTGTGGTATCGTGGAATCCAGCCGGCGCTGGGAGGAGATCGTCGTCGTCGGTGGTTCTGTCGTCGTCGGCGTCGTCTGGGTCCAGCAGGCCGAGAGAGAGCAGCAGAGCGTCGAGCTCAGGATAGGTTCGGTATGGCTTGACAGCAGCGGTCGATGACGCGGGAGGCAAAGATGACGGAGAGTTGGTGAACGCGACATTGGATCCGGCAGCCATTTAGCAGACCATTTCTCGGGCGTCTCGTGTCGGCGGAGGGTTCTGTTGGGGGGTGGAGATTACTACTAGACAATACAGTCGCACTGGGAGCTGCGGTCGTGGTGAAGCCGACGATGCTGGCTGCAGGCCGCTGGCTGGGCCCGCCGCCTTTGTTTTGGCAGCTCGCCCAGCAGCAGCCAATTGGCCCAGCCACATTTGCATTCCCGCGTAACGACAACAGAAATTGCGTGGGATCACGACAACCATTGTTATAAAAATCTTATCTACAGAATCCAGCCAGAAAAGCTCCCACGCCAAATGTAATGCGCCAGACAAATATAAAGTATACATAAGCATCCAATCATCCAACCATCCCGTCACAGCTCATCGTGCCCACCAGCTGCGGGCGGCGGTGCAGCAGCTCCCCTCGCGCCACCAGCACCAGCACCAGCACCAGCACCAGCTCGCGGCGGGGCCCCTCGACCTTCCGCCAGAACCTCACCGCCCTCCCCGTCGCCCGCCATAGCCCTCGCCCCAGCCTGGACCGCCATCCTCGCAAACTCCTCCATATCGATCTCCTGACCCTCCGGCAAGTCCAGCATCTCCGCGCCAAACTCAAACTCCTCCACCATAACCATCTGCTCCCGTCCATCCCTTCCAACAACCATATACCTCCCCCCCTCACCCTCCTGCCCCGGCTTAGCATTCGGCTGCGCCTTGGTGATCCTAAACGGCATCTTGCCCTTCCCCGCGTCTTTACCTCCCGCCGCCGCTGCAGCGCCCAGCTTATCTTGCATCTCGCGATTGAGCTCGATACCAACCAGGTCCAGCAGACTCTGCAGATTCTGTTCCTTCCGCTCCTTCTCAGCGCGGTATTCGCGGATGCGCGCCTCGTTCATAACCTCGACGCACTCAATCGTGTTCGCCTGGCTGTCAGCCGGCGGCTGGAACGCCGGGTCGCTGCACAGTCGCGGCGTGTACACAACCATCAGATAGCAGCACGTCGTCACCTCCTTGATGAACCCAATCCGATCCTGCGACGCATGCGGCGCACAGTGATACTACAACCCGTGATATCAGGCATTAGCATTATCCCCCATCGTGAAACCGTAGACAGATAGACAGATACCCACCTGTAGCTCAATCCTCCTCTCCTTCCCCGTGATATCGCACAGCGTCCCCCCCGCCAGCTTCTGCACAAGATACTTCAGTTCCCCATTCGCCTGCAGCTCCATCGCCGCCGCACCAGCAGCCACCTGCCCCCCACCGCCACCAGCAGCACCCGCCTCCCTCGCCGCCAGATCCTTCTTCGCATCGCGATCCGGCACCGCCGCCCGTCCCAATATGTAACTCGCAGCCGTAGGATCCTCCTTCGGCGGTATCGTCGGCAGTCCATTCGCCGGTGGCAGCTGATGAAACTGCTTAATGTAATCCCCATAGCAAAAGCTGTAGCTCCACCAGCCAGAGATAAAATACAGACAAGTCCCCTCCATCCCTCTCAGCAGCTCCGTGCCGACAACCGTCGCCCTCGCAAGCTCCTTCTCCTCATCGCTCTTGTTCTTCCGGCGTTCAGTTGCATTCAGCTTCGGCGGCGGCTGCACCACGGGAATTGAGCATATGTACCGCTTGCCGTTCATCCGCATCGCCTCGTACACTACTTCCTGTCCGAGCGCGTCGTTCTCAAAGGGGCCGCCACCGATGCGTTCCTGCCTGTCGTGTGTTTGGACGTCGGTGTCCTCGCTGGGCGGGGTGGAGGGTTTGGATGACGCAGCGGGTGCATCTCCATGCTGCTGCCGTTCCTTCATCGCCATGTATGCGATCTTGCGGTCCGCTTCTTCCTCTGTGATGTACGAGTCTGGAGAATCCGGAAACCGGACTTCATACTGTAGATATATCACGCCGTCAGCATAGGTTAGCTCAGTTCATTGGCCGTTCGCTCGCGTCTCCAGCAATATATCAAGCAGCACGAGATATAAGATCGTATGACGGGAAGAGTATGTAAATACCTGCGGATAAGCTAATAGATCCTCCTGCACGCTAAACATTGCATTCACCCCCGTCCGCACAGTGACAGCTACCAGCGCCGCCGCACACGCCGTCGACGACAACCGCACCATCGCGTCCCAGATATGCAAATGCAGCCGCTAATAAATCACAAAAGATGCTCGCTGATTGATGAGAAACGTGGAAAGCGCAGGCCGAAATGCGGTAAATCAGCGAAGCACGTGCAGCATGGTGGTCGTGTGCTATCGATCGATGTGGTTGTCGCCGTCAATGCTAACGTCAGATGCAATGCTGGATGTCGAGCGTTGAGCGTTGCCTGAACTACTCGTTAAACGTGGCCGGAAGCGCCAATGCAACAATCAATGTCCCAATTACCCGGCCGTCATCACTCTCTCGATTACTTACTATTACCAACCAGCACCAAGTTTATAGAATATTTTGGTTCCAACGAATTCAATTCTGGTAAATTTACAAAGGAGGAGCTGCTAGCAATACTAAACTACAAGTATATACTAGTAGACGCCCTTGTTTTTGTTCTTTTCTCAGGATACAAAAGCAATAAAACCATATCAAAAAGATGACACCATGCAGGTGTCGCGCCAGCCACTGCAGCGCGAGACCTACAATAAAAGCCCAAAAGAGCCGCCCGCCACCAAACGAATTCACAAAATCAACGTCTATCCTCCTCTGGAACCGTAAGCAATCTTGTCCAAAAGTCGCTGTAAACCCTCTCTCCTGCATCGCCATCCAACGCAATGCGGCTAGTAGTCCAGCTCCTCCACCTTCCCCTCCTTCCCAGCCGACGCATCCAAGTCCATATAGCTCTTCAAACTCCTCCCCGCCGCGCCAGGATCGTCTTTCCCGGGCGTCGCTCCCGCACTGGGAGTCGTCCCCGAGGACACCCCTCCGCCAGCTGCAATCGCCGCCGCGAACCGTCCCTCTCTCTCCCTCTCCCGCTCCTGTCGATCCCGTGTATCCCGACCACCCGGTCGCGGGTACGGCGACGGCCTGACGCTCGCCTGCATCCCACCGCGCCGCCGCTGTGGGCCAACCCCGCCGTTTCGACCCGGTGACCCAGGGCGGCCTCCCATACCCGGGATATACCTATCGACACCAGCAGGTGTAGGTCCCAGTCCGCCCGCCATGTACGGGTCCCCGTACTGCCCAGCAGCGTAAGGATACCCGGACATCATGTTCCTACCGTCCATGCCTCCTCCAGGACGAGGCGGCAGTCCGCCCATACCCATTCCTTGTCCGCCCATACCGTGCCCACCGCCCTGTCCGCCCATCTCAGGCTTCGGCGCGGTGATATGGAATGGATCCATGACGTACGCATTCAGCAGCTTGATCTCCTGCTCGATGCCCGAGACAAACTCCGGGTGTCGCTTCATCATGTGCTTTCGAACGAATTCCTCGCTCTTGAACAGCTTCGTGCAGTCTTTCACCCGGCAGCGGAACTTGCCTTCGTCTTCCTGCTTGATGAACTTGTTCGTCTCCTCGTTGAACGCCGTCTCCGGGTCCTGCGCTCCGAGCCTCTTCGCGTCAACAGAGTCGGGCGTGAGGAAGAGCGCAATTCGGTCCCGCAAGTTCTTAACCCACTTCTCCGAACCTGGATGCAGCTGCTTAGCCGACCCGTCCGTGTTCGCGGGCAACGGCCGTCGGATGTGTCCACCTGGGCATCTCCGAACCAACTCATGGATCGAATCCGCCTCGGTGAAGCAGTAGTAGCAGAAGGAGAACACTCGGCGGAGGTATTCAACGGCAATGTCAATCGTCCGCTTAGCACGCTCCAGCTCTTCATCAGAGGGGAGATCATCTTCCGCTTCACCGTCTTCGGGCTCCTCCTCCGGCTCATTAGCCGCCCTCTCCGCCAGCCGCTTCGCCATGATCTCGTCGACCTTGGCCAGGATCAAATCCCAGCCCCGGTACCCTGCCAAATCCCCGTTATCATCCAGCATCATGTCCTCATCCATATTTGTGTTCATCGCTTGTTCGAGCTTTAGAACCACCGCTCGGACGCGGTCGACTTCACTGATTATTTCTTCAGGAACACTCATAATGTCGTGAAGCATCTTTCGAGTGAGAACCTTCGGCGGGTTATGAACTCCGACGTGTACCACGAAATCACCCTTCTCTTCATCATGAATGCGTTCTTCGTTAAGAAGCGCCGCAGCCTGCTCCACAGAGCCTTCGCTGACACTCGCGGGGTCAATCAAGATCCAGCCTATGCGATGGAACTTCTTGTTCGGATTCGGGTCTCCCAACGACAGATATTGGAACCCTTGAACCGTCATCGCAAGCTATTCCAGGACGTTAGTTGTTGCTCATATGATCATAGAATATAGTTTCAATACCTTCTCAAGATTTGCCCTCTTCACAGTCGGCGACACAGTCTTGATCAACAAAGCTGGACGATCTAAAGAATCGTCTCGCAAAGCGCCAGTCCCAGATGACACAGCTGGGAGAACATCCTCGTTCGGCTCGTCCGTGCCGTCTTCCTTATCCATCATATGAGTTTCGGCCTTGCCATTCGATTGCGCTGTAATATTGACTTTGACTCCTGCATCATCTTCCCCATTAGCCGTGCCTATAGAGTCAATCCTCGTGCTAGAAGCATACCTTCTTTCGCGTCGGCAAGCCAATTGTCCCAGCGGCCGGATTTGAGCTCATCCGCCCATATCTTCCATTGGCCTTTCCTCCATTCCAGAGTCTTCGCTCTCCACTCGTCTCCTTCGCCTTCCACATATCGTTCCCTGAACCACTCCTCGTCTTTATGGCTCTTAACAAATAGCTTTGCAACTCTTCCGTTCAGGCCATCTTTGTACGTATCGTACTTCTCCTTCATCGTGATATCGCTGCCGTACTTGGCTTTCGAAGGCGCAGAAGCCGGCGTGCCGCTCCACCATTCGCTAAAGTACGCAAAGGGGACGAGGTAGTCGAAGCCGTGGGGGTCCAGCAATATCGGCGCCATAGCATTGCCTCCGCCCGCGTTGTACCCGCCATGACCGGCCCCACCAATGTTCGCGGGCATATAGCGGTCACCATCCGAGCCTGGTCCATTGCGACCAATTGGTGGCGGTCCGCCATAGCCGCCGCCACCCCCTCCTCCTCCTCCACCATTTCCTCCGGGAGGACCTTGACCAGGGACGTACACATCGCCGGAGCCTGGATATCGACCGGGCGGGCCACCTCCGGGCGTGTAACGATCGATGTTTGGCGGAGAGCGCGAGCGAGGCGGTCGCCGACGTGGCATTGGCCCTGTTTTCAAAATGTTAGAATTGATGGCAAACGGCACATGTCGAACGCGTCATTCTCAAATATGCTCGTCGGCTTCTTGGTGGGAGGACAAAACAAACCTGGAGACCGGGCGCGCCGGGTTCCATCAGGAGTATAGTCGTCCTCCCTCAGACGTCCGTACGAAGGCTCGTGCATATCGTGAGACGGCATTCTACCACGGGAGCTATCGCGCGGGTCTCCCCAACCTCTTCGATCGCGATCTCTCGCTTCATGTCGAAACGTCTCCGGGGAATTGTTGCCGTAGTATGGGGCTGACATGGTTCCCTGTCGGTCGCTCGGTTCAACGATCGATCAGTTCCTTGGGTGGCGCGTCAGCGGATGCGGATCAGTCTCGAGCAGGGATGACGGTATCGGATGACGGTGTCGAACTCCGAGCGAGTAAGAGACAGGCAGGGCGAGACCGCAAGTTCGGCGTTGTAGAGGACCACTGTAGAGAACATTATGAGAAAGAGTGTATTATTAAGATTATTCATTCAATGGCCATTCAGTATGAGGGGGGAGCGAAGTATCAAGGATCAGAAGAGTAGGATGAGCGAGGAAGGGTCGTGGAAGACAAGAGAAGGAACTGGCAGGATGATGAGGAGGAGGGTGATGGAAGGGTGTCAATTGAAGAGCGTGGGCTGGCCACGACGAAAAGGCGCTCCGCACCGGATGAGCCAGAGCTGGCATCATGTGTTCGCATGATGCGAGAAAGGTGGTAGAAAAGTAAGAATAGATTGGATATAGATAAAGCGCAGATAAGATATAGAAGGGAGCGGAAGAAGCGATAAATGGCGAGAGAAGAAGGAACAAAAGCAATGGGGGGATGGTTCAAGGTGATGATGATGGTGATGAGGATAAGCGGTGGAAATCGGGTGATGAGATGCGACAAGAGCAAGAGCAGCAAGAGTGAGAGATGAGAGGGCAACCAACAATGAGAGGCAGTAGAGTATGAGCAGCACCGGCAAGGCAGCCGACACTGACCGGAGTAGAGATCGAAATGATGCGACGGCAGCAGCGCTGGCGATGGTGGATGGACGGTGGATGGCAGGATGGATGGATGGATGGTGGTGATGATGTCTGGAGATGGAGGAGGCTGAGATGCGTGGTGGGAAGAACGGCGAGATGAGCGCGAACGGGGCGGCAACGCGACACAACGCAGCGCCCAACAATTGGCCGTCCGTCTATTGTGCTATCTCGTATTCCGTCCCAAGAGTCGGAGAATTTGTATTATCTCAAGAACAAACGAAAGAATCAAAGAGGAAGGCGCAAAGACCAGGACAAAGAGAGGACAAAGACGGACAGACAGACAAAGACCCGTCGACGGCGAGTTCAAGTTGGCAGAAATACCAAGAGTCCTACCATCCCCTCTCCCTCTTCTCCCCGTTCCGCCGTTACTCAACCTGCGAACGATCTGTCAGTTTCAGTTTCAGGAGGCTCGCCCGCCCGCTTCCCAAGCCCATCTGCACCGCGCTGTTGGTCGCACCAGCCAGCTATACCGCTTCAATCTACACGCTAGGCTTATCGGACCAGGCCGACCTTCCTCACTCCCCTCCTCCAGCCGTTGCGGATCCGTCTGTCGGTGGACGTTAGCTTCGACATACATGCCCACCCAGGCGCATCTAGGGCAGACGTGACGGTGATTACTCCCATCTCAGTCCCTTGCATAGATCCTCTCATGTATTACGATCACCTTACTAACTATCGTCCCATCGTCGCATTGCATCCAATGCCAGACCGCAGCCCTGAATAACCGATTGGTGAGCCGGACTCCCCGGCACAAGCCAAGTCCCATACCAATACCATACAAGCACCAATATCGATCGATACTGGTATCCGATCTCCACAACGAAGCCAAGTCTCAGGCTGGCAAGGCTTGATCCATAGTGGAACGCTAGCTCAGAGGCGGCGTCTACATCGAGACCCTCAAAAGCATCTAGAGCATCCACAGAAGGATCTATAGCTAGATCTGGTTACTTATACGACCCGTGTATCACCTCCTCCACTCCGGGCCGCCCCGGCACGGACACCCGTCGAGCGACACTCAGCCCGCCAGCCACCTCCGCCCACCTTCTTCGCCGGTCACCAGACCGGTTTCCCACCATCTGTCCCACCCGCGCATACTCGTAAACCCGGAGAACCCAGTCAGCGGTGGGTTTCGCGCGGTTGGGTCGTCAAGACTGGTAGTGCTCGACTCCCCGTCCAAGTTGGCCGCCGCCAACACAGCGCATCGAGAAAATGCCACAAAGACGCCAATTCGGCCACCTCACGAAACGCAGCACGACATCCCACAGCATCCTGCTCGCCGCGTGGCCAAAGCTCCTGCCGCACCTCTTCCCACGTAGACTGTCATATACAGTTCTCTCGCTCTGCATGCTTCTGTCGTTCCTGCTGCCCATCCTACCAAGGACAGCTGCGCGTCTCCGCCGCGTCTGCAGGTGACATCGTGATATTGCTACATCTCAAGCACCATAATTATATCAGAATACAACCATCTGTCCAAATTATCGATTATGCTACCAGTCATCGTATGATATTATCACTACTACTACCATCTCTTAACCATTTCGACCATGCCCTTAATACCAGTTTCCCCCCCACAGATTTCCCCAGAAGCAATAAACAAAATGTATCCAATGCACCATGCATAGCCAACCATACCCAATAACCAAACCAATATAACCGTATAACCAAAATGCATCTCCCATGACATCAACTACCTCGTCGCCCTCGCCATCTCCTCAAACCCCTTCGGCACAGCCCACCCATGTGTTCTACACGCCCTCAAATACGCCTGCACAGCCTCGCCAACCCCATAAGTCCCGCCACCCCCACCATGCTCCAACTTCGCCGGCCTAGGATCAGTACTCATCATCGCCAGCCTAACATTCAAAAGCACGCTCTCAATCGTCGTCTTGGCATCCCACCCCGTCCCCGTCAGCATCTCAAGACACACCGCGCCCCCAACAGTAACATGCCCGCCGCCGCCGTTCATAAACGGCAAAAACCGCGGCTTGATAACCCTAACAAAGGGGGGTGTCGTCGGAAAACTCGCGCCGAAGCGTAGTTCTAAAACAACGCTCTTGACGCCGCGGCTCTTCATGTCCTTTGCTAGGGGCAGCGCGCTGTCGAAGGTGTGCAGCTCCACGATCCACTGGTAGACGTTGTCGAAGTGGTCAGGGTTAGTGTACCATCCGAGTTCGTGCAGGGGTGTGGATTCCTGGATCTTAAGCAGGTTTTTGTACTCGCGCTGCAGGCGCTTCGTTGCCGCGTGCGTCGCGAACGTGGGTTGTGCGATCAGCGGGAGGGTGCTGTAGTCTAGCTCTCCGGCGACGAAGTCCGTGAGTGGGCCCTGGGGTTTAGCCGGTGCGGGGGCGGGGGTCGGTGTCGCGACGACCGGCGCGGGAGGTGGTGCTGTAGAGGTCGATGCAACGGGTGCAGGTGCCGGTGGTGGTGCAGCTTTGACGACCGGCGGTTGTACGACCGGGCTGGACACTGCAGGCGCAGGCGTGGATAAGGCTCGCGGTGCCGGTTGCGTGAGAATCGGCGCTGATATAACGGGCCGCGACGCCGGCGCCTTACCCTTCTTGCTCGCCCCGCTAAACGGGTTGGTAGACGGCAGCGCACTAAACGCCGCGTTCCACGGATCCGACGCCGTCGACGAGCTTCCAATGTTCGAAAAGGTCTTTCTAATACCGTCGAAGAAGCCTCCAGGCGACCCGCGCGAGCTGCTGATGCTCGTCGCGCTGGACGCCGTCGTCATCGGCGGGCTCTGGTTCGTGGATACCGACGACGAAGAAGCCGTGCTGTTGTTCCTAAACCAGCGTGGTGCATCCGGTGTCGTATATGGATTCGACGAGGAAGCAGCGCTACTGCCGCCGGTCAGGTCCACGACGGGGGTATACGTCGGCGGCGTGCTGGTCAATGGGATCTCATCATACGACGGCAACGGTGATGCCGGGCTAGCAGAAGCTGCAGTCGTCGGGCTGGCGGATACAGCAGCTGCCGAGGTTGACGCGCTCGACGCAGCCGCGACAGGCGGGACGACAGCTGGAGGAGCACTCGAACTCGCCGCGGCAGCTGCCGAGCTGGAAGATGCACCAGTCGCGCTCGTCGTCGGCACACTCAACGGCGGTGGCTGCTGCTGCCGCTGATACGCTTCCAGCGGTTTAATATTCCCTCTCACCCCTCCAAACGCCGAGAACCATCCCGAGCTAGTCTTCCTCCTCACCGGCGCCTGAGGCGGTAATACAATCGAAGAGTCCGTTAGTGTTTCTTCCATCGACAGGGCAATCGCAACGTCCAGATCATTCACCTCCAGAGAGTCGCTGGCTCCTTCGAAAAAGACGTCCAGGTCCGAGTCATTCGTTCTGTCGCTTCCAGGGTCCTCCTCCACGGGAATCCGCTCCTCGATGCCGTCGATGACGACGGTGACGTACTGCTCGTTCTTCTTGCCCTTGCTGCTCTCCGCTAGCAGGTCGTCCTTGCGGGCTCGAGCCGCCTTGGGCTGCGGTATGATGATCTTACCCTGCTCGCCGTTCGGCGTCATCGATGGATCCTGCGGCTTGACCTGCGTCGGCTGCTTCTGCCGGGCGTTATTCTGGCTGCTGAACGCGCATTGAACGAACAGATACCGGGTTTGGATCCAATCCAACTGTGCATATTCTCAGCTCCGTGAAACCGATGCAGGATAGGTTCTCACAAGAAAGTACATACCTGAGCCACGACCAGATGCGGTGTCCGACTGACATACTCATTCGGCGCGTTAACAATCTCGTTCAGCGCGACGGCCGACGACACCTTCAGCACGCTCTTCGACCACTGCTCGCCCTGTAGTACACAACCCGTCAGCTCCAAAATCCAACATCACAAATATATACGACGAAACCCACTGCAATAGAATGCCGTCCAGTATAGCCAGAACTCGTCCTAAAGTCCAGCGAATGGTAGCACCCATTCCCATACGCCCGCCCGTTCAACGTCTGGTTGAAGTTCAAACCCTCGCGGATGATCGAATGCCAATTCACCAGCGGACTGCCGTGCCACGCGAACAACGTGGAATACTTAAGCCTCAACCGTCTCTGCGCCGCCGCCGTCGCCGACTGGAATCTCTGCTCTTTATCCGGCGCGCCCATCGCGAACCGGAACTGCATCCAGTTGCCCATACCGTACACCCGGTCCTCCGCCTGCGTGGCCGGGAACACCCCGTTAGAGCCAGACTCCAGCCCGTCGACCTGGACGATGCACGCGCGGTTCGACGCCACAACCCATCTCAGCACGCCCAGTGCCGCCGGCGAAATGCGGTCGCCCCAGCTCGAGAGATGCTGCTGGCGCAGCCTGTCCTTCATCTCTCGAACCGACGGCAGCGTATCGAGCAGCAGGCAGATACACAGCTGCTTCGCCTGCGGCGTCAGCGTCGCAAAATCCTTGTTGAACAGGTCGACCGTAACCTGCTGGCTACCCGCCGCCGCAACGGACCCGCCGATATACGTATTACCGATATTCAGAGCGTTCGCCTGCGCGACCGTCGAAATGGGATCCGACACTCTAATGATCGGAAACATCGACATGTCCACTGCGCGGCAGCACAGCGTCTCTCCATGCGCGCCGGCGCCGTTAATCGTCATCCACGTCCCGACCTGCACCGGGTGAGAGATCGGGTTGGCAGCATTAATCCTCAACGTCAACTCTTTATTCGTGCGGTCGAACGTGCCGGAATACCCCGCGGGGCCCGCGCCAGCCGGATACGGCACCTTGAGGTTCAGCGCGTCCGGGAAGTCCTTCAGCTTCTGGTGTTTGGCTGCCGCGTAGCAGAACGAGACGAGGAGATCGACGACGTACGGCTGCTCCACGATGTCCCGCTCGATGCCCGGCCCGAAATCCGACGAAAGGTACTTGTGCAGACACTCCGGCGTGCTGCAGACGTACGGCTCCAGCGCCTCGACGTCGGACGTCACTCTACGATGACAGACGAGGCAGAAGTCCGTGTAGCGCGCGAAGTGCCGAAGGAAGAACTGCATCGCGATCAGCGGGAACGAGCGGGCGAGCGGGTTGTCCGAGTCCTGGAAGTGGTCGGACGTGACGAGGCGGGAGAAGCCGCCGAGCTGCGAGTCGTCGTGCCAGAACGTCGCGGGCATGGCGTCGACGGACTTGTATTTCTGCGATTTGTCATGGTACATTTCCTCCGCGCCGTACCAGGAGTACCCGCTGTCCCAGCGCTTCCTGAGGAGGTCGACGAGCCGCTCGTTCAGCATCATCTCCAGCGACCTGAAGATGTAGGGCATGTCTTTGCTGGAGTCGCCCCGTTTGAACATCGCTTGACATTCGTATTTCGACGGTTTGTACTTATCGCCCTGTCGGATCCGCATTCTGATGTTGATTTTCTTGGGCTGTCCGCGGAAGCCCTTTTTCCCGTCGAAGATTTCCTCGAGGTTGGCGTAGCCGGATGGGTACTCGATGATGAGGTTCAGGTACCGCTTCGTCTCGACGTGCCATGCGTCCAGAGCGTTGTCGGATAGCCCCAGCCTCGACAGCCGGCACGAGACGATGAGGTAGCAGACACCAGTTCCTTTCAGCGAGCCGTGGTATCCGACCTTGAATCCTGCATCTTTCGCCGTTCGTAGATCGGACACCAACCTGTTCGGCGGGATGGCCTTGACCACGGGCTTCTTGCCTTTGTCGACAGCAGGGCTCCCCGGCAGGGAATATAGATCGTCGCCAAAGTCGTCGATGAGCATGGGACTCGGTCTCCTAGCCTTGCCCGTGGGCGGCAGCGTCGGCGAATCATCGAGCATACTGACATCACGCGAGTCGCCGTCGTCGTCGTCGCTGACGATGAACGGCCGTTTTTTCGACCCATCTCCCTCTTTTGCTCTCAGATGCGTCGAGACCGTCGTCAATATCTGCTTGACAGTTTTGCCTTGCAAGGTGGGCAAGTCGCCCAGCTTCTCGCCAACCTCCACGGCGTCCTCGCCGCAGCCAAAGATGAAGACCTCATGGCCGGTAGGGTATCTCCCCAGATCTACATTCCCGAATCACCCCGTCAGTCCTGAACGTTTCCAACTCACAAAATCGTAGAATGATAAAGCATAAGGATTAGAAGATAGTTAGTAGGAAGAGGTAACGTACCAACGATGATAGCAGAGATCATGGATGGCGACTCGCCGCTCAGAGGATGGTATTGGAAGAGAAACTCCCCCTCGTTCTCGCCCGTACCCACCACGAAGACGCCTTCGATAAAGTCGTCATCGGACGCCATGTACAGGTCGGTATCGTACTGATCCCGCGGCATCTTGACGTCGCCACCGCGGCAAGAGATCCGAATAACAAAACAGGCAAGTTGACGAAAGCAATGCTATGCTATGCAAGAAGGGAAGAATATCGAATCGATGCAAACTTTATGATTATAATCAACCAGAGGGTGCGTTGTGATGCGAGTTAAAATGCGTCCTGGAGCAAAGGGGAGCGGAGTGGGCCAAAAGCGTACAGCGGGCACTGCAGTTTAGGATCCTCGACGTTGATAGCCGGGTTGTGTTCGAGAGTGGCGCCCTGCAATTACACTTGTAAAAATCTGGGCGGAAATGCAAATGCACGTCTTGCAACTAGACGATGCTTCTAAGGATATGTATGCAGAAAAAATCAAGGAGTGTTTAGCGGTGGTTAGAGTTTGTTGAAGAGGTGATATTTGCCATGCGTACGTAGAGTTCAGGCCATCTAGCAGGAGAGGCCAGCTGCGGTGCTGTGCGGTGCTGTAAACGAGAACAAAAGCTTAAAAGAGTCCGAGCGAGAAGATATCCGTCTATCGCCCTCGTCTTCGAGTTACGTTCTAGCTCCCGCCAAAGGATTCGGATGGCTGGTCCCGCTTCGATGTCGATTGCTGGAACCTTCGAGCGTTCCGGTACGATTCGATGTGTATAACAGGATGTATTGAAGGATGGAGTGTCAGTAGATAAGGGAGGGGCAGATTCGATCCAGAACAAGCAGCCTTGCAGCTCGCCCTTTTATCTAATTCACCAAACTCGCAGCCTCGCCCAAGTGGAAAAATTTAACGTACGTTACGACGAGAAATGAAAGAAAATCAAATAGTAAAAAGCTTGATCGTACGATTCATCGCTGGGGATGGTGATTTCAGAAACCCGCCCGAGCCCAGCAGCCGTGTTACTCATACTTCGTAGCTAGCTGCAATGGCTCGCCTCGCGATGAATCCGCGCAGCCTCGTTGATACCTTTACATACATGCAATGCAGGCTTCCAACAGCCCGACTCGCAACAGCCTGCACACCAGGCTCGCAGGCAGGCAGGCGGGCAGGCTGTGGAGAAGCTGCTGCCCGTCCAGGCCAATCCGGGCTGGGGGCTGCTGCCGCCGCTGGGATTGGCCGCTGCAAGTACTGGTAGTATGCTTCCACGGGATCAGGCTAACGTTAGCAAACTGGGAGAGAGGCCTCGGATCCAAGATGAATGCGAATGCCATCAGCCTCATCCATGCGGTTTGGCTGCGAAGGATCCAGCCAGCGTCGCCGAGGATCCGGTTTCGAGCGTACTCACCTGGACGCTCGTTTCGAATCTTCGAATCCACCTGCCGTGGGAAGGGAGGCCAACCGTCCATACTTTCCAGACAGACAGCTGGATAGCATACCACAACTATAGTCTATCGCTGTCGCTAGAATGACGCGAATCGCCGTCGTCAGTCGAAACGTGTCTGCCAGTCGACGCCCGAAACGACGGATCGCGTCTTGGACCCCGAGATCCCGGCCCCGGGCAGATACTTCTAGGTACGAGTGGGTGAGCCTCGGGACGACGAAGGACGCTGATCTCGGGCGCACGAAAGGATGCTGTATGTAACATACCACTCGACGCCTAGTCGATATCATCACGCTTGCTAACAACTGCTGAAATACCCTGGTACGTCAGGCTGCAGCGACCGGATCGACCTTCGACGCCTGAAACTCACTGGGCAGAGTCTATTGTTAGGCCGGTCCTCGTGAGGTTGATTCCCAGGACAGAGCCGCTCGTAGACTCCATGTCTAGCCGGCCCAATCTAGCCTCGATCCGTCGACGCTGGTTCACTAGATCTAGCCATGGCATTCCTGTAGCTATCGCGAAAGCTGGACTAGCCATTACATTCATCAATTTCAATAGTTGGGATAGAGTATATGAATTTTAAAAGGCTCGAAACGTCCTTCAATAGAATCCGCTCGACAAACCTCGCCAATTGTCGTGACGGATACGAGGTTCCACCGATGCCTCAACCCGGCTAAAGCACTCGTCAAGACGCCCAGCTCCAGCCGCTCCCTGCAGTGCATGCAGCGCATCCGTCATGACGAAATACACCTTCGCAAACGGGAAAGCCTCGCTACCAAACTTTGCTCCCAGAATATAATATATCAACCCTTCCACATTTACAGATATAAACCACGATAGCCGTCCAGCTTCGCCATTCCCCAATTGACCATCTACATCAATTCTCGATAGACAATCGCATCAACAGCTAGATCCACGACAATGCCAGTCTGGGGAACCTCCCTCCAAACCCTCGGCCTCGGCCTCCCCACCCGCCTGCTCGCCAGCCCCGCCGCCTGCACCATCCTCCCAATCGCACTAGGTACCATATCACTCCTCTACCTCCAAATACCATCACTAACACACCTCAATATACATCAGGCTCAGCAGTCGGCTGGTCCCTAAGCCGTACGTCCCCCTCCACTTCCCAAACCAAACCCCCACTAATACCTACGCACTGTGTATCCAGCATCCATCAAGCGCAAAATCTACGACTCACTCCGCCAACCACCCCTCCACCCACCCTCCTACCTCTTCCCACCAGTCTGGACCCTCCTCTACGGCCTAATGGGCTACAGCATCCACCACTTCCACGCAACCTCATCAACACACCCCTCCTTCCCCGCCACAACAGCACTGTACACCCTCCAACTCTCGCTAAACCTGCTGTGGACCCCCCTCTTCTTCGGCCTCGAGCGCCCGGCGCTCGCGTGCGTGGATATACTAGCGCTGGGCGGTTGTATCAGCGCGCTGACGGCGAATTATTTCGCCGCGGGTGATAGCGTGGCCGGATGGTGTATGGTGCCGTATGTGGCTTGGGTTTCTTTTGCGACGTATTTGAACGTCGGCGTCGGCGTGCTGAACGGGTGGGAGATGCGGTCGAAGCGTGCTGCGCCGAAGAAGGAGTAGATATATACTATTATATAATATATCTCATGTACCCATGCATCTTACGGCTACAACTCAATCAATATAAGTCCTAATCAATACCCATCGAACAGTCTGCCGAAACGCTATGTGCGTCTATAGACACATGTAGAAATATCTAGAAACGATATTCATGAAGTAAATACGTGAGAACACCATGGGGAGATTGTTCCTTATCTACCAATACACTACACTCTAAACGACTACCAGATAAAATCGAACCGTAAACCCACGATAACAGCAACGAAACACTCTATCTTACATGCATACATGCGTACATACAGACATCGCGCCCAGAGTCCAACTTCCGTCAAAACTCCATCACACCTGCACACCATCCCGTCATACCGACAAGACAGGGCACAGGCGTAAAGGGACCGCAACGTCAACCATCAGGATAAAAGTAAGTAATTACAAGAAGTGGAAGGGGTGGTCGGTCGGTGGGAGGAGGAGGGAAACAAAAAGGAGAATGAATATACAGTTAGCGGATCGATCGACAGGATAACAAAAACTCCGTAGTAGTTAAGTGTATTTTGAGTGTGGGTGTGGGTGTATATAATAGGTCGTGTGCGTCGCGTTCGAGCCTCCAATGCTTAGATTCGTATTCGTTCGTTCGTCTGTCCGCCCGATCACCCATCCAGCCAGCATCTTCTCTCGAGCCAGACCACCTCTCACTATTTTGTCTTTTTTACTTCTTTTTTTTATGCTTCTCCTCATACCATCTCATCTTCCTCATGGCAAGCGATCAATCTAGATGTTCACACTGCTACCTATCGAACCCTGTAAGCATCTTCCCAGACGTTCCACTTGCTAGAGATGGAGGCGAAGTACCTTACTCGCCCTGGGGGTTGATGAAGGAACGTCCGCCGCCGGTCGTTCCCCGCTGCGGGCTCGTCCTCGTGTAGTCAATCCTGATCTGTCGGCCATAGACCGTCTTGTTCTCCAAAATCGACTTGGCAGCCTCCGCGCTCGAAATGTCGACAAAGTCCGCATGCGCGAATCCTCTCGGCTGACCGGTCCTCCTACAAAAATCAAACCCGTCAGAAAAACCACACCTCTACATAACAGCGTAAGAATAACAAGGTATAGAGTGGACCTACCGGTCGATGGCGACGCGGACGTCAGTGCAGTTGCGAATGTCGGCGAAGAGCTCGTTCAGATCCTTGTCCGTGATGTCGAAGGACAGGTTGCCGATGAACAGCGTCCTGGACGGTGGGTTGGGCTCGATCGAGTCGTTGCCACGCTCCGGTCGCAGGACATACTGGACGTTTATGCGGCGGCCGTCGACGATGAGGCCGTGCATCTTCTGGACGGCCTGAGTAGCAGCATTCTGGTCCTCAAACTCAACATACCCAAAGCTACACCATTATCAGCATCATCGGCAATTCCCAAGAAGTCAGGAAAGGAAGAAAGAGTAGAAAGCGAACGCACCCCTTGGACAGCCCGCGCGGGTCATAGATAACCTTGGCTCCGATAACCTTGCCAAACTCCGAAAACTCCCTCTCCAAATCCTCCCCACGGATTCCATACGAGATGTTCCCAACATAGATCTTCTTCGTCGGATTCAGCGGCTCCCCATCGAACCCGCGGTGTTCCGGCATCAGGCTCTGCGGCGCAGCATCCCCAGCGCCGCCCTCGCTGCCCATCGTCATCATCCGCCGCTGCTGCATCGTCGCACCCGCATTCGCCGGCAGGATCCGCGAGAACGGCGGGGACGCCGCCCGCGGCGCCGACGACGTCGACAGGGCCGCGTGGTCCGACAGCGTTGCGACGGCTTGGAAGGCGCGGGCCCGCTGTTGCTGCAGCACCGGCGGCGCGATATAGATCGCTCCGGGCTTCAGGCTGCGGAAGATCGAACGGCGGAGGGATAGCCTGCATTGTCGGCGCACCCGTTAGCAGACTGACATCCGTCGACATTGGCGGGGTGTATCCCGTCCCATCAAGCCAGCAGCCGAGGGGCGGGAGGAAAAAAAAAAAGTCTGCCACCCCACGAAGCGAGCAGCAGGGCACTTACATCTTGAAAGAACAGCTACACGACCAGAGGAAAAGAAAGAGGAGAAAGAGCAACCGATTGGCGCGATCGCAGTGGTGGACAAGAGGTCGGGCGTACGTGCGAACGATCGACTGGACGGGACAGGGGACGTTGGGTGTCTATCGAGAGCGTGGCGGGTGCGTGGTGGAGGCACGATGGTCGGTGTGGTGGAGAGAGAGGAAAATGGAAGTCTCGGTAAAACTTTTTTATACCTGCTGCACGCCATGGTTGCTGTCTCGCGGAAGGACGTGGAAAATTTCTGCAACACCACAACACCACTGCCACAGTCTTCCCCCAAGTGTTCTGCAGGTCGGCATCAGCCCGACGTCTGTAGATGCGTGCATTGTTCATGTCCACCGACTGTAATTGCCGTAACTAAGTACTCGTTTACGTATACTGGAGCAGAGATTCAAGATACTATATACTATCCTAGATATCATCATAAACGCAGATTTTAATCATCCAATCCCACAGAGCTGTACTCTATCCTTCAGCAGCGCATCAAATCCTACTACAAGATCTGCTCGAGAGAACATCATAGCAAATTTAACATGGTAAACACATTGATCAATCTGACTAATTCGACGGCGGGTCCGGCGCCATCATCGACGCCCACTGCGGCGACGTCGCCTGCGTCTCCGACGTCGTCTCAGAACCTACCGATATCCCCGGTGGCACCGTCGTCGACGGCGACAGCGGCATGCTCCAACTCATCGTATCCGAATTTATCCCATTGATAAAATTATCCCACTCGTCCTATCAGCAACCACCGTCAGCAACCTCCACGCCGTCTTGCAAAACGAATGATGTAGAGCTAGACAGTACTCACCCATCCAAGGCCACCAGCCCCCTCAATCCCCATCCCCATATTCTGCCCGAAGAACGAAAACGGCACAGACGTCGTCCCCGGCGATGGCGCCTGATACAGCGGCGTCATCCCCGTCTTCACCGCATCCATCGCCAGCGCCGGCTGCTGCTGCAGCACACCCGCGCTCGAAAACCCCGCACTAAAAGTCCCCGAGGACGCCAACGGCGTCAACCCACCACTACTCAACAACCCCAGCGATATAACAGCACTCTGCTCCGACTGCATCGTATCGTCCTTACCCGCCGCCTTGGCCGGCTCCGGCGTCGTCGACATCGGCTGCGACGAGAACGGCGAGTAGTTGTCCGGCGGACTCTGGCTGCTGCTGGCGTCCGGACGGCTCACAACATTATTGCGCGCGTAGAACTTGATCTTGACCTTCTCGATCAGATGCATGAGGATGACGTGAGCTTTCGCGACCTCGAGGTTATCCGGAAACATGCTGTAGATGTGGCAGGCGCGCTCCAGCACGCGCAGCATGTGCTCGTGGTCCCCGCGGCCCATGGTGAAGATGCCGACGGTGCTGTTGTTGAGGTCCGCGGAGGCCTGCCAGACTTCGATCATGATGATGACGGCGGCGGGGAGGAAGTCGCTCGGCGATATCGGGTCGATGTGGTATAGCGTTTTGTCTTTCTGGTTATACTGCAGCACCGCCTCGTCAGCCGCCGTCCTTCCAATCTTCATCCCTTCGCATAAGTTTAGCGGTGTGATATGATATGATATGATACTTACTTGGGTGTCCCACGCGGTGTACTGGTGGTTCAGCAGCGTCATCGCGCTCTCCAAACACGCCCGCCGCGACGGCGCATACCGCGGATTATTCTTCAACCGCAACGTAAAGTACGGCCGATGCATAATCAACAAGCTCTTCTGATGCAGGATGTTCAAGCTAAACCGCTGCATGATCAGCGCCGGATGATCGTTGCGCGACTCCTCCAGCGGCCGGAACTTGAGGAACTCCGGCATCGTAGAATACACTTTGCGCGCCTCGGCGTCCAGCCGCAGAATGTCGTCGTAGTGGGGCACCGGGCGGATCATATTGATCATTTGCACGGCCTTGCCGAATACGTTTGCGAGTTTGCTCTTCGCGATCATGTAGGACATGGGGGTGTGTTCGCTCGTCGGGCGCGACGGCGGGAGGACCGTGCTATCTTCGTCGAATTCGTAGTCGTGGAGGTTGGAGGGTAGGGAGGCGTCGGACTCGCCGGCGCGGACGATCGACGGCAGCCCGATGCGGATGGACTCGAGGAGGTCCATGCAGCAGAGGACGTTCCAGAGCCGTCGCCGCATCTCGACGTGGTAGGGCGAGATGTCGACCTGGAACTTTCGCGAATCGCGGTGCAGGCCCTATGTCACGTCCGTCAGCTTGACATTCGGGGTAAGGACAGCGCTATGATATACGCACCATGGATTGAGCGACCCGCAGGATGAGACCGAGGTAGAGCCATAGCTGCTCCGAGTTTGTCTTGTTGCGAGCCCATCCGAGGTATATAATCATCGCCTGGATCGTGTAGAGCCCCGGCTTGTTGGCGTTCAAGCCGAGGATAATGCAGTGCTCAATCGGCAGCTTATACTGGTCCGATTCCATACCCAGGAGCTCCGGGTCTTTATCGAGGCGCCCCAGCGCCATGAGGTCCGCCATCGTAGTCGCCAAAATGGCCATCAGAAGACCGATCCAGCTCAGATCGATCTTGGGCGACTGCGGATTCTGCCAGAACGACGCATACTAAACCACATTGTCATTAAAACCACGACCGGTTGTTTTAAACAAGAGTGGGTACTTGCTTACTTCTTTGCGAAAGGTCGGCCCGTGGAGGATGTGGTAGGAGCGGTCAAAGGCGTCGAACCAGTGCTCGACGAGCTTATCGGCGACGGACTGCGACGGAAGATACTGTATGATCTCGTCCCTGGACAGGGAGCGCGAGGCGGAAAACGGAAAACAAGTGCTCACGTTCTGTAACTTTGTCCGTTCTTGAGACTTTGCTATATTTTCAAACTTCTCTCTAGTTGCGGCTGCGGAGAAATAATTCTTGACCTCTGCGATCTATCCGTACCCAAAGAAAATTATATCAGTCATCGTGTAGTAGTAAATATTAAAGAAAACTCATAGAAATACCCCATGCATGCATCCCAAAAACAAGTAGAAAAAAATAAAGGAAACAAGAGGAGAGATGAAATACAGTAAACCCCTAGAAATGCCCCGTATCATAACATGTCATATCACATCGTAACATCATATCACATCGTAAACATATCACATCACATCATGATAAAACATCGACCCGATCCGACCGCGATGCATGGGTATTCGAAACAGCAAGAGGAACCGAACGTACCTCGCTGAGAACCAGAGCCCAGTGCGACGAACCGCGATACATCGACTTGCCATGCTCCACCTTCATGAACCCTAGCTGGCTAATGGACAACCAACGTGATAAAACACCAAAAAGTCATTTCCCGTTCGCCTTGTGCACGTGCATTTGCAGCAGCATATTCTGCTGCTGCTGATGATTATGGTGATGGTGGTGGTGAGGAAGATATGATGGTGATGATGATGAACCAGAACTAGAACGGCCTTCGCTCCGCGTACCTTCGCACATCCTCAACATCGTCATCCACTTCCGATCTGATAAAGTCATTTTCATCATTATTCGTACCTTCGCTTGTGGTCTCCTCCGTGTGCATCTGCGACCCGTCGTCATCCACGTCTTCCTCTTTCGAGTCCTTGGAGCCCCGGCGGTCTGGCGCGCCGCTGCCCATCAGCGAGAGGACGAGGCCTTCCAGCCGGTCGATGCGCGCTTGCATGTCGTCTGGGGAGGCTTTGTCGCCCGCCGTGTTGGCGCGTCGGTTCCGGGCGGCGAGGGATGCATAGTTGCCTGTGGGGGGAGGAGATCCGAGCGGGGTTGGGTTAGAGATAAGTACGATACGTAGATGGACGGAACATACGCGCGGGGGACAGCAGTCGGGCTTTTTACGGGAGATACAAAGGGAAAGATATTGTTAGGAATCTTACAGGAGGCGACGTCGTCTCTCTTAACGCAGTTTTCGCACGGGTGCTGGCGATTGCACTTGAGCCTGGTGGTGAAGCCGTGATGTCAGAATTGCTATGTCTCTGTCTGCCCGCAGTTGCTTCCCACAACACAAAGCCGGCGTATCGCGGCTGGCGGCGGCGGGGGAAGTCGGTACGTACTTTCTGTGGCGACAAGGCCCACACGAGACGGGTATTCTGTTTCTCTTCCGGATGACCCGGAAGTTGTCGGGGGACTGGTGCGTCACCGAGGACGACGAGCTCGGCGGATTCGCGGTCATGTCGTCTAAGAATTTGATCGAGGACTGATACTAGCTTCTGAAACGTTGATTCGCCGGTTGCCTGTAGTATATATGATATATGATTGAGAGTACGACTTGTTGCAGCTGTTATGTTATCGACAGTGCGCCGTAGCGGTACCGCTCATGAGCGATAGCGGACAAAGGGAAGAAAGAGAGAAAGAAGGAAAAGGTTAAGCAAGAAGGAAGGCTAGATCGATATCGATACGAGATAGCGAAGGCGCAGCGCAGCGGTTAAGTACTCAAGTCGTGGTAAGCGGTTGCGCCCAATGGGATGTGTGTGCTGTGGAGCTAAGGCCCAACAAACTCCGGGAGACACGGTTATGCAATGCTGCAGATTTGACTCACGCCGCACCGACGTAATCGGACATCGAATTCGGATTTGATTGAGGCTTGCGCAGGGAGAGGAAGCGGCGGGAGGAAGGTCAGAGGGAGAAGAAGGGTGTGAGGGACAGGCTTTAGTGGCTGGTCTTAGATCTTTTTTCTCGAGCGGAGGCGTTTCTGGCCTGGCGACTGCAGGCGTGGTGGCTCTTTAAATAGAGATATTGCAGCGGAACAAACGTCCGCACGACGGGCAATCCTGGAATTGAGGGCAGTCCTACTGACTAGTAAAGCACAGACTATACTACGACGAGAACTGCTGTTGAGAGAGTGGACGGGCCCAGCATCACCGTGCAGATGGGAACAGGCATCTGGCTGGACGGGTCTGCAAGCTAGCGCGATAGCTCGGACGGCCTCAGCTGGGCACAGTCGTCTTCACCTCAGTACTGCAGTTACTAGTATACTTACTTACTCAGCAGACGAAGGGATCGCCCGCCAGGCTGGGCTGCATCATGTAATTTACTATACTGCCAGCATGTTTTACTGCTTGACAAGCAAGCAGTATCAATGTATGTATGTACAGTACCTTGTCTCAAATCGTAGGTGTAGCTGTTCGTGCAGGATACCTCCTCTCGTCTACTATCAAGTCACCGGACGGATATCGCCCGTCGAAGCGGTACCTCCAGCGAGGTATCCTGCGGTGAGATTTCTGGCAGGTGGACATGCATCCACAAAAACTCTATGCAGGAATCTGCATCTGCAGAAAGAAAGAAAAAAAAAAAACGGTGAGAATGCGACAGCAGGGACCGCAGTCCGTACATTACTTACTTAGTGATTCGTCCCTTCACCAATCGCAACGGCCGACCAACCAGACGCCGTCGTCTGTCCCATCCGGCAGCCGGCCTGCTAGCATTCCCCACCTCTGAGCATCTAGTATACAGAACTAGTCTCGCTACGTAGCTCTGAACTATCGATACGAATCGAATCCAAGTGCTGGTAGTATACTGCAAACCGGGGTTCGAAGCACGGCGCCAAGCCCAGCGGCCCAGCCACCCGGGAGCAAAGCCACCACCGATGGACGGGGCGCATGCTCAGGCTGCCGCCGCCCCCTCTCAATTATAAATCAAATCATGATACGATAGCCTTCGATGTCTGAGTCACGGCGTGCATGCCGGCGGCCGGACTAGCACCGATTCTGTCAATACCGCGAGGCCTGATATATTCGATGATATCAGCTTTCGCTCCTGTTTCGCTCTCTCCGTCGGCGTGCTCGTCCGCGGTGCTTCCTTGGATACTGTCAAGCGAAGCGTCCCTTCTTGGCTCGAATTTCCTGTCCAAGCGAGCTGCAGCCGCAACTCCTTCGCCCGTTGTATACAGTATACTACCTAGTATTTACCGGGGCATATCAGTACTGATATTGAGTACGTATGCATCCAACAGAACCGATCGATATATTATAATATTAAGCTTCATAGATTACCAGGTAGATATATACAACACAAACGTGGGCAGCATGGGTGTAGTATACTCCCAGATCGCTGCCTTCAGCTCGTTTGACTAAATGCGGCGATGGTGAGCACAATATCTGGACGCGCGCGATATAATAGAGTTTCGCTCCCGTTAGCGATAGTATACTATGTCTACCTAGATCTAGACAATATGAGGCCATAAGTCAATTAATTTGCTGTATAATACTTATATATGCATATGCTGTGTGTGCCGTCATCGCTCATTTAACCTTTGTTTCATACCAAGGTACTAAGTAACTATAACTATCATCGTCGAGGTATCCATCGACAACATCTCATTATATTATCTACCTTACCTATCCGAGGCCGCCTCCGACATTTTATCTTACTGCTATATATATATCTGATATACAGCATCGGCAGTCTATAATACCATAGCTGTCTACAGTTTTCGAGAAACCAATACGTCATCGGTCTCGCTTCAGCTGATCTTCACCGTGGCGCGATCGCCCTTCGGAAATACCATGGCTGCGGCACTGGCGGGAGCAGCGGCGGGCGCAGTGATAGTGGCCGCAGCTAACCCGCAGGCGCCAGAAAAGAACAACGGGAACGCAGGCTTGGCCGTCCTCGTCATCGTCGTCGGTGAGTACTTCCATGTTCCCCTCATCCATACATATAACCTTCCTCTCCAACCTCGGCTCGCATTCATCGTCAATATAAATGCTCGTTCGCACCAGATTTAATGATTCAGGCAAATGAAGCTGATGAGTGGATTACTCTTAAATACAGTCGTCATCGCCATCGCCGGCGTCTGTATGATGCTCTGCACCCCCGTCCGACAGCTGCTCTCACGCACAGCCGCCCGCTGGGGCTGGTGCGGCCGCGCGCAAAGTCGTGACAACGACGAAGAACAGGCGGACGATAATAGTAATACTGCACCGGCACCAGCGCGTAGTATATCCAGACGGTCGAGTCAGCGGCATGGCGACGCCCCGCCGCCGTATGTATCTACCGCGCCGTCGCTGGTGGTGCAGATGCCGCCGCTGGAGAGGCCGGCGGTGCGGTTGCAGTATATCGAAGGGCGGGCGAGCGATATGGATATACCGAGCGAGCCGTTGCCTGCGTATAAGCGGTAGGGCGGATGCGATATGAACATATATGATATGATATGATATGTGTGATCAGGCTATGTTTTGAGCACTTGCGACGACATCGTTCTTGGAATGTTCACATATATATTTTTCCGGGCTGGGGGATAGAGTAGGAAGCTGGGACATGTTGTAGTTAGTTATCGATCATACTATCTGCGCGATATCAATTGAAATATTTGAATATTTTCCAACTCATTGTCAACGGGGCTGCTGAAGAATCGATCGATTGGAATGCAGACAAGTCGTGGTTGAGAATATGTGTGCTGGTGCAGTGTGTTGGGGCTGGAATGCCAGCCACCAACGTCAACGTTTGTCAGGCGCGACACTCGGCGACGCTCCTTCCCAACGACGACACTCCGATGGCAGGATAATAATATCAACCACATCGACGGAAAGACGAGACCTACTGCTAGGAAGGTGTCAATACCCCAACTGCACACTCCTTACTCTGCAGTATCTAGTCAAATTCCCATACCAAACACGATAGCACCTGCATACCCACCACGCCCATATCTCCGCACATACCAGATTGCAGCTAACGTGTCGCGTCGTCCAACCGCTCAAACACGGTCTGAGATTGCAGGACCGCACAGCACAACTGCCCCCTACGCCGGCGCCACGATCTCAGCACAACGGCACTGGGTGGGTGTGGGTGGGAATGCCTTTCCACCTGTGTCAGATTCTGCAGCGCAGATGCACAATCCGGCTTGGAGCGAAGTGCTAGCAACTACTCCGTAGTCCATGCCCCACCCCCTGCGCCGGCGGTCCCTTTCAACCTGTAACATTAGGACCCGACAATAAGAGGCACCGCGGACGGTTTGACGGTTGACTAACGGCTGTCTTTTGGCTGTCCATCTGTGCATCGATGGTGCCAGCATGCATGTTTGTGCATTGCAGACAGATGGACAGACGGACGCGAACGACGGCGGCAGGAGGTGATGGAATAAATTTGTTTGTGTCAGTCGCGTCGACGCCCGTGTAAACTTGGTATCTGGGTGCATAACAATGGTATATCGGAGATAAATGACCTGCGCAACTTGGTTGCTGGGAGCATCGACCGGCTGCCGGGTTCAGCCTTGATCGCGCATCTGCATCAGCGATGTCTAAAAGGTACCGATACTTCATATTCTTGTATAATGTTTACAACTTCCCTCCAGCCGTCCCGCGCATATTATACGTCCTCTGCGATGACAATTATAGACCTGACGTTTGCGGGCGCGATCAATCCCGGCAAGGTAGCTCGCCTGGCGGTCTCAGGTAGATGGTACTTGCTTCATATACTAGTAATGTAGTATAAGTACTTATACTAAGTACGTGCTTGTGCACAGCTCCCGTTGGAACTGCTATGGATCATTCCCCCTGCTCGGTCTATTCCCCTAATTCTGCCGACTGCAAAGAGACGTATTTGAGCCCCCGACCTGAAAGTAGCACTAGTTAGCTCTTTGTTTACGGGCATCACGTCGAGGGGAGGTATACTAGCATTGGTATTAGCATTGGTATTAATCCATCGTTCGTCCCGTCCTTTCTCCCGCGCGTGCTCTCCTTTTTCTTCTCTACAGACTATATATAAGTATTCTCAGCTCGCTCGCTCCCGCGGCTCCGATAGCTGTCGCGATAGCACCCAGCATCTTCTTCCGCTTTCCCCGCTTTACCAGCGCTTTCTTACAATTTGTCTGTCTGTCTCTATTACCATCTGCTGCTGTAGCTGCGCCCCTGAGCGTCTTTGAGAGCCCGTCTTTCATTCCGTCGATAGCTGCGTCTGCTCTCGCGATAGTCGCTCGTAAACAGCGACGCCTTCATCGCCAGGACCATTAACATCGTATTTATCATCTGCCATCCGCCATCCGCCATCTGTACTCTCTACCTCCTTCTCTTCTTATCCCCTCTCATCATCTCATCTCATCGCACCTCATAGCAGCCAGAGACTAGCCAAATCACGAAGGATGACCAAAATGGCGCCGAACACGGGTCCCTTGACCAGCCTGTACTCAGACTTCCTCTTGGACCCCAAGAAGGAAGTTTTGCACCCGCAAGCCGGCCTGCACTACATCGCCAGCACCGGCAACTCGTTCCACTCCGCCAGCGCCATCATCGCCCACCTCGCGCGCGAAGCCATCCTCTACAGCAAGAAGGAGCAGAAGCTGCTGTCGGCCGTCGAATCGCGCGACTCCGTCGTGCTCGAGGTCGCCACGACCATCGAATTCACCAATGGCGGCGGCGCGCTGCTGCCCGGCCTGGACGACAACTTTGTCGCCGACCAGACCGTCTACTTTCCCATGGTACGTCTGCACCATGCATGCTGCATGCACGATAAACTCAATTCGCTAACAACAACAACCAGGTCCACATCGTCCACTTTGAAGATAACCTGATCAAGCAGATCCGCGTCTACTGGGAGCAAGGCTGCCTCCTCAAGCAGCTCGGCGTCATCGGCAAGTCCGGCAAGAACTGGCCCATCCGCACCGGCGAAGACCAGGTCAAGCTCGTCAAGTCCTCCGTCCACGCTGTCGCCGACGGCGCCATCGACGGCGGCTACGACTCCCAGGCTTCTTCCACACGCCCCTCGTCCAAGGGTAGCAACCAGTCGAACCGTGAAAGCCTGCAGCTCTTCGCCCCGCGCGAGATCGACGAGGACGTCATCCGCCCCGCCGTCGTCCCTCCCCGCGCCGGCATCCGCCCGCCGACCCGCCAGCTGCACGACATCGTCGGCGAGGAAGGTACCACCACCCCGCCGGCGGTCGCGCAGACCCCCAAAGCCGGCGCTGGCAAAGCCCCCGGCCGCACCTTCTTCGTCGGCCAGGAAATCGACGAGGCGCACTCAACCCCAGACCGTAAAGTCACGCTGCACCCCAAGAAATTCAACCACTTCGAATTTGACGACGAGCCGCCCAAACCCAACGAAACCCCCAAGCCCGTCGCACCAAAACGCACCAGCATCTACAGCAAGCCCGGCTCCTCCTGGGACTTCGCCGACTTCACCACCCCGGATAAGCGTTCGGGCAAGCCGTCGGCCCGCAACACCCGCACATTCACCTGGAGCGACGATGAAGACGCCGCCGCGTCACCAGCCGTCAAACCCTCCGTGAAGCTCGCGCCGCGCAAAGCCACAGAGACGGACACGCACTTCGACATCGTCGACGAAACACCGCAGAAAGCCGCGCAGCCCGCCCGCCAGCCGTACGTCCGCAAGGGCAACGAGACAAACTTCACCTTCAGCGACGACTCCCCCGCGCACAGCGGCGACAACAAGCCCGCTGAGATCCCCGCCGCGCGGCAGACGGTCGTGAAGAACATGGAGGCGAACTGGAGCAACACCTCGCCGCTCGGCCAGCCGAAGCCCGTCCCGAACTTCAGCGGGATCAATATCGGCGGCGACGGCATGGGTGGGAAGAAGGGCTCTTCGCGCCTCTGGGACTTTGAAGATGCGACGCCGAAGAAGAACGGTAATGGCGTTGCCAATGGCGGTATTAGGATTGCGGGGAACGGCATGGGCGGGCGGAAGGGCACCGAGGCGCACTGGGCGTTTAACGACGACGATATCGTCGAGGAGGAGCAGTCGCCAACGCAGCCGGAGAAGGGGATGATTAGGATTTCGGGCAACGGGATGGGCGGACGCAAGGGGACGGAGCTGCATTGGGGTTTCGGCGACGGCGATGAGGAGGAGGAGGAGCCGGCGCCGCTGAAGAAGGAGAATGCGCCGATTGGCAGGACGCGGCCGGTGCGCAACCAGAGCGAGCCGACCAAGGATTTTTGGGACTTTTGAAATCGTCAGAAGAAGGTAGGGTATGGAAGGTTGTGGGTAAACGAAGAATTGGAGTGACGAATGAAGAAGCTATGAAGTAGTGAGGTACTGCTTTTTTTCTCTCTCGATATTTCTGTTTCTATGGTGGCTGCTAGTGCTGCCTGTGGTGTATTTGGCGTCTCCGCTTTTGTCTTCCGAATTGTGTTTTGTTTATTCGATGTGGCGGATTATGGGCTGCGGGATGGTTCTGTTCTTTTCTTTTCTTGTGGCGGGGTCTGTGATTCCTGCTTTTGCGGTAATGGTAATGCATGTATGCATTGATTCGCTTCGTGTAGGTAATTTTTGATTTTTATACTGATTGATTGATTCTTATTATTGCTTTCGTCGTTCGTGTGTGTATCGCGCAGCTGGTCTACGTGGGTATGAATCGCTTTATTGGGCTGTGTTTAAGACATTATATTAGGCAGATGTAGCATATGCATCTTAGATCTGGATATCATATTGATATCATACAATTGTCTATGATGGCTATTCGGTATCTAATATAATGGGACTGCATGCTCTAGATAGATGGTATCTGGTGTATATCTCTGCAGAAGCGCACGCATTATATATCGCGACGAGTGAAGACAACCTCTTGCGAACCATTTCTACGACGGCCATATCAGAACCAGCCGGATGGTGGCCCGACTACCTGGTACGACATGCCACTCGACAGCTCATGATTCCGTCTCAGCCACCCGCGGCCGACAACTAGCCTTCACCATATCCCCCACGATCCGAGCGTACCAGCGCTCCGCATCGAACACCTGCGCATGGTCGATACCCTCGCACCAAACAACCTTCAACGTGCCCCCATGCGGATACCGCCTCGTCCACTCCCCATCCGTATACGTTATATCCACCGGCGCACCCGCACCCCCCGCATCGCTACCGTTGACCGTATCGGTAAGGTACTGCCATACGCTCCACGTATCTACTATCAGATCCCGCTCACCAAGGTACACCACCGCCTGTCGCGCGCCGGACGACGGAATGTTATTATCGGCGGCGGAAGGCGGCGCCGGCGTCGCTGTTGCGGCGAATAGGTCTTCCCGCCACAGCACGTTTTCCGACCAGAAGAAGCGGCGGCAGAGGGTGTGTGCTACCCCGGGGTCGGTGGAGGCGTAGTAGTGTAGCATGTGCTCGTTGGCGCGACGGGGAGGGCGGCGGAGGAAGTTGTAGGCGACGGCTGGGAAATGTAGGAGTAGTGTTACGGGGTCGATTAGGATTGCGGTGGAGATGTATGGTGCTATATGCGGTGAGTGGAGGAGGTGTGTGGTGACGACAGTGCCGTAGCTGTTCGCGGCGAGGATGAAGCTGTGGTTGGTGTCGTGGTGGGAGGAAGTGGAGGGGGTGGTGCTGGCGTGGGGGATGTAGTTGTGGTGGGTTAGGATGCTGTAGATGGCTGCTGTGATTTCGATTCGTGTGGGCATGACGGCGCAGATGCGCGAGTTGATGGCGTCGAGTTCGAGGACTATGATGCCCACGTCTGGTGCTGTGCGTGCGAGGAGGGTGAGCATCGGGACGTAGGGGTGCAGGCCGATGCCGATGCCGTAGACGTAGAGGATGGGTTGTTTGGCCGGGTTGCGGTGTGGGCGGTGCCAGTAGGCGATGGTGGGGGCTGGGGAGGGGGTGCTTGAGGAGACGGTTTCGACGAGGCGGAAGGGGAAGGAGGTGAAGATTGTGAGGAGCGGGGAGCGGCGGTGGTAGGTGTAGCCGGCGAGCGAGAGGCGGGCGTATGTTACCACATCGATGCCGCTGAGGATCTGTATACAGTGCAGGAATTAGCATCATCTTATAGTCAATCGTATATTCGCTCAATGCATAGTATGCAGCGCCTGGCTTCGGGACTACGTAGTCTGCACGAGTGGCATTGGATGAGGCCGCGGTTGCAGGAAATGGGATTATACTTACGAAATACCATATCAGTGGCCGATGCTTCATTCTGACAGCATCAACCGTCAGTCGATAAGACTCGGCACTCCCCCTCCCCTCCTCAAACTTCCTCCCCATCATCTCCTCCATCGACCGGATATACTCGTCAATCTCACCCTCCACCTCCTCATCCCAGCTATCATTCGAACTCTCCACCAGCAACCCCGCCGTCGCCGCCGACTTCCCCGCCAATCCGTCGGCCGCACCCCCACCCTCATTGAAGAAACTCCAGCGCAGAAACTCCCGCACGTTCTCAGTCTTGACATCCTCGCTGGGCGCTCCGAGGAACCATTGCGTCAGGTATACGTCATGGTCCGGGATTGTCTCGAACACTTTTTGGAACAGCGCGCGGCGTGCGTGAGCGGGCAATGGCGGCGGATGCTGTGCGGCGCCCTGCAGGTACCGTTTTCGCGGTAGATATACGAATAGGTAGAATGCGGATTCGCAAATCGGGTACAGACTTAGCAGAGTGGTGGTCGGCGTGAAGAAGGCGGCGGGGAGGAAGGGGAGGGTAAGGGTGTAGAGGATGCTGAGGGGTGTGATGGCGCGGAAGAAGCCGATGGAGATCCGGATGGCGATAAGGTCGATGAGGGAGGTTCCGATCATTTTGGAGTATGCCCCGTGGGTACGTCGGTACGGATGAGGTGCTGTGGGGACTTGAATTTGGTGGTCTGGTCTCGAGGCATTCGTGCTCGAGTACTGTAGTGTGTGGTATGCGCGTTGCTTTTGTGGTATTCCGGAACGGCGGGCCGGCGCTGGCGACTCTGCGGTAAGAGGTACGTAAGCCGGAGTTATGAAACCTGGTTGAGCAGGTGCTTGGGAGTCTCGTCAGCCGGGGGATGCCATGATATCGAGATGCTACCAGGCGTCAAGAATCGCAGTTCGGACGGTACCTGCTGATAGGAGCTTTGGGTTGCGGGCTAGTCGTCGAGTGACAGATGGAAGAGGCTAAGGGAACAAAGTCGACTCCTGGATCGATCTTCAGAGTCAGATTTAACCTGCTAGCTAGCTGGGCCGCATGTGATTGTGACGAAGCTGCAGCAGCGCCACCAGCCGATCTTGATTGGTCTGCGGCAGATCTGGATATTAAATGTACGACGCTGCGTTGAGTAGTATCCACCTTGGGCCGTTCGTTTTGGGAGAACAGCTTCAACAGGCCATGCATGCCCTCAGAATGTATATTAGAGTTGAACCCGTGGGCCTTCAAGCTCGTAAAAATAGAAAATCAATAGTACATGTGTACGTATACTAACAAAAAACAAATAGGTAATCGAATACAATATGTGTATCTAAGTTGCACCGTGCACCGCGCTGTCGCCCGCCCATTTATATCCCGATATCCAGTACTTCTTACGTAGCTTACCCGCTAGATATATTTCACTTATCCTCAACAGGAAACATCAACTCTCCGAGCTGGCCGGCTAGAACTCTCAACTTCTCAATCGCAGTCTTATAATCCCCATTATTCCGCCTCTTATATGCCCCCAATATATGCCCTCTGCAAACCCGTCCCGCATCACCATCCTCCGACTCACCACACCCCGCCACGGAACCCACGACAACCTGTCCCCTCTCGTCTACATAATCCCGCTGCACGGGCACCAGCACGCTGACTTGATACGAGTCGTCCATCACCTTCACGCCCCTCCCCTTACCGTCCCGCGCACTCACTGCCGTCAATCCGCATCTGTCTCTGAGTGCTTTGAGATGCAGCTCTGTGTTCAGCGCCTGGTTGGCGGAACCCGCGGGGGATGGGTTACGTCTGTAGGAATGCACCATTACGATTTGGAAGGTGGATGCGTAGAGGAGGTCGGTGAAGGTTATGGTTGATGTGGCGGAGGGCTCGAGACGGATGATGTAGAGATAGTCAAAGTCGATTTGCTTCGCGACGTCGGAGATTAGTGCGCGTGCTTGGGGGAGGTTGCATGCTGGTGCGAAGGTTGGGAGGTGGAGTGGTGGTCGCGGCGATGGGAGAAGCGCCGGCGGGTTCATAGGGGAGGTGGGTGACGTTGGGGGTGTGGGCGTTTGGGCACCGGTCTGAGTGGTCGTGGTGTTAGCTGGTATGGGATGTTTGAAGACTGCACGGACGGAGCTGACTATCCGCAAGGAAAGAATATACAATGATATACATACTCGGTAGCGTCGTTGTGTGAGTTTCTGTCCGAAGAGACTTGCTGACGACGGCGGGGAGGGGGGTGCACGGGGCGGGTGAATGGCGATTGACGCTGGCGGAAGTGGTAAGGATGGCAGAACTGGTAAGCCGCCCTCATAGCCATCTGTCTGATGAGTAGGCGGCGATTGTGTTAGTGACGCCTCTGTCAGTTTTTTCTCCGTCTCAAGTCGAGCCTCCAGCCGCTTATTCTTATATTTGTGCGGGCTGTGTGGGGCCGGTATATCTATATTGACAGTGCTTCTGGCGGGTTCTGTCGCGCGACGGACGTTGCTGCTCCTATTTGCAGAGTTGTCGTTACCGTTCAAGGTATCAGCAGCGCTGTTTGGGAGAAGGGTTCGTCGGTTTTCCGGGAGAAGGCGCTCGAGGTGTGTGGAGACGACGTTGGCAAAGTTATTTAGACCGCGCAAGTCGTTCTTTCCGAACGCTATCCGTGGAGCACGACTGCTGATTGCCAGCACCCCGATGTTATAGCCTGTCATCGATTGTCAGAATTTCGAGCTTACAAGAATTGATATCTGTCAGTGGAGGTATAGGATTATAGTCGTGATGCATACCATCTGGAGACACGAGCGGGCTGCCGGCGTAGAAGTTAATACGAGATGACCCGATGCCCAAAGTGGGATTCCCGCGGAATCTCCAGTCCTGGGCAGAAATTTAAATCGATCAGCTAGTTCTCTATCGTTTATTGCAGCTGGCCGATAAGCTTGTCTGGTGGTATAATACCTTCGTCGTATCCAGAAGAACCATCGAATCGTTACCCATCATGACGTGTGCACCCAGTGAACACGCTCTTTTGATCTTTGCCTCCGCGCCGCTGTTACATCAGGGCCTTAATTAGTATTTGTTATGTGAATTACCTTCTAGTTGAGTTGTTATTTGTCTGATCAATTTAATGATTAGGGAAATTTACATTCTAATCGGGTGGTTCAGGATGAACGTCTCGGATTCATAATCGACGAGACTGATCGATGCGAATTCGGCGCCGAGCGCCGTCGCCGCATTGCGCAGAACGGTGCGCAAATCGCCCTCGATCTGGCTGGCGTGCGAGAGATCGTACCGATTGAGTGCCTGTCAACGAAATACCATATACAACGTCAGCGGTGTTGCGTATTGTGTTATATATGGGCAGTATATGGTGACGGAGAGCAGTGGGGTATCCCAAACGCACCTTCGATCGCTCAAATTCATCTGCGGGAAACGGCGTCGGGATCCACAACAGCAGCGGATCCCGCGGCGGCGTCTGCGGCGGGTTTGACATGTTGAAGCGGCCCTGAAGTACCAACCACAACGAATTGTTAGCGAAAGATATACCACATGGTATATATACGGCCGGGCCGTTAACGTTCTGCGTGGGTTGGCAGATATCATATATTAAAGAGGTGTCATGCATGGGGATAGTCGCACATCCGTGTATGCTTGAAACCAGTACCCCCACTCTTTACGATCGCTCGACTCTCTCGCGCAATTATTCGCCATCTCTTCGAGTAGTCGCCGATGCCGGATTTCCATCATAAAGTCCACTGATGGCTCCGCGCCGCTGCCGTCGGCAGTCGACGCACCGTAGCTGTTCGATCGTACTGACTGTTGTACGTGTGGTGTCCCGCCGGTGGTAGCATCGGCACTGCTGATGGAGGCGCTTGTGTTCGTGGGGATGTAGGGTGTACCCGCTGATAGCTTCCGCCTGAACTGCTGCAGCGGTGATTTTGGCTGCGCTGGCGGTATTTGCACGTTGAAGTTTAGTCGGCGCGCCATGTTTGGGGGTATGCGCTCCTCGCGGGGCTTGGGCGGATTGGCGAGCGGGTTGACGACGGGCGAGTCGTTCCAGATTTTGGTGTACTTTTCGCTGGTGCTGCGCATGTGGTTGCGGGATGCCATAGTGGGCCCTGGACTCTTCGGGGAGATGAGGAAGTGCTGCATTGTGGATGCTGGCTCTGTAAAGTCGAAGTTTAAAGTCCTAGTGTCGATTTTTGGTGGATTTGACGGACGGTCTTTTCGACGGATTCTCTTGAACATTTTGAAGCCGCCGCCGATGGTATTAATATTAATACTGCTGAGGAGCTTATGATCGAGGTCTTTGCAGGGCGGGTCTTTTGGAGTCATGCACGCGGATGACAGCTAGCTGTTGAATGTTTGCGTGTGATATATATAAATGAGTGACTCGGGCGGATCACCAACTAGTTGGATAGTGAACGAGAACAACCGGGCCTGAAATTAGATGTTGTTGTGAGGAAGGGAGGGTGTGCGCATGCATATGAGACAGATTCGGTTCGGATGGTAGATATATATAACTACGAAGCTAGCTAACGTGCTACTAATAGGAGATGCCGGAATGGAAACGTATAAGGCACAGCAGCCTCGTGGATATATCGAGTACTGGATGTGTGACCGTGGCCAGCCACAGCAATTATCATATATATCGATAAGGATGTATTTTATCTGGTCTCGTAAATTATAAACTTGACTGCGCGGAAATTGTATTGCTGATTCGAAAGTGAAGGCCTCAAGAGGGAATGATATTTAGGAGCTGGTGATATTTCAAATATATGGAAAAGCACATGTAGAAACTAAATGGCAGCCTAGCTACCTGCTCTGCATTTAAATTCGAATTCACAGCGTACACGCATACAATAGACTCGAGTCAGGGAGGGAAAATCGAGCGAGCTCGAGGCAAGTATGTGCGAGCTGAACTCGAACATGCAGCGGAAGATGGGAGGGAGGGTTCGTGGCATCTCGGTTTGGACGAACCAGCGCCAGCACGACGTCGCACAATGATAACAGGATAGTAGCACGGGTGCGCCGTCTGTATCAACATTGTGCGTACATGCAGACAAGCAGGCAGGCAGGCACACCGACTAATCCGTTGCAATTGGAGGCCGCATATAGCTTCCATCGGAATTAATTCAGTGTTCGCTCGCAACGGGCCGGCGATCAATTGAACAACGGTATGCCTTGTAAATCTAACGATCTTGAATCCTACAAGCCAACGTTGATACATCAATGAGATATATAATCGTATCCGCGTAGGCTATCGTGGATCGCGGATGCGTATATATATTTATGGCAATCGAAGCCAGCGCCGTGGTAGCGAAAAGGTAAGTTGTTGTACGTGCTGGGCATTGCATTTCGTGCATTGCAGCTTGCATGAAGCGGACCGGGCTAGGGTGGATGGTTAACTATGGTGCTTGTGCCGGTACCTGACCGGGATGTGTACGACCGTAGAACTAGTGCGTTCATTGTCTCCCAGGTAGGTATCTGTAGCCTACCTGCATATCTGGATCTGTTCGTCAACGGTGCTAGCATAGTCAAAGGGCGTCGTTTGGGTAGCGGACGGGCAAAGAAACGACTGGCCAGCTGGTTTGAGTCGTGGGAGGTCGCAAGAATATACTTCCGAGACTGGCGTGACTGCATGGGAACTACCGATACCAGGCCTGAATTCAATGCCCGGGGGTGGTGATATTTGGCGGATGAGGAGCCGGCGGACAAGTGCCTGATGGCTAGGGGTGGTTACATGTATACGTATGCAATGCAGCACCCTGGTTTACATGCAGGCTGCGGAGAGCCTGGAAGCGGAGGCGACGCGACGGGTCCCCTGCGGATTGCCTGGCCGGGTGTTCTCCCTCCGTCGGTGATGTTGGATACTTATCGTATATGAGAGTAGCTTAGTCATGCGGGCTGCTGTTTCGGGCCAGCAATGTTGCAATGTTACACACCGCAGATTCCGGCGCTGCCAACAGGCTGTCTGCACGGATGCCGCCACCGGAGACGGTACCTGGCGCCCGGCTGCGGCTTGCAGGCGGCCGAGGTACCCCAACGTCTTGGCCCAAAGCGGCCGCCCAGGCTGGCTGCCAACGCCAGCGGGCTCCAGCCAACCACATCGCCGGCCGGCTGCTCTGCTAACCGCCCGGGTCCACCAATCCCCAGCTCTCGCCTGAAACCTCCTCTCACTCTCTCGCTCCCTCCCGTCTGTGCTTTCTGTTACGTTGCGGCTGTCGATGATTCTTCCCCTCGTAGCCATGCTCGTCTCCCCTCTCTGATTGCATCTTTTTTTTTCTTCACTCCCTTCTTTCTTACCAAGCGTGATTTTTCTTTTTTCGAAATTCTGCCTCTTCGAAGTTCCTGTCGTCCATGATCATGCTCAAACCCGCTGCTTGATTGCGCTCTTCCCCAACCAGATCGATTAACCGCACTTAGGCCGCCTGACGGCTTCCATCCGACCCACGACCGCGAGCTGCGCACCTTACAGCGACGGAGGGGCAGCTATGAGCAGCTCTTACAAAGACGACGACGAGGCCCGCGTGCCCCTGCGCGCTGCCGAACGCCACTCCACCGATTCCGATCGTCGCTCGCTCGACAACTCTAGCTCCACAGACTCCACAACCTCGCTCGTCCTCGAACGCCTCAACCCCTCCGGCGGGGGTGCCGGCAATGCCGCCTCCTCCGCTCGCCGACGGCAGGTTGACGACGAAGAATTCACGTCGTACGACCTTTCCGATGTCGAGCGCAACTTTGAGAAGCGTGACCAGCCGATGGAAGGCCGCGTCCGCCGGATGATCTGGATCATCGGCGGTCTGCTCGTCGGCGCGTGGATTCTCGCCATGATAATCTACGTCCTCCGTGATTGGAACACCGTCGGTTCCCCCGGCGATCCGGAGCAGACCAAGACCACCAAGGCCGGCAAGAAGATCACGTCGGACATGATCCAGACCGGCCAGTTTCGCGCTACTCACAAGAGCATCAAGTGGATCGCTTCTCCGGATGGCAGCAAGGATGGGCTGATGCTCGAGGAACACAGCGCGGATGGATACCTGGTCGTCAAAGACGTGGTGGACAAGGCGTACAAGCAGGTGCTTATGGAGAATGCGTCCTTCGATCTCCCGAACGGTGGAGGTTCAAAATACGCGCGCCTAGCTTGGCCAAGCCCTGATCTGAGTAAGGTGCTGGTTGCGACGGACTACGTGTCGAATTTCAGACATTCGTTCTATGCGCAATACTACATCTATGATGTCAGGGACAAGACAATCTCGCCGCTGAACCCGCAACAACCGGATGCCTCGATGCAATTGGCAGTGTGGGCGCCATCCAGCAACGCCGTTGCGTTCATACTGGACAACAACTTGTTCGTGCGCAAACTGCCCGGTGACGAGATTGTCCAAGTCACGAAGGACGGCGGAACCGAGTATTTCTACGGTGTGCCGGACTGGGTCTACGAAGAGGAGGTATTCTCTGGCAACACCGCGACATGGTGGAGCTTGGACTCGAAGTTCGTTGCCTTCTTGAGGACAAATGAAACGCAGGTGCCAGAGTACCCTGTGCAGTACTTTGTCTCACGGCCTTCCGGGGAGGCACCGGCGCCAGGGCTAGAGAGGTACCCGGAGGAACGGCGTATCAAATACCCTAAAGCTGGTGCACCGAATCCCACAGTCGACATCTTATTCTACGATGTCGAGAAGGCGGAAGTCTTCTCCGTCACGATTAAGAATGATTTCGACGATCTGGAGCGGCTGATTACCGAGGTGGTGTGGGCGGGGAACAACAATGTGCTCGTCAGAGAGACTAACCGCGAGAGCGATGTCTTGAAAATGGTCCTCGTCGATGTGGGCCAGCGCACCGGCAAGATTGTCCGTGAAGTCGACATCAACGCCATCGATGGCGGGTGGTTCGAAGTCAGCCAGCAAACGACATACATCCCCGCCGATCCTAAAGCCGGCCGGCCGCAGGACGGTTATATCGACACCGTCGTCCACGATGGTTATGACCACCTCGCATACTTCACCCCGCTCGATCAAAAGGATCCTATCCTACTCACCATGGGCAACTGGGAGGTCATAGACGCACCATCAGCCATCGATCTGGTGAACCAGCGGGTGTACTTTGCCGCTACCAAGAAATCCTCCATCGAGCGCCACTTCTACAGCGTCAAGCTCGACGGCACCGCCTTCACCGCTTTGACAAACGACTCCGCCGACGGGGTCTACGGCGCTTCGTTCAGCAGCAAAGCCGGCTACGCCCTACTCTCCTACGATGGCCCCGGCATCCCCTGGCAGAAAGTAATCGGAACCGACCCCAAATCAACGTACTCCGAAACGATCGAGACCAACGACAACCTCAAGTCCCTCGTATCGCAGTACGAGCTGCCAACAAAACACTTCTCCACCGTCAACATCGACGGATTCGACCTCAACGTCGTCGAACGCCGCCCGCCGCACTTCAACCCGAAGCTAAAATACCCCGTCCTCTTCCAAGTCTACGGCGGTCCCGGCAGCCAACAAGTCTCCAAGTCCTTCGGCGTAGATTTCCAATCCTACCTCGCCGCCGCGATGAACTACATCGTCGTCACCGTCGACGGGCGCGGCACCGGCTTCATCGGCCGACAAGCGCGCGTCTGCGTCCGCGGCAACCTCGGCAAATGGGAAGCCCACGACCAGATCGCTGCTGCCAAAATCTGGGCGAAGAAGCCATACACTGACGAAAACCGCTTCGCGATCTGGGGATGGAGCTTCGGCGGCTTCCTCACCCTAAAAACACTCGAGACGGACGCCGGACAGACGTTCCAGTATGGGATGGCGGTGGCGCCGGTGACGGACTGGCGGTTCTACGACTCGATATACACGGAGCGGTACATGCACACGCCGCAGCATAATCCCGAGGGCTACGATGCCAGCACGATCTCGAATGCGGAGGCGTTAGGGCAGAATGTGCGGTTTTTGATGATGCATGGCGTTGCGGATGATAATGTGCATTTTCAGAATTCGTTGACGCTGCTGGATAAGTTGGATTTGGCCGGCGTGGAGAACTATGACGTGCATGTGTTCCCGGATTCTGATCACTCGATATATTTCCGTGAGTTTCTCCTTTAGCTTTTTGCACCGTGGTATCGTGGTTACTGACAGATGGTCGTGGCGCAGATAATGCGAACAAAATCGTGTACGATAAGTTGGCTTCGTGGCTCGTCAAGGCGTTCAATCGAGAATACCTGAAGCAGCATGAGGAGCCGTTGCCACTGGAGCCAGAGGTGGGCAGGGCGGAAGAGAAGCGCGGGGTAAGTGAGGAGGTGAAGAGGGAGGTAGCTGTCGCGGTTCCGATTGCAGGACCTGCGTCGTAATATTTTTGGTATTTTCTGGTATTTTTGGCGTCTGAGGAACTTGTATATGATGTTTATGATTTTTCTCATGTTGGTGTTCATACATGTCGATGTATGCATGGTTGCCCTGCCCTTTCAGCGCCTGGCTTCAAGGCTAGCATGTATCTATGTGTGCATTTTATGGTTTTGCATGTTGATTTGTACGTATATACGTACGCTGTATTCTACTCTAATCTATCCTTCTACCGTCATAGATGGTGATATTTCGAAATGCTAGCGGGACAATGTTCACCGTCCATCTGGGTAGTTATCAGAGTCTATTATATGAATGTGATAGCGTAGATCAATCGAGAACTTTTCAATGATATTCCCCGAACGCCTGTGCGGTGGTCCCCCGCCGTCCCGCCTTCGTATATGTATACCAAACCAACTGCCCGTCGCCAACCAACTAAACACGCTATCCTATCGTACATCGTCAGGCAGATACCTGTCCACAGCCGTCATACTGCATGTTGGAGTATAGTATGCGGGCATGCGCGTATGAGCGATCGAAATAGACCAGACCAGATCACCGCTCCTTCAACATCTTGTTCCGCTTCTCCCGCCTCTTCAGCCGTTCCACGCGCTTCGCATGCATCTTCTGCGCTAGGCGGTCGTACCGCTCCTTCTCTTCCTTCGCCGCGCGCTTATCTTTGATGCTTTGGATGCGGGCCGCGCGGGCGGCTTCGCGCTCGGCTTTGAGCTCGGCTTCTTTCGCCTTGACGAGGGCTGCTTGCGCGCGGTGCTGCTGGCGGGCGAGGTAGCTTTTCGATTGCTTGGAGGAGGTGGCCGTTGAGGTTGCTGTCGCGGTTGTGGTGCCGGGTTTGAAGGGCGCTTTTGGTTGTTTCCAGTGCTTGCCTGTCGCAGTTTTGGAAGGTTAGCTTGGCGGGTGTAACGATGTTGATTGGGGGATGAGATATGTACCGTTCTTGCGGACCGCTGGGACGGCGCCGGCGGCTGTGGTTGGGTCGGGTGACATTGTGGAGGTTGATGGCGGTAGCAGCGCAACTGTCTGTGAAGTTTTTTGGTCTGGTTGTGAAGATAGCGAAAGTGGATTATATAAGCGATTAGGTAAGCATGTACCAACTCCAACATCCTAATTTCGAGGTTCGGTGACAGCTCATTTGGTTGGACGTGACACATATGCCAATACCGTATCGATATCTACCTACAGAGCATAAGCTATATCTTAATCCAACGCCTCTCCTCCATTGCACTGAAAGCAAATCTCTAGTCCCAGGTTTCTACTTTTCATTCAGTCGTCCCTCGAACAAGCGCACTTAAGCAACAGTACCCTGTCGACCGCCTCTGCCATTGGCCTCTTGCAATGTCCGACCAAATCTCCCAGATCGCAGAGGTCCCCAAGGACTTCCTCCGGGAAGGCACCCAGTTCATCAACCGATGCACGAAGCCCGACAGAAAGGAGTTTCTCAAGATCTCGCAGGCCGTCGCGATAGGCTTTATCTGCATGGGTGCCATCGGTTTCGTCGTCAAGCTGATCCATATTCCGATCAACAACATCCTCGTGGGCGCGGCGTAATGGCAGCAACGTCCAACACCAGCAAACCAGCTAGCGTCTGATAGATTCTCGGAGAAAGAGATGAGACATATGCAAACCAGGACTCAACCAGGACTCAATCACCCGACAACAGTTTGCTAAGGATTTGAACCGGTACTATCCTGTGCCGTACCCGGACATATTCCAGAAACTTTCCAGTTATAGACAAATACATATCTATATCTCAATCTACCATGGTCTCGTGGAGCTGGGCCACACGAAGGTCTATCTCCAAGATAATTATGTAGAGCTATTGTAGAACCGCAACCGGTCCCGTAAGGGATAATACTGGTCTTAGCTCCCACGGAAAATATGGTGCAATTGTGATAGTGTTAATTCACACTACCAATCATAATATTAGTCTCGAGGTCAGACGCCGGCTCGTTTCATTTGGCCTGCTGGGCGGTCTGGCTTCGAGACCAACTGCCAATGTACTAGATAAGGATGACTTGGTAATGGTATGTCTCGCAAACCAGACAGCCATACTTGACCGGCGAAGCTGGGTACCTCAGGCACCAGGCCCATCGGACGTCTGGTTACGGGACAAGGTAATGGCCTTCTTGGAGGATAAATATATTGTTCAATAATGAGTTATCAGCCCTGGCACTTGGGGCGTCGAAGAGTCCCAGAAAAACGTCTCCAGGGTTAGAAACAGCCGGTAAGATCTGCCAAATAAAATGGGGTGTTATAGACGATTTCCCTCGCCCCCACCTCTTTCTCAGGCCCATACATGATATCAAAAGTCTGATGCATACTCATCCGGTAGTTATTGTCCGATGGTATATTATGCCGATAAATCACCCTATCGACTGGTGGGACCGACAGCTCCCGAGAAGTCAAGCTGTACACCTTCCACCGAACATCAAGCTTCTCAGTCGTCCGGTTGATATAATCTGTTCCTGGTACCGGTATGAGACTGAAGGTGACAATGTAGATGGGCGTCTCCTGCATATTGATGATGCTTGCCTGGGTGCCTATGAAGCGCATTACTGGGCGTTTTGCATCAAAGGACTCATGTTCCAAATCCTCTCTTCGCCATTGCGTTTTCGAGAATCCGAATGTATCGTTGTAGATATAGTAATCGTTGTTTTCTCTCAAGATCACGGACTCCTGTAGACCTTCTCAGCGCTCTTCCGTTTGCATTAAATGTATTTCTAAAAGCGAAACTCAACGTGAAATATGATTCGAAACTCACCAAGCCGGTGTGAAGGAAGTGGTGAGTCGAGAGATGTTTGCGAGTACACTCTCTATGCGTGGGGAAGGCTGCATTGTTCCATCTGGGAGGTCTCGCCGAGGGAGGAAGCCGGATAGTAGTTCTTGTTGGCTGACCAGGATGGGATATGAAGAACCCATGAATGTTGTAGTCTCTAGTTTCAACTTCTCTAGAGGTTTCCGGTGAGATTCTGGTTGGAGACTCTGATGAGGCTCCTCTGGAAAGGGAGCGGCGGCGTGTTTGCAAGGACGGGTTTTAACGGAGGTTATGGTATCAGTCTGTGTAATCCAGGTTGTGGAAATCGATTCACTTGTTTCCCAGATCGTGGTAGTCTCGATGCAAGTGGTTGGCTCGACCGTTTCCCATACAGTATCTGAAACTTTTGCTGTGTGTTGGATGACCTACAAGCGCGGAATATCGGACCACATTGTCGATATATATGGTGTCTTAAATTCTGAGGAATTTGCCATTATTAGACGGGATAGATCTAGGTACTCACCCTAACTTTGGTGTGATATGAGATGATGGTACTAGTGACAGTTCCGTGAGTAGATGCCATCCATGACTCAGCATCCTGGGCCATCTGCATTTGATACAAGTCTATTGACATTGTCGAGTCAGCACATTACTACCCTTCCAGATCTCGATCGAATCTCCACAGTACCACCCGAAGCCTTGTCATACACTCTGGTTGAGCGAAGCCTATGCCTGACAATGCCAGAAAATTGGCCAAGAGGACATTGGTTCGTTTCATGACTACGTCGGAAGAAGCTGTTACGTCTGGCGGCCGATAGAAGATGTAGCTCCCGGTTCGAAGGGCCGATAATATTTGTCGTCTCCAAGATCTGCAAGATGAGAAATAATTTGAAAGTACAGGTTATAAGCATTTTCTTCGAGCTCTAAACTATGTGGGTAGGTAAAGTGACCCCGCATTTACGTCCAACCAGCATGTACATTGTTTATCTACTGGGATCAGTAAGCAGCGAATACGTATTCGATCTTCAGATGAGGGGACTCTTTGTGACGCCTGAGGTTCGAGCTCAACAATAAGAACATTCGACTCAGCGCCCCTGAGATCAAGAGCGGGCTACAAGACCCCTTGCAAGCAATATTTACCTGTATTCCTGATTTATTGAGGGGTAGTATGCATGCAGGTATTATCCATCCACCACAGACGCGTGCAAATTACGAGCATTGTGCCCGCCTCCAGCTCTCGGCAGCCAATTATGATTTT